>JACVVK020000079.1:1165000-1182500 GCA_018292915.2 Batillaria attramentaria
CCTATCGGCTGAACTTTGACCCCTGTCGCCATTAAACTGAATACTCTGAGCTTTTGCATGATTATTTCGTCATGGTAAACACACGTAATGGGATTTTGTTAAAAGCCATCGCTGGGTAGTGCACTGGATTTTTTTTTTAATCATAAATGACGTTTTTAACGGTTTGTTGTTTTGGACTTTTGGACGTGTGTGTGTGTGTGTGTGTGTGTGTGTGTGTGTGTGTGTGTGTGTGTGTGTGTGTGTGTGTGTGTGTGCAAAGAATAGGGATGTTTATGTGCAACAGGAGAATCGGAATTTTCTTCAACCGTCATTTGGCTTCTAATGCTCTGGTCGTGAGTTCGTATCCCGGCTCGGGCCAAATATTTGTGCTGGTTTTTTCATCGTTGCCCCGTCTTTCATATCACCCGTTTGTGGTGGAAGAGGACGTTAAACCCCCCAAACACCCACCCTTACCCACCCCTCCACCGTCATTTATTAAAAGGGCCCAGGCGTCATGGTTCTGATAAACATTAAAGAGAGCCGGGGTGGTCGAATGGTAGAGCTTTGGACTTCTAATGCTCGGGTCGTGAGTTCGATCCCGGCTGGGGCCAAATATTTGTGCTGGCTTTTTCATCGTTGCCCCGTCTTTCATCTCACCCAATGTGGTGGAAAAGGACGTTAAACCCCCAAACACGGCACCCACCCACCCACCCTGATAAACATTAAGACAATGTTACCATTTTTGGGGAAGTATCGCTAGTAATACGAGTTAATGTCATCGTGCGCTCCCCTTAGGGCCGTTCTACACGTGACAAGCGGCGAATTACCGCCCTTCGACTTTCCCTCCACAAGTTTGTCTGCCGCAATGTCGCTGCTTCCACACGCGGAAACCTCCGCACCACAAGTCAGGCTGATTGACCTTTTGTGTGACCTTTTCAACCCCATATATCGAAGGGGTCTCGCGCGATTTCGCGGCTCTTTCGAGAGGAAAATGGCGGCGCCCATGGTCGCGAGTTTTTCATTTGGCCGCGTGACCACTACGCGGCGTGCGATTGGCCGTCCTGGCGGGGCTCCCAGGGTGCCTCGCGCGCACTTGTCCGGCGCTGGCCGAGAAAATAGAAAGTCGTTCTAGCCGAAATTTGCTGCGGCAAGCCGTGGGCAGAAGACTGTACAACTTGCTTGTACAATTGCCGTCGACTTGCCGGGGCCGCAAAACCGCTTTTGCCGGGCAAACTTGCCACGTGTAGAAGGGCCCTTAAGGACTGATTTTTTTTCCCTGAAGAAAAGGACAACAACACGACGGGGGGAAAAAACAGACCCAGAATAGGCCGAGAAGCATTTTGCAATATCCCAGCTTTCTCCTTGTAATATCGGTTTCCCAAAGGATCCATACAAAATGCAGGCTGATTCGAGAATTGGAAATTGAGTCTCTTCTCTTGGTCTAGAAATTTTGCACGAAGCTTATCTCTTTGATCCGTGAATTTCGTAACTCCCAAGTCGCGGTTTCGCTTTGGGAATTTTGCTTAATCGGACAGCATATTCCTGGGGTTACTGTTTCTGTTTTTGTGTTATTTTGTGTGTGTTGTTGTTGTTTGTTTGTTTGTTGCCCCCTCACAAATCCCCACCCCCGTGCCCGGAACGATCACACCGATCAAGTGCTGTTTGGAATATTTGGATCAGTGTTGGTCAGCGTTTTGTTTTGGGTTTGTTTATTGAATTTTTTGTTTGTTTCGGGTTGGGGTTGTTTGGGGTTGGGGGTCGTTTTTGGGGTGGGGGTGGGTGGGGGGAGGCGGGTTTGCTTTTGGCTTTTCTGTTTTGTTTTGTTTTGTTTGTTTTTTTTTGTTTTGGTTTGGGTTTTGTTTTGTTTTGTTTTGTTTTGTTTTGTTTTGTTTTTGTTTTTTTTTTGGGGGGGGGGGTTGGGGAGAGGGGGGTTGCGTTTGTTGTTGTTGTTGTTGTTGGGGGTTTGTTTTTTTTTGTTGTTTTGCCTGACTAATTCGGTGGTTACATTTCTACACATTTTTCTTCACATTTTACCTCGCTATTTTTTTTTTTTAACAGACCCTCAGGCGTTACTTCCTGTCTTACTAATATCACGAGGTCACTTCCTACAGTACTGAGGTCGTGAGATCTCCGGCTGCTCACATCAAGTATAAGTCTGTGGTCTTGCCTTGGCCATACACCAAGTCACCTATAGTCTCGGGCGGGTCTCATACATGGAGAGTGACTAAGACGTAGCTGAGACAAAAACAACAACAACAACAACAAAAAACGGAATGTATAAACGGAGACTATCGCAAGTCTGCAACCATGTCAGGGACTAACAGTAATGAACACTTACGATATTTCCCACGTGATCAGTCTTAGACTAGATCTCAGCGAAGGCTCAGAGTAGTCGCTAGTCCCAGTGCATGCATCCGACCCCGCACGGTCTCTAAAGCGGGGGAAAAAAAAAAACTGCTTCAGCAATACATCAGCTTGCTTGAGGCATCGGCTAGCCAATCAATCGATAGCTCTGCTTGCCCGGTGGCAGGATGGGGTAGGGGAGAGGGTCGACCTGGGGAGGGGAGTGGGGTGGGCGCTGGCCGGGCAGGGGATAGGACTAATGACCTATTACGGCATACGGCGAAGCCACAGAAACAGACAGTTGGGCGGGAAGGGGAAGGGCAGAGACAACATGCTAACCACACGGGACTGTGGGGGTATTTTCTGCTCGGCTCGACTCTGCATTGCCAGTTCCCTCGTTCACATGTCACTCACAGCTTCCCGCTGATTGCTGGGAGATGGTCTCGTTTTCCGGACGCAAGAGATCCGCTGGGGCATTGCATGTTTCGGGGGATTTCCTCGTTTATCACACTACAGCGTATCCCCAATGGGGGTTTGGGGAAAAAAATGGCACGTGCGTGCGTGTACATGTCTGCAGCGGAAAATAAATGTCTAGCGGGAGATTCTAACTTTCAACGAATATGTTTGTTTTGCGTTTGGTCAGTTCCAGTCTGGTCAGAATGTTGGAAGTTAGGCCGCGCTAATGAAACGCAACGTATCAAATTGTGTATTGTGCATTGTGCCAGATCTCTGATCAGTGCCGGGGCGTAGGTTCGAATCCTTGCTGGGAACCAAAATTTACAATGTTTTTCCTCGTCCCCTCCGTCTTTGATATCACCATCATGAGGTGGCAAATGGACGTTAAACCCGGAAAAAAAAAACCAAAAAACTACAGACGGTCGTCGAGATGTTTGAGGCTTGGCGCTAATAAACTGAATTTAAGAAATTACATTGTATATTTGTCAGATATTCATTCCAGGATGGACGGTTACGTCAGTATCCTAAAATACGTGACCCACCACTCGTATCGGTCTTACAATACGTCACTCGCAGCCCGTTTGTGTCCCACTAAACTACGTGACCTGTCAATGTGTTCTAATAAAATACGTGGCCGCCATTGTATAACCATGTGTCCATCGCCACCAGCCACTGTGTGTCCTAAAATGCGTGACCCCCGCCACTGTGTCCTACTAAAACGCGCGACCAGCCGCTTTGTGTCCTACTAAAATGCGTGAACCGCCATTGAGTGTCCTGGTATTGCAAATGAACGTGAGGAATCACTCGTCTATGTCCTACTAAAGAACCTGGACTTTGGGGGTGCTTTCCTTGGTATGACACGTCTTATGATGTGGATGATTACACGGCCGGCACCGCAGGTGCCGTAGTTCCCGGGCCTGGTTAATGCCGGGATGTTTATGACAGGAAGCGTGGAATGCGGCCCTGTCCCGCAGTCCCAAACCACACGGACCTCCATAGCATCATCTTACCATCATCCTCATCTCCATCACCATACATAATAAAAAATGCCCCAGCTCCGTGGATTTCACCCATTACCTGGGAGGAACACCACTGGAACTGGCATAGAGTTGGGGCAGCAAAAAAAAAAAAAAAACTGGACTTACGCACGGGCAGAGACTAGGGTATAGACTAGCGTATGCTTAACTGCTGCCTAGTCTCGGCCTATGTCAGTCCTAGGCTCTGTGCATGCATAAGCCCCATGTACATTTTACACCTTCGTCCTACAAAAATACGTCACGCCTCTGGCGTGAAACTGATTCATTCGCAGCACCGGTTTCGTCAGTGCTCTGCAACTGCGCGTTACATTATACTGGTTTATAATGCATACATGTGCATATAAGATTTTTTTTTATAGAGTTTTTATACCACTCTACCACTCACTCACTCACCCCGTCACTCTGGAACGCACTACCTGCCGGCCTGACAGACCAGTCGGACATAGATCGTTTCAATTCTGACTTGAAAACGCATCTGTTCCGGCTGGCTTTCGACTAAGCCCACTTACCTCCTCCTGGTTCAGCTGCTTTGTGTGTGTGTGTGTGTGTGTGTGTGTGTGTGTGTGTGTGTGTGTGTGTGTGTGTGTGTGTTTGCATATTTGTTGGTATGAGTGCGGGAGTACGCGCATTTAGTCACTTTGTGAGAATATTGCGCTATATAAATACAACTGTTACAAGTCATGATTTAAAAATCCGTCATTCATCACGCGTGGTTTGTTTCACATTGTACCCATAACAATCACACGTAAATTATGGCTGTACCTAAAGAGTGCACATGTACTACCCCTAGCAATGTTCTAGCAGCGTGTTGTGGCTAAAGGATTTACGTCACGATATGACGCGAAACTGAAGCGACTAAAGAATTATTTACGTCACGACACGACGTGGTTCGACTTCGTACGGGAATGGGGACAAAGGAGCTTTGCCAGTCGCTTGACGTGAAATTGTTGATCTTTTGCTGCGTTTTATCCACGATCGGTCGTGTTTGTTACAAGCGTAAGCCTAGTTCCAGTTCTCTACTAAGACGGAGGCTTCGAAGCGGATCTGTTGACTTCTCAAAGCCTATGGACAAAGCGAAGTAAAGCGCAACAATCAGAGATGCCGCGTGAAGCTTTTGGATTGCCGATGTCAGCTTTCAAATCAAAAAAATGCAAGTACGGACGTGGTATAAATAATTTTCCTAGTTCGGTGTGCCCGATTGTGTAAAATACGCCACACTCATTTGTTGATTTCGACCGTAAAACTGCTCGTTAAAACTCGCAATTTTACGGTCGAAATCAACAAGTTCGTGTGGTGTGTTTTCCGTTATCGGGGGCACCTCATTGTGAAAACTCTATATAATTCATCCATGTGCAAATAAGATTTTTTTTTTTTCATTGTACATTATACCGGTTTGCATGATTGTGCATATCAGAATGCGATTTTATTGGCTTCTGCAAAACCGAGTCGGCATAATTCCATTACCTCGTATGTGTTCGCTATGTTTGCCTGGCACAAACACTGAATACTGAACCTGAGTATCACAGGCCGACTAGATAACAAAGAATGCGATGTAAGCGCCTCCTGGGACTACTGCAGTCTACAGCGGTTTAGCCCGACAAACCACGTGTTGTCTGGTGCACAGCACGGATTAGGAAAAGCACGCAGGCAAACTCAGGTTCGAGGTAGATTTTTCGGGCTGAAACATGAACTGTACTGTGTCAGTGTGATTTTTTTGTGTGCATGCGTGTGACGTCAGACAGTCGGCGACGCCTGCATAATTTGCTCGAGTATTTACACGTGCACCCGGCAATTTGGCGCTACGTGCTCTACATTTTGGCCAGACTCTATAGTGTTTTTTCTTTGTCCCCTTACTAACCCCCTGCTCCGCTGATCCTCCTCGGCTCTCCCCTCCACCCCCCCCCCCACCCCCCCTCCCCTTTCCCCTCACCTTGTAGTTTTTAGGAATAGTAACTTTCATCATTATTCATGACTGGAGTGTTAACGATAATTACCTTATCATGTGTGTTATATTATCTGTGTTATTTTATGTTGTTAAGCCCCTGAAGTGGGAACGGGGATTATTGCGGTCAGCTGCGTCGTGTGTGTGTGTGTGTGTGTGTGTGTGTGTGTGTGTGTGTGTGTGTAACCGGCCTCTCTCTCTCGTCTCTCTCTCTCTCCAGATACGGACAAGGCGGGTTGGGTTCGGGACTTTTAATCGGCACTCAGCAGTAAGGAGACGTAAACCAAAAGAACAAAAACAAAACAAAAACAAAAACCCTGAAACATACAACATCACACTCGCATGAGCAATAAATACATCCAACTAACTGTTCAAATTAAATAATTGTAACTAAACCCATCTAACATCATGACCAAATTCATAATTAGTCAGAAATAACCAATACTAATATCAGATATACATCTACTATAATGGATAGCAAACGGTGAATACTTGTAAACAAACTAACATAACGCAAAGATATATACAATTACATCAAGCACTATATACCATCAAGGTAGAGTATAAACATAAACACCACCTACCCTGTGGAAAATACACAGGGGTTTGACAGAACCTCCGGCTACGTCCGCTCCCGTTAAATCAGCGTGAAAGTATCCTGAAGTAACACAACACTATTACTATATCTCTAATACTAACTGCATAAAATACTAAATAAGTTACCAGCAACTAACCTCAACAATCCACATGACCGTTACCGAATACTAACACAATATGTAACAGCAAAATCACTTCCTCCGAACACTGGCAAAATATAACTACTTCCAAATAGAAACTAACTGGTTAAAATTACTCACACCTTTTCAACTCACATCACTTTCTCAGTACAAACATTCGGCTACTCAGTATTTATTCATTATCATCCATACGTACGAACAATCAAACACATGCATGAAACTCACCAGTGATTTGGTACAAAGTCGAACATTCGCAATAGGTCAAATCCAGTCAACCACCAAATATCGCTTCAGTGACAGAAACCCACAGTCGGCTACTCTCTTCAACGTGCAACGTGCAACGGCCAAAAGTAGAATGAGCTACTAGTATACAAAAGTGAACTCACACGCCTCGGTGAACTGTTCTCGCCCACTATACTGCGCAAAACAGTCGGAAAGGGTAAAACACAATTGAACAATACTCCTGACCAGAATCTGTACTCCGGTCATACTAACTTCATACTAATAAATATAAGGTAGCATTAATGTAAATCACAATTTATTCTAGTACAGTGTATATCTGAACTGCAAATCACGGCGTTTGTACTCCCTACCACATACACCCCTCTGTTGAGGAATGGCGTCCCCGACATTCAAAACTATACAGTAATTAAAACTAGAAAAGTTATGAAATATATACACAGATAAGAATCTTGACAATCCTGTAGCAGCTAACTTCAGTTCTGTGACAAGAATGCATCACGTAACCATGTCTTTGCCACGTCCTGTTGTGATCCGATGTCCAGCTTCGACATGAAGTACTCCACCTTCTGAATCCAATCTCCCTGCGACACCTGCTGACTCATCGCCTGGTAGAAAAGTGGTGGTTTTCTTGCCCTGACACTGCGTCTGGGTGCTGGCTGCGGTGGTTGCTGAGTCCTACTGGCGTCACCATCATCACTCCCATCTTGACTCGCAACTTCTGCAGCTTCCAACTGAACCTGGTTTTCCTCGGGTTCTTCTTCTGGAGTCGGGGTACCCCTGGTTGTCTGATCATGGTCGCCTTGTTCTTGAAAGTTTCCGCGTCCTTCCCGAACAGGGCTGTGGGCGTCCCCACCGTGATCAGATCCCACATTCTCTTCCTGCAACACTTCAGTGTCTGCTTCAGCTGTGACTGTTCCCTGAACTATCACTTCTTCGCTGGAACTTCCCTGGTCACTGTCATTGGAGTGGTCTTCACTGCTACTGTCTAAATCAGGACGAGGAAGTCGCCGCCTGTTTCGTGTACGTCTGCGCCGTTTTCCTGAATCTTGCTGCTCCCGGGTGCTGTCTCCGACAGGTTCTTGCTCCAGTCTGGCACCAACTGGCAGTAGCAGATTCCTATGCAGCGTTCTCTTCCTTCCTGTTTTGTCCTCCCTCTGTACAACGTAGACTGGGATGTCACTGTTGGGTTTTTCCATCACTTCATACACGTCCTCCTCCCACTTGTCTGCAATTTTGTGCTTCCCATCGAAGGCAACGATCTTCACCAGCACACGGTCTCCCACCTCAATGCCTGCTCCTCTTGTCTTCCGGTCGTAGCCTTTCTTTTGCTGAGCTCTTGCCTTGTCGGCTGCTGCCGTGGCCAGTTCATAAGACGATCTCAGCCTAGACCGCAAGTTCTCCACATACTTGCTGAGTGGTACGCTGTCGGCTGTCTGGCCCAAACCGAACACAAGGTCAACGGGCAAACGAGGGTCTCGACCAAACATCAGTGAGAACGGTGAGAAGCCTGTCGACTCGTGTCTCGTGCAGTTGTAGGCGTGGACTAGCGTGGCGATGTGACTCTTCCAGTCGTGCTTCTGATGGGGCGCTAATGTGCCGAGCATGTCGAGGAGTGTGCGGTTGAATCTTTCACACATTCCGTTTCCCATGGGATGGTACGGCGTGGTGCGTGACTTCTGGCACTCCATCAGCTGGCAGAGTTCCCGGATGATCCTCCCCTCAAAGTTGGCACCTTGGTCACTGTGAAGACGCTTAGGCATACCGTAGTGCACAACAAACTGGTTGAACAACACATCAGCAGTAGTCTTGGCGCTCATGTTACGTGTAGGAACAGCAAGAGCATAACGAGTAAAATGGTCCGTGATCACTAACACATGCTGGAATCCGCCTTTTGAAGTCTCCAGTGTCAGAAAGTCAGTACAGACGAGCTCAAGTGGCTGAGTAGTGACCACGTTCACAAGGGGTGCTCTGCTGTTGGCTGGTGTCTTTCGGCGAATGCAGCGAGGGCACTTGGTGATCCAGCTGTCCACATCAGCCGACATTCCTGGCCAGTAAAAGCGATCGCGCACAAGACTCAATGTCCGGTCTCTTCCTGGATGCCCAACTTCATTATGTAGTCTGCGCAACACTTCACTGACGTACTTACTTGGCAGGACAAGCTGATCACGCTGCTGACCGTTAACCTCTACCTGTCTATACAGGATGCCATCACGCAGCTTCAAACGACTGGCAGTCTGATGCAATGCTCTGTGTGCAGACGAGTCAGACCGAGGTGGGTTGCTGTTCCGCTGTAGAGCCGTCACCCACTCACTCAGGACTGGATCCGCCTTCTGTGCTGAGCGTAGATCGTCTGTGGACAGCTGCTCCAGAGTCTGACCTGGCAACTGAAAACTGTCATCCACAACTGTCTGAGACAAGGCAATACACTCAACAAGGCATGCAGTCTGAGCTGAATTACACACGGCACGAACTGACTCCGCTGGGATGTGTGTCTGGTCGATACCTGGCAGTCTGGAGAGAGCATCAGCGTCAGCGTTGTTCTTGCCGGGTCGGTAGATGATGTCAAAGTCAAATGCCGCAAGGGCTGCCAACCAGCGATGACCGGTAGCATCAAGGCGTGCTGTGGTGAGGACATATGTTAAGGGATTATTATCCGTCAGCACAGTGAAGGTGTGTCCGTAGAGGTAGTCGTGAAATTTCTCTGTAACCGCCCATTTCAAGGCAAGAAACTCCAACTTGTGGGCTGGATAATTTCGTTCGGCCTTACTGAGCCCTCTACTGGCATAGCAGATCACACGTCGCCGACCATCTTGGATCTGGTAGAGCACAGCTCCCAGTCCTTGCTGACACGCATCTGTATGGACCTCAAACGGGCTGCTATAGTCCGGAAAGCCGAGGACAGGTGGCGATGACAAGCATTCCTTCAGTTTGGCGAAGGCGGCCTCCTGCTCTTTCCCCCAGACCCATTTCCCTGTGGTAGCCTCACTAGCTCGCTTCCGACCTCGTCGCTGCTTGGTCTTCGTTGGTGCGGGCATCAGTTCCATCAGTGGTCTTGCAATCTGAGAGAATCCACGGACGAACCGACGGTAATATCCCGCAAACCCAAGAAACTGTCGGATCTCTTCTGGCGTCTGTGGTGTAGGCCAGTTCCTGATCTTCTCGCACTTCTCCGGGTCAGCTTCTACACCACTTGCTGACACGATGTGCCCGACATACTTCACCCTCTCTTGACCAAACGAACACTTCTTGGGATTCAACTTCAATCCCCACTCTCTGAGCCGGTGAAGAACCTGCTCTATCCGCTCCAGGTGTTCCTCAAAAGTGTCAGAGAAGATGATGATGTCGTCCAGAAATACGAGGCACACGCGCAGGTGTAGATCACCTAGGCACTCTTCCATCAACCTCTGGTATGTGGCTGGCGCATTAGCAAGACCCATCGCCATGCGATTGTACTCGAAAAATCCCAGAGGGGCAACGGTGAACGCTGTCCTTTCCTTATGCTCCTCTGCGACCTCAATCTGGTGATACCCAGATTTCATGTCCAGAACCGAAAAGTACTTCGACCCTGCCAACGCATCTAGAAGTTCCTCGATCCTGGGCAGTGCATACGAGTCCTTGAGCGTCCTGGCATTTAGCTGGCGAAAGTCAATACAAAGTCTCAGTGCACCGTCTTTCTTCTTGACTAGAACCACATTCGAAGAAAATGGTGAATGCGAGCGCCGGATGATGCCACTGTCCAAAAGTTGCTGAAGGTGCTCCCTCACTTGGTTGAACATTCCAGGCGGGATGTGCCTGTGACGCTGCTTGAAGGGCGTGTCATCTGTGAGCTTGATCTCATGACGAACTCGTGAGGTGTAGCCCACGTCCAAGTCACCTTTCGAAAATCCATCTTGGTACTTGTTGAGTAACAACTCCAGTCTCTGTACCTCCTCTTCTGACAAGATGTCTGACGAAATCTTGACCTTGTCCATAAAAGACTCACTGTCAGCTGTGTCACACTTAGCTTGAGCTTGCTCCTGCTGGCATGCTAACGTAACTGGCTGCAGTTCACATAAAACAGTGCGTGAGGGGACAACTACCGTCTGTGTAGTGACGTTGGAGACGTGAACATCGATGATGCCTCGCTGACCGGGCTGATAGTTGACCAAGGTTGGAGTGATGTCCAGAAGTGACGTCACCGAGTTCCCAGGCGTCCGCGTAGGCTGAAGCATGGCGCATGTGGATGAGACGTCAAGGCCTTTGTCCACGACACCCCGGATGACCCTCGTGCTGTTGGGCTTGATGACGATGCTCTGATTCTCAGCATTCCTGACAATCCCCAGACGTTCTCTCTTGGACAGCTCCTTCTCTCTACACACCATGCATCGAAAAGCCAGATACCAAGGTGTATGCAAATCCGCTACCTGAAGGAACTTGACCCCATTCTGCTCTCTGCAGCATGAAGAGAAGTGGCCAAGGACGTTCGTGCCAATCAAAACGGGGACCTTGGCGTTGTACCGACTGTCAGGGATGACAAGCAACAGACACGGATGTCCTTCCGAAGTCTTCAGGCCTGCACCTGGTGCTACAATGTCCGCCACCACATAACCAGAATAAGGCAGCAGTTGTCCGTCTGCACATTCAATGGTAAGAACGTCTTGAAGGTCGTGCAGTGGTAAGTGTTGCAGATGACCGTTGTAAAATTCCTCGCTAACTGTTGAAACAGTGGATCCCGTGTCGAGCAGTGCCATGACCTTGATTCCCTCGATCTCAAGTTCCACTTCATTGCTGGAGCCAACTAGTTCGCCGGTCGACGCTCTTGTGCTGGGACGTTGGAAGCAGTGGGCATCTACTGACTGTCCCTCACAGTAGAGCCTGTCTCGTTTAACCGTTTGGCACTATGGTCGAGCCGCACCTTGCATCCAGCACGGATGTGGCCTTTCTCCCCGCATCTGTAGCACACCGGACCGTCACCTTGCTTCCGACGACCGGGTTGCCCTGATGCTTGTGTTTGCTGTCCGCTAGGCCCTGCATTCTTAAACTGCTGTTGCCCTCTGACACCAGCTGGGTCCCGCTGTTTCTGCAGCTTCTTGAGTTCATCCGTCAGCTTCTGCACTGCTCCTTCTAGAGCTTGTATCCTGGACTTGTCATCTTGCTCGTCCGAGGTGCTGGCCATGTTGCTCATAGCTGACGTCTTGGTCTTGGAAGTCTGCTCAGTACGCTGGACACTCTCCTGTTCGATGCGTCGAAGTTCGGTCCGCAGTTTGTCGAAGTCCTTGACAGTGTCGAACTTGTAGCCTGATCTGTCCTTCAGATCCGGAAGAAGACCTGTCCACAGCATGCAGCGCAACATCTCTCCCCTCTTGCCTGGGTCAACTTGTCCCAACTCCTCAGCTCGCATCAACAAATCCTCCAACCTGCAGCTCCAGCTGGATACATCTTCTCCCTTCTGCTGACGTGCACTGTAAAACTGGGCGAGAATGCTTTCCTTGGACTGCGTGGCGCCATACACACTGCCGAACTTGGTCAGTAAGTTTTCCAACGTTGAGTGAGTTCCAAGGCGCATCGCGATTCGAGCTGCTTCTCCTCTGAGTGAACGTCGAGCTGCTTCCAGAACTGCCTGCTCATTGTGGGTACCACTCGCACGTAGACACTCGACTTCATATCTCCACAGATCATAAGAGGCTTCTGTGTCTTTCTTGGTGTTGTTCCCAGTGAAGCATGACAAGCGAGGTGCCTGAAGGAGTGTTGTTGCCGGCTGCAGACTCTGGGAAGGTGTCTCCTGCTTGACAGCTGCTGACGCAGAAGTGGCGTACTCTTGGATCCAAGCCTGCAGATCCTCCTTTGTGTCCGCCTTCGGTTGGACTCCAAGCTGACGAAACGATGCCAGCAGTTTCTTCTCCTCTTCTGTGATCTCCATAGCCGTACAGTGCAATAGGGTAGCACAACACAGCAAGTGACAGGTTCACAGCAATAGATCACGCAAATCAATGCATGTAAAAGCAATCTATCAGTACCAGCGAGAATACTAAATGGTTAAAAACCGGTACGTGATCTATCCAGCAAAAGTATTCTCCAACCCACTGGCATGTAGAGTAATGCCAACACAGCTAGCACATGCAATAACTAAAACTCTACTAATGACCACAACGATCAAAGTCTGGTATTAACTGCGTCATCTGCACAGAATTATGCAACCACGTTGAATGTTGAAAAGATTGCTTAATAAGTTAACAGTTCATTCAACACGTTCCTCGATGCGACAGCACTAGGTGAATCACAAGTACTTGCGATCTCCGACTGGTGATGACAAAGGTGATGTTGAACCTGGCGCTGAATCGTCAGTCCACGGGGCGGTCCACACGAAGTACATCAGGCTGAGCGCAGAAGTCCCTTATTGGGCGCCATTTGTAACCGGCCTCTCTCTCGTCTCTCTCTCTCTCTCCAGATACGGACAAGGCGGGTTGGGTTCGGGACTTTTAATCGGCACTCAGCAGTAAGGAGACGTAAACCAAAAGAACAAAAACAAAACAAAAACAAAAACCCTGAAACATACAACATCACACTCGCATGAGCAATAAATACATCCAACTAACTGTTCAAATTAAATAATTGTAACTAAACCCATCTAACATCATGACCAAATTCATAATTAGTCAGAAATAACCAATACTAATATCAGATATACATCTACTATAATGGATAGCAAACGGTGAATACTTGTAAACAAACTAACATAACGCAAAGATATATACAATTACATCAAGCACTATATACCATCAAGGTAGAGTATAAACATAAACACCACCTACCCTGTGGAAAATACACAGGGGTTTGACAGAACCTCCGGCTACGTCCGCTCCCGTTAAATCAGCGTGAAAGTATCCTGAAGTAACACAACACTATTACTATATCTCTAATACTAACTGCATAAAATACTAAATAAATTACCAGCAACTAACCTCAACAATCCACATGACCGTTACCGAATACTAACACAATATGTAACAGCAAAATCACTTCCTCCGAACACTGGCAAAATATAACTACTTCCAAATAGAAACTAACTGGTTAAAATTACTCACACCTTTTCAACTCACATCACTTTCTCAGTACAAACATTCGGCTACTCAGTATTTATTCATTATCATCCATACGTACGAACAATCAAACACATGCATGAAACTCACCAGTGATTTGGTATAAAGTCGAACATTCGCAATAGGTCAAATCCAGTCAACCACCAAATATCGCTTCAGTGACAGAAAACACAGTCGGCTACTCTCTTCAACGTGCAACGGCCAAAAGTAGAATGAGCTACTAGTATACAAAAGTGAACTCACACGCCTCGGTGAACTGTTCTCGCCCACTATACTGCGCAAAACAGTCGGAAAGGGTAAAACACAATTGAACAATACTCCTGACCAGAATCTGTACTCCGGTCATACTAACTTCATACTAATAAATATAAGGTAGCATTAATGTAAATCACAATTTATTCTAGTACAGTGTATATCTGAACTGCAAATCACGGCGTTTGTACTCCCTACCACATGTGTTTCAGGTAAAGGTCTCAATACCGGTTAAACAAATCAACACCATTTTGGGTGTGTGTCTGTCCACTATCAAACTGCAAAGATGCCTCTTTGATCTGGTTAACTGATTCCACCCTGCGACAGAGCTCTCACTGTCTCTCTGCACCGCCAATCTTCCATATTGCCAGTGACAACAACACTTCAATTTGCCTGATGGGATAATAAAGACATACTGAATTGAGTTGAATTGAATTACCTCTTCCGTTGCAAGCAGTCACAATCATGGCACAGTTCTAGAATGGTCTGAATAAATTCTATGTTCTCTTGCATAATTTCATTACCTTTTTTTAAACTTTTATTTCGTTTTACGCTGAGCTAGAAATCATTGCACTTTCAGACTGTATGGATCCCGATCAACTTTAAATACCCATTTGGGATTTTTTTTTTAAAATTTTGATATTAACTCTAACCTTGACTTTCATCTTGACCTTATCGCGTCCTGACCGGGGGAAAAACCATTTCAGTTCAACCCGCTTCCCCGGAGGTTATCCGAAAATCTGTCTCACAGTCTCACAACCCGGAGACCACAATACCGAGTTTACATCTTTACGGTCAGGGTCGTTGACCCAGCTCTTCTTCCAAAGCAAACCCACGCTTATTACCCCTGAAAGGTCGGGCCGGGCTCTCCGTGTTTCCAGAGAAGCTCTCCCCCGGGCTAATACTGTCCATTTGACGACTCCCGAAGGGCTGTCCTAGTGGTCTTTGCAGCAATTCCCTGTTTCCCTTTTCCCGTCTTCAATCTCCTTTATTTCTGACCCAGGCAGGGCGGCTCCCGCTGTGCAAGTGGTAGTGGTGACATTTGTGTGGCTCACTCCCTGAACATGAGAGAGAGAGAGAGAGAGAGTCAGAGACAGAGGGAGAGACAGAGAGACTGAGAGACAGACATGCTGAGAGACCACACACAGAGACAGACAGACACAGAGAGAGGGAGGGAGACAGACAGATGGAGGGGGAGAGAGACAGTCAGACAGACAGGAGGGAGAAACAGAGACAGACAAACAGAGAGAGAGAGAGAGAGACTTACAACCAGAGACTCAGAAACAGAGAGAGAGAGAGAGAGACGGACAGACGGACGGACGGAGACAGTAAGACAGACAGGGACAGATGGACAGAGCCATACATACCAAAGACAGACACAGGGATGGAGGGAGACTGACGGACACACAGACAGACTGAAAAACAGCGGCAGACAGAGGCAGGCAGACAGACCGAAACAGAGGGAGGCGGGGGGAGAGAGAGAGAGAGAGAGAGACACACACACACACACACACACACACACACACACACACACACACACACACACACACACACACACACACACACACACAGATGCGGGGGGTAAATGGTACTAGGCAGGATCGTTGGTGGCGCCTGTCCTCGTAAAGAAATCATAAACATGTTTCTGTCTACTTGTCTGTAACGGAAAGTGCCAACAGGCATTTGTGCACATAACGTATTGCTGTTGCTCTGTATATATATATGCC
This sequence comes from Batillaria attramentaria, assembly GCA_018292915.2. Taxonomy (NCBI): domain Eukaryota; kingdom Metazoa; phylum Mollusca; class Gastropoda; family Batillariidae; genus Batillaria; species Batillaria attramentaria. The sequence continues at coordinate 1,180,796 of JACVVK020000079.1, forward strand.
CTGAACAGCGTAATGTTGAGACAGCGGGCCTAGCTGCGTAATGTTACATAAACACAACCCCAATGGCAATTCGTGCTTTCCTGCGTTCATTAATTTATCATGGGAAAATATTTGCCAGTGTCAGTAACCGTCCCAAGCTACTTTGCAACTGCCCCACACACTACTGAAACATAATTGTGATGTTTGCAAGTTTATTATTTTGGGTTTTTTGTTGTCGTTGTTGTTGTTACTTGTTGTTGTTTTATATTATTGCACATGCCAAACCAAAGTTTTGTTGTTTCTGTTGGCTTAAAATATTAACTTTTCATTCTTATTTGGTTTCGACAAAGTATTTTTGACATTGAATTTGAATTTCATGCAAACCCGCGCGCGCGCGCGCACACGCACGCACGCACACACACACACACACACACACACACACACACACACACACACACACACACACACACCGTATACAATGATTAAGCTCGTTTCTATTCACACAAAGTGAAAATAGAACTTGTGGCATGGTAATCATGCCGGCTCAGTTTTATATGCTCGTTTTTAACATGTTTACAAGCTACGTTCAGCCTTGAAACAATCACAGAAGTTGTATTAGTTGTTTCAGGACTGACCCGAAAATGCAAAATCCCAAAGTCGCTAAAATTCACACACACACACACACACACACACACACACACACACACACACACACACACACACACACACACACACACACACATCCCTCTACCTTCTTGCCTCGAGTCTGATACAAAGCCGGTTTAGCCACCCAACTACCCCGAAAGAAGGGAAGACTGACAGGAAGAGAAAGACAGATGGAAAGAGAGAATGAAAGAAAGCCTTTAACTAGGAGGAGACCCAACAGGTGCATGAAGTTCTTGGTCCTCTCATAAAGGTCGTGAAGTCAGGTCAATTGAATAAACATGTCTATTCGAGGGTTCCCTGCCGGAACGTACTATCACTCGTCTTCCTATCTGTATCGATAGTACTTTCTGGCACGGAGCCCTCCACTGTTAGTCTTCACCTGACCGGGACAGAGGATGTCAGAATAATGAAGGCCTCTCCCACAGGCTCGGCTCATGAATAATTCAAACGGCCTCCATACTACACTGCAAGTTGTTTGTTTTTGTTTGTTTGTTTTTTTTTAGCCTCTTGGGCTCGGAACGGCCCCGAAGACCTGGCCGTGTCTCTCTTTTTGTCAGGAAGAGCTGTTCCTCTTGAGGAGAAAAAAAAAAATGCTGAAAAGGGAGTAATGCTGCTGAAAAGGGAGTTTAAAACGTCTCTTTTCCTTTCAGTACTTCTTGGGTTTAGAAGGGTCCAGCAGACTTGGCCGTGTCTCCCTTTTTGTCAGGAGGAGCTGTTCCTCTTGATGAAAAACAAATGCTGAAAAGGGAGTAACACTGCTGAAAAAGGAGTAACAAAAGAAAATTTCCTTTCTCTACCTCTTGGGTTTAGAACGGTCCAGCAGACTCGGTCGTGTCTCTCTTTTTGTCAGGAAGAGCGATTCCTCTGCTTGGTGAGGAAAAAAAATGAAATGGAAAAAAAATGAAAAGGGAGTAAAGCTGCTGGGAAAAAAGGAGTAAAACTGTTGAAAGGAGAGTAACGATGCTGGGGAAAAGCGTCTTTTCGTTTTAATTACATTTGTCGTGTATTCATTTCCTTCAGTTTTTGCAGGAACTTTCCCTCCCTTACCCACGGTGTTTTC
>JACVVK020000079.1:1187500-1202500 GCA_018292915.2 Batillaria attramentaria
TGTCCTTTTGAGTCCGCATTTCAAGCTGAACTGTATTGATGGTCTCAGGTTTGCTGATTCTGCGCCGGGTGGTAAAAAGCTGGCAAAGGATCGGATTTGCATGTAGATGTGTTCTGGATGGAAATTGTGCTCTCTCTCTCTCTCTCTCTCTCGTGATTAACGACGTTTTGACAAAGACCTCAACCAAGTCAGTTTACCCATACCAGTAACATCGATTACACATGAAAACTTTTGCGTCCCCAACCCCAACCCCAACCCCCCCCCCCCTCCCTCAACTCCTCCGCGAATGACAAAAAAGACCCTGAACTCATGTATCTTCAGGAAGAGAAACCTCTTGTCGAAGGAAGGTCATTTTCTCTCTCAATGCATCAAATTTTACTTTTTTAAGCTGAGAACACAAACGGGCCTAATGAGACCGCGATGTTTCGTGACTGGCCTAATGCCGCATGCTTTCGCTGTCTGCACAGGGGCAGCCGTGTGTTGGAGTACGCCATCCTGGAGTGAGATACCAAGGTGCACACCATCTTCGAGTGAGACACCAAGTGCCAACTCTTGGAATGTGAGGGTGGGTGGGTGGATGTTTGGAAGTTTAACGTCCTTTTCCACCACGTCAGGGTGATATCAAAGACGGGGCAACGAGAAAAAGGCCAGCACAAAATATCTGGCCCCAGCCGGGATTCGAACTCACGACACTAGCATTGAGAGTCCCACGTTCTACCGTTCGGCTATCCCGGCTCCCCGTGGAATGTGAGGAAACTTGGTGCACGCCTGACACACCTTGTAGGAAAGGAGGAGATCAATAATGAGAAAATAGTAACTCACACAGACAGTTACATTTAGTACAATATTTGAAGGAAAAAAAAGGTAATCCGCCTGAAAAATCGGGCTACTATCGACAAGATACACGACAGAACTCGAATCTGCTTCTACTGCTTCTAAAGTAGCCCAGAGTAATATATTGCTGAGCGATTCAGACTTGTCTGGCTACAAAAACATCAAACAAAAAGCGGTTATCGCGGACATACTAACCCACCTCCAAATTTTCAAGTTTTGTCATTTCTGATTTGTCTGAATTGAATAACAATGATAAGGGTGCGTGGGTGGGTGGGTGGGTGTTTGTGAGTTTAACATCCTTTTCCACCTCGTAAGGGTGATATCAAAAACGGGGCAACGAGAAAAAGGTCAGCACAAATAGTTGGCCCCAGCCAGGATTTAATAATAATAATAATAATAATACACTTTTCTAAAGCGCAATATCCCAGCAAGATAACACAACGCAATATCCCAGCAAGATAACACAACGCAATATCCCAGCAAGATAACACAACGCAATATCCCAGCAAGATAACACAACGCAATATCCCAGCAAGATAACACAACGCAATATCCCAGCAAGATAACACAACGCAATATCCCAGCAAGATAACACAACGCAATATCCCAAAGCGCAAAGATATCTTACCCAAAGCCGGTGTACACCTTGGTATCTTACTCCAAGGTAGCGCGCACCTATACCCAGCCTGACTGGGGGGCAGAAAGCCAGTGATGGAACAGGACTCAATCCTGTATTGATCGGCGTCTTCCGCCTCGGCCAATTATCCCACAGGACAAAAACTGCCAGTCGATGGTGGCGCCACCAGTGGCGAGATCGAGGTCAGAAGGAGGCAAGATCATCGCTGTCTGGTTTTTGCTTACCCGGTGGAGGAGGCACGGGGAATCAGATTCTGCGTGGACACATTCGACGCTCGTGTCCTGCCTAACAAAGCGGACAGGTCCGTTATGCACCCCCTTGAATCACGCTACGAGAATCCGGGGTCACAAACCCCGTTCCAGAGGAGAACTCTGTCTGAGAAGAAGGGCCTAAGTGCCTATGAAACCAATGGCGCTTAAGCACTTCTTTTTTTTTTTTTTAGATGAGCGTAGAGTTTATCTATACACGTACAAGTTTTTGTCTGTTTATATTGACGTGTGGTATTTTAATCAATATTCTTTTTTGTGAGCCCAAAGACGAATTTCCATTTAACCTGTAATATCTAATGGACTATCAAAGATTGATGATGATGATGATGATGTTTGTTTGTTTGTTTGTTTGTTTGTTTGTTTGTTTGTTTGTTTGTTTTAAGGATCTAGAAGTGTGGTATTACCCCTTTGGCAATGCAAGATTTTCAGAAATATCTAGAACAGAATTGTTACTGTGGATGTAGTTGTTGTTGTTGAAAAGGCTCGAGTCAGTATTAACAGACCTCATATCACACACACACACACACACCACACACACACACACACACACACAGATGATGATGATGATGATCATGAAACTTTTTTTTTCAGGACAGAGCATTTAGGCATTGCTGCCTATCTTACAGGCTGTCCTGCTATTTTACACGAGAGAGAGAGAGAGAGTAAAATCCATAACATCTTCCATACAAATCACCTCATGCATAACGGCCTCTACAGAAAGCAACCAGAGTTAATGAACAAGTCAGATAACAAAGCGAGAACTTACTGAACACACCCTCAATATTTTTCAACAAGGACTGTTTTCTGGGGGGGAGGCGCGAAAAGAAAAAACCTAACCCAAAGCTCTGTCTTCCAGTCACACATATTCTGTGGACACAATCAATCATTGTCTGTTTTTATCTTCTTCTCGGATCCGTGGGCACAGAATCGGACTGTGGGCCAAGATTTACTCTTAATGTTTGATATTTGGACTCGCGTCTTTTATTCCAAAACCGCCAATCTTTGATGCTGGAATCCTTTTTCGCAAGCAATATATGAGTTCTGTCTTTTTTACTTCAGTAAAGGTATCCATCATGAGCTGTGTATCGCTCGCAACAGAGGTTGCAATGACTCTGGAAGAATTCTTTTTTATTCTTAAGGAGGGTGTGTGGGATGAAACTGCTGCAGATGGGAAATGGGGGTGGGGAGGGGGGAGGCGGGGGGGGGGGCTGGGGGGAGGGGGAGGCCGGGGTGGGTGTCATTTTTCTTGTTTTGTTTTGTTTCGTTTTCCGTGAGATTGTTTAGATGGAACTATACACTGAAACAGCTCTGCTTTGCAGCCGTGCCTCCCACAGGAACCTTATACAAACAACTTTCTGTCTTTCCTTCCTGAAAATGCTTTCGGGAACACGACCCAGCTTTGCCTACGCAGTTTGCTCCGAAGTTAAACATATTATCACTTGTGTGTTAGAATGTGCACGAATTCCTCTGAGGGAAGTCGCTTGTTTTTGTGGTCAGTTCTAGAGCGTCAATACAAGGGACAAGACAAGCTTCCTGACCTCGCCTAATAACTGGCTGGAAAACCGGTTCGAAAACCGGTTCGAAAACCGGCTTGAAAACTTCGCTTAGGATCCTGTACTTTGCATTAGCAAATCCCTGTTGTTGTTTTTCCCCCGAGCTTTTCATCCTTCACGCCCACCCATTCCCAAGCTTCCCCCTCCATCCCCACATCCCACTACGTTATCTCTTTCTTTTCTTTTTTTAAAGAAGTTCCCATTCAATGCATTTCAATGGTTTCTCACTTTTTGCCTCACGAGTGAGTTTCCCGGTTACCGTATTTCGATCACACCCCAAGCTGTAATTGCGGCTGATCGATATGAAGGTTCGGCTCGCTGCGTTCTCAGCCACCGGAATACTTACGGTAATTAGTGCGGTGAGAGGGCCATGCCCCAGTGGGAGATGTGAGGGGGTCAAACACCTCTTATTCAAAGCAGGGACTTACATAAAATTCTATGTAAGTCCCTGTTCAAAGTGATGCCAACAGGCTTTATCCTTCTGTCCTTCACTGGGAAAATGGAGGGTGCGGGGGTGGGGGGGGGGGGAGCGGAGGACAGCGCTTTGAAGCCATTAGGATTTGGGGCAAATGGATTTGGCCTCGTGGTTACGGCTCTCGCCTGCAAATCCTGAGGCACCTGCTTCGACTCCCTTGGTGGGCATGAATTTTATTGGGTCTTTTCCCATAGTAAATCTAGTCAAGGTTTACGTGAAGACTCGTTTACGGTTCCTGTCTCGCCTTTGTGTACACACGCATGCATAAATATCAAGTGAGCATGCTAAAAATCCCATTCCAAGGGACCACAGAATGGAAAACAAGAAAACAAGCAAGAAAACAATAAATGGGTAACGCTGTACTATGAGTACCTCGAGTTTCCCTTACTCTGATCCGGTACGGGACTATAAGATACCAATTACCAACATGTTACCAACTACAACCGTGCTGGGATTCGCCATTAGTATTGATCCAGAGGGTCGAACGACTTCTTTCGTTTTTATGGCAAGTACCCCAGGGCCTGCCCAATTTATCTACTACGAGAGTTTTCCCAGTAGGGCAGAAGGGGACACAGTCCTTCCTGGCAGCCATACGTAACACTGCTTTCGTCCTTGTCACGATTTCAGAAAGCAGCCATTGATTTCTCTTCTATTTTGAGACGAACTAGGCCTCGAAATAGGTTTTGGTTGCATGATAACGCTTTCCCCCTTTTTTCCATGCTTTTCCATAAATTTGATATCGACAAACGCCAAAACGGGAAGAAACAATGTGATAGGCTAGGCTTGTTTTCAGACGGAGTTGAATGTGACTTAGTGATCTCTCTCTCTCTCTCTCTCTCTCTCTCTAAATTTGCTTGCTCTTTTCTAACTACCATTATGCTTATGTTGTATGTAGCACGTAGTCTTGTCTTCAATGGCAAGTTCGAAAAATTGTTATTGTAACCAACATCTTCTACCGTTGTTGACGAGGGATGACAAACTAGCAGTTTTTTTCAGAAAAAGTTTGGGGATGGGAGGGGGGGGGGGTATTGTTTTATTGTCACATACAGCCCGTGAGTCTAGCTCCCACAGGCGGTCAGCTCATCCGCTTCATAATCGAACTCAATCATTCATCGTAGGCGAGGGATAGGAAAACAACTTGTGTACATACAATACAACATGCCCGGGGAGGGGGGGGGGGGTCAAAGTGGCCTGTGTGTTGATGTCCCGGTTATGGGTGTAGTGTTGGGGAGGAACGGATGGTCTGGACCCAAGACATTTCATTTCCGCGCCTGCCAAATTCCAATTACCGGCAAGGACGCTGAGGACCAATTCCCAAACACTGTGGTCTTTGAGCGGACAGTGTGGGCATTGGTAGAGTGGACAGCTGAATATAACGAGTACGTGGTATGGAGGGGGGTGGGGGAGGAAAGGGGCAGGGGAGATTTTCCACAACGTGCATGTGTGTGTGTGTGTGTGTGTGTGTGTGTGTGTGTGTGTGTGTGTGTGTGTGTGTGTGTGTGTGTGTGTGTGTGTGTGTGTGTGTGTGTTCTTTGAATGCACACAAATCACATGTAGTTTATTTAAGTTTTTAAGTTCAGGGAAAATTAAACGCCACTCTGTGTTCACCCACAACAAACTGCCTCAGTAAAAGCTACATGTTGCCCGGTCCCGCGTCAGCTGGAAAGAAAACAACGACAGTCACGCCACTCGACACCCATCAAAATGAAAGACAAATCCAACTTGGGTGCCCCTCTCTTCCTCAGAAACCAGCAGCATTTTATTTCCTCTCATATGCGATTTGATGGAAGGCAAAAGCACGCGCCATCAAAAGTATCCCTTTCGTCAAGACGATGAAAACGTTTGAAGAGCGGCAGGCGAGCCTCTGTCGATATGATTTTATTGTTCCCTTTGACAGGTCTCTCATGTCGAGAGTGCTTTGTCGGCGTCAGAAGTGAGGACGGCATATAATCACGGTGTGTTTTTTTTTTGTGATGATCGGGCGCAGTAATATTGTGACAAGAGAGTCGGTAATATACAGGGTGAGAGCTCGTATCTTGTCATATCCTGTCAGCGAAGCCAGAATATAATAATGCTTTTAAAGTCCACAATGCCTGCAGAGTTTTCGAGTGAACATCAATCTTGAAATGGACAATGTGTGGAGGAAAATGAATCCTGCTTCTTACAGATAACAACTTCTTCACCATCCTACAGAATGAAGTCTCCGCCGAGTGCTTCCTACAGAATAAGGTCTCCGAGTGCTTCCTTTTTCTCGAGGCCCCATCTTTGATATTGCCCATACGTTGTGGACGTCAAACTCCCCCCCCCCACCCCACCCCTCCCACCCCCCACCCCCACACCCCCACCTCCCCCCTCCTCCGAGTGTTTCCTGCAGAAAAACGTCTCCGTGTGCTTCTTACATATAACGTCTCCGAGTGCTTCCTACAGAATAACGACTCCGAGTTCTTCCTACAGGATAACCTCCGACTCCGCATACTTCCTACACGATAATGTCTCCGAGTGCATCCGACAGAATAACGTCTCCGAGTGCTTCCTACAGAATAACGTCTCCGAGTGCTTCCTATAGAATAACGTCTCCGAGTGCTTCCTACAGAATAACGTCTCCGAGTGCTTCCTACAGAATAACATCTCCGAGTGCTTCCTACAAAATAACGTCTCCGAGTGCTTCTTACAGAATAACATCTCCGAGTGTTTCCTACAGAATAAAGTCTCCGAGTGCTTCCTACAGAACAACGTATCCGAGTGCATCCTACAGAATAACATCTCCGAGTGTTTCCTACAGAATAACGTCGTCTCCGAATGTTTCCTACAGAATAAAATCTCCGAGTCCTTCCTACAGGATAACGACTCTGGATACTTCCTACAGGACACGTCTCCGAGTCCCTCCTACAGGCCAGGCAACACTTATGAAGTCTCCGAGACTTTCACACAGTCTGTTGGGGAGCAGGGATAACCCAGCTGGTTGAGCGTTGATTTTCAAATGCTCGGGTCGTCAGTTCGAATCTCGGCTGGGGCAAAATAATTATGTGTGCTGGCATGTGTTCCTCGTTGCCCTGTCTTTGATAGCACCCATACGTGGTGGATACATACGTTAAACCCTCAAACAACCGACGAATCAACCTGCAGGCTACAAGCATTTACGTTTTTTGTGGGTTTTTTGTTGTTGTTGTTGTTGTTTTTTAATCCGAGTCTATAAGTATAACGATCTCGTGATTGTCTCTCGGAACACTAACCTCAGTCTCCCCGGAGAACGACGCCAGTTCCCAACTTCCCATCTCCACCCCGACCCTCACCTCTCACCCGCCCCACGTACCTCACAGCGACAGTCCGCCATGACAGGCAATTTGAGCTCATTGACAAATGATAGACATCCACAAGATTGGCCGGCCATCAACTAAGACGGTCGTCTAGCGGACCAGCAAGATGGCAGCTTGGTCTTTTACTATGGGGCGCCAAATGTGCATTACTGTATTTAAGAGCCCAGAGCCCGTAGGTAAAACTCGAGGTTAATTTAATCCACGGCTACGGGCCTAACGCAGACTAGTACAAAAGAAACCCCAAAACAAAATTAAATTTAAAAAAAGAAAGGTAGAAAAATCCTTTTCTAACGTCTTAGGCGGAATGGACCCGCTTCCTGGTTGAACAACAACAACAACAAAAAACCCTAGAGCTAGTTTAGTTCGAGGTTAGACTCTTCTAACCCGGGGCTAAACTCCGTAACCTCGACTTTTACATGCGGGCCCAGGTTTCGAAACCAGCGGGGACACCGGGAAAACAAGAGCAGTTTCTCTAAGTGTGATTCAAGCTAAACCCCAGTTTTTGTGTTCGCCGAATGCGCAGACCTAGGGATGAACATATCGATCGGGATTATTGGTGATGTTCTGTTGTATTGAACAACAGAACATTGGAACCGTTGGTTCCACTGGTTGTGTAAATAGGAAATGTTAGTGATTTTCTTTCTAGACAACTGGAGATACGGCTGAAATACTCTTCTTCTTCTTCTTCTGATTATTATTATTATTATTATTCGCCGTTTGTACACTTTCGGCTTGCTTCAAGAGTTTAGTTTAATCCTCTTTATTCCCTGGGGAACATAGGGCTGCAACCACACTCCGCCAGCGCACTCGGTTCTGGGATGCTCTCTTTAGTTCGGCCCACGTCGTTCCGGCGGCCTTGGCTTCAGCGTCCGTACTCCTCCGCCAGGTCTGCTTCGGTCGGCCCACTTTGCGCTTTGCGCTGGGGGTTCCAGTCAAGGGACTGCCTGGTGACATTTGATGTTGATTTTCGCAGAGTGTGTCCGATCCATCCCCATTTCCTTTTCTTGATCTCCTGCTTCAAGAAATAGCCAGTTATTGTTGCTGGTGGTGGTGGTGGTGGTGGTGATTTGTTTGTTTGTTTGTTTTTTTAAGGATCTTGAGTTTACACCAGTTTTCTGCATTTAGCTTGCACGAAAAGCGCGTTTAAGCCTTCATCCCATTTCAAAAACTGTACAAAGTATTAAACCCAGTTTTAGAAACATACTAAAGACTTTTGGTCAACGACGATATAAACTTTCAGTCCGGCTGAAAGACGACACCGGGGAGATTACTTAGAGATGAGGTAAAGCGGATATGGGCTTTTCCGACAGCAGAGATACCACCTTGAACTTTAGCCCGGTTTAGTTCTTTATTCAGTACCGGGGAGCCGGGGTAGCGGAATGGTGGAGCATTGGACTTTCAATGCTCAGGTCGTCAGTTCGAATCCCGGCTGGAGCCAAATATATGCGCTGGCTTTTTCTCGTTGCCCCGTCTTTGATATCACCCTTATGTTGTGGAACAGGACGTTAAACCCTCAAACACCCGCCCCCCAACCACCCTTATTCAGTACCACGTGCATGGCCACAATCATTGTCTTCAGGCGGGGCTTCAAAGGAAGCATGGAAGAAGCAAGCAAGGCCTGAGACCGCTAATGTGGGTCCGGCGCCCCATATTGTCCGGCGTCAGGAAACTGATTCCCTCGCCCCCGGACCAGAGAGGGGCAATTTGTACGCCTTAACCAGTAGCGACTGATTAATAATCGGGCGCCCCTTCCAGCCAGAGGCCGCTGCCGCCACCTTGTGTTTTCGTCTCGACTAGGGTTTAAGTTAGTTTTACTTAATTTGCTAGGGCGCGGAGAGGATCGGGAAGTGAAGGGGGGTGGGGGAGGGGAGGGTTTGTTTGTTTGTTTGTTTGTTTGTTTGTTTGTTTGTTTGTTTGTTTGTTGTTGTTGGGGGTTTTTTTGGGGGGTGGGGGGGTGGGTAACATTGGTTTTGATGAATGATGTCGGTGCATGGCCAAAAGGTAAGAGGGTGAGAGCTGTCTATTTGCGTGCGTGCGTGCGTGCGTGCGTGCGCGCGCGCGCGTGTGTGTGTGTGTGTGTGTGTGTGTGTGTGTGTGTGTGTGTGTGTGCGCGCGTGCGTGCGTGCGTGCGTGCGTGCGTGCGTGCGTGCGCTCGCGCGTGTGTGTGAGGCAGAGAGGAAAAAACAGAAAACACTCAGCTACTCAGACACAGAGAGACAGAGAGAGAGAGAGAGACACACACACACACACACACACAACACACACACACACACACACACACACACACACACACACACAAACAGTCAGACAGAAAAAGAGAGAGGTCAGCCTTGACGAGGAAATAATTCTCCGATAACTTGAGTTGGCACCACCCTTCTCCCTCATACACTTCCTGAATTTACCGAATGATTGAGATCAGCCCATTTGACAGGAACATCAAATCCCATGCCATTCCTTTGGGCAGCAGATAAATGCTTAACTGCGTCAGTCTCTCCTCATCTGCACACGGCCGTCGTGTTCCAAATGCAGCAGACATATGATAGATATCTCTCCTAAAGAATGCTGGCTACCACATCCGCCGAGCCCTCAGATTTCGTGCGTGTATTGTCGGAGGTCTCGGACGGAGCTTGTCGCTTATCTCAGCCTTAGGTGATATCGATGCACAGACTGGGAAGAGACGGAAGGGCCGAGGGAACGCCGTGTGAGGCATATATATACAAATTGTGTTGCTGTGCACTTCACATACGGATACTGCTACACTCATCTTGCTACATTGCTAGGACCCACTTGCTACACCCCACTCGCTACACTGCTACACCCCACGCGCAACACTTCTACACCTCACTTGCTACAGCGCTACATCTCACTTGCTACAGCGCTACACCCCACTTGCTACACTGCTACACCCCTCTTGTTACACTGATACACCCCTCTTGCTACATTGCTTCGCCCCACTTTTTACACTGATACACCCCACTTGCTACACCGCTATACCCCACTTGCTACACCGCTATACCCCATGCTGACCCACTGCTACACTTATAGCCCACTTGCTACACACCCATACACACCCACCTTGCTACACTTCTACACCTCACTTGCTACAAATTGCTTTTTCAGTCCTTTTGTTTGGTGTTGTTCTTTCTTTCTTTCTTTCTTTCTTTCTTTCTTTGTAATAATAATTACAATTAAGATCTAACATGGATACGTCGACGCTGCAGTGTGGCAACGCGTTTTCCCCTGTGGAGGAAACCCGATTTTTCCGGAGAAAATACTTCTAGTCTGAACACCAAAACAAAAATAACGCTATGTATCCATTGACATTATCTGGATTTGTTCTAGACAATAATTTCAACCATGAAAACAGACTGACTGTGCCTATTGATTTGTCCTCCCAGTGAATGCACTGAAAGAACATTTTTCATCCCAGACGGTTTTGTCTTGGCGAAGCTAGATAACTCAAATTTGATTCTCATCCATGGCTACACAAAGAGTATGCACAGACAGTCCCTAGTCTGGGACAGTCGTACGTTTTGTCAACTGAACCGATCATGCATTCTTCAAATTACTGACCTTGGGATCGGTCGTGATCTATTGTCTGGGCGCCAGTATAATTTACGGAAAAGGTTTGCTTCGCATCAATGGAATAATTTTGCTGTAGACAGGGAGGGCCGTCAACTGAGGGTGAAGAGGGCGGGTGGGGAGGGGGAGGAAGGGGGGGGGGGTGTTAGGAAAGTGAGCCAACGACGCAGTCAACCTCACAATGAAACTTTTACGTGTTGTTGTTGTAGTAATAAGTGAAGTTTAGAAACATATTCGTTGTCAGTTTCTCTCTACCTCGGTACACGTTTTGCGGGCGAAACGAAATATTGATGACAATGAAAATAATGTTGTTATAACCATCGTTATCTTTATTCCTTTTTTTTTCTCTGTGTGTGTGTTGTTTATTTGTTTGTTTGTTTTTTTGTTGTTGTTGTTGTTTGTTTTGTTTTTTTTTGTTTTGTTTTTTTTTTTGGTTTTTTTTTTTTTTTGGGGGGGGGGGTTGGGGTGTGTGCTTTTTATGTGTTTGTGTGTGTGTGTGTGTGTGTGTGTTTTTTTAAGGGGGGATGGGGGACCACAACTTCAAAAACATCAAGCCTTTAACATCCACAAATCATGTACGAAACGAACCCGAAAACGCAAGTCGACGTGGCTGAGCTTCAGTGAAACTGCGTTCCCTTTCGTTTCGTTTCCTTCCGCTTCTAATACCTCTGTGGCTGTAAATGGCTTGATTTGTTGACGTCTACCTACGAAAGAACTAGAAGTGGTCACAATGATATAGTCATTATCATAATTATTTCGTTCAACCCCCAAAACTCTGACAAAGTGAAGCGTAACGAGAACGAAATCTAAATGGTTTGCGCTTCTAAAATTTACCGTTGTACCAAAGTATCGTGTCTGCACAAACGAAGTTAGCGGTGGTGGCGATCTTTCCGTCGGGAATCCGGCCATCTGAGGCAACCATGCAGACTCCCCATTCCAACACCCGGGCCGAGACGAGAGCGTAGTAAAGGTAACTAATTTAGGCAGGAGTCGACGACTGCCACCCAAAGTCACAGAGTCCCCCAACTCACGTGTCTCCAGAACGTGTAGGATTTTGGTGTCGATAGGTCCACCGGTTTCCGTTTTACAACACCTCTGACAGAACTTTTGGTACACCCCTGGTCAGTGCGTGCATCCAGGCTGAGACCAGAGCGTAAAGAAGGGAACTAATTTAGGCGGGAGTCGAGAAACGTTCCGAAATGTGTCTGGTGATCATGCGGCAATCAAGATGGCTGCAGTCTTCTTCCCACATTTTCTTGGTGCTCCGCAGATCCTCCTGTTCCAAATCTCCCATTACACGTACACACCCGGGGGCGGCCGGTGGTACAGTGCTTAAGAGACTCCGTCACCAATGCGAGAGGTCAGGTTCGGGAAAAGAATATTTCCTTCTCGTACGTAACGCCGTTCATTCGGGCCGATCGTCGGGGGGTTCTCTCCGGGTACTGCGGCTTCCTTCCTCTCTGCTCTGGAAATGTTCAGCCCGCAAAATGTTTAATTAAATGCAATTCTAAATTCGGAAACTGAAATTGGTGAGCTGACCCTTCGCACCACGTGATTGTAATGTGTTCATGTCCAGTGTGTGAGAGAATGCGTGTGGTTCACGTGAGCGTGCGTGATGGGTTCAGCTCGCGGACCCTGCACAATACACAGTTATTATTACTGAGGGGAATCAGGATGACTCCACTGGTTGAGCTTAATCTGAACTAACAGCGTGATGAATGGTTGCTTGCTTGCTTGGTTGGCGGTGGGTTTAACTCATTCCTTACGAAGTGCACCAGTGGCCTCACTAAAAATAAATCATAATGTCTCATTTATGTCTGCATGGATTTAAATTTGGCCCTGATTATACTCGTGTTTGCTGCAGTAAGAGCCGTCGAGGAACCGTTAATCTTGCCTGATTTTCGCATACAGGGCCAAAACCGAAAAAAAACTCAAAAACGTGGGATACTCGTTGGAAATGTGTTAACTTTAAGTTTAACGTCTTTATCCGCCACGTAAGGGTGATATAACAGATGTTGTTGTTGTTGTTGTTGTTGTTGTTGTTGTTGTTAAGGCTATCAAAGACTGGGCAATGAAGAAAAAGCCAACAGAAATGCCGGGCGGGATTCGAACTCACAGCCCTAGAATTGACAGTCCGAAGTGACCCTTCGCACCACGTGATTGTAATGTGTTTATGTCCAGTGTGTGAGAGAATGCGTGTGATTCACGTGAGCGTGCGTTTTGGGTTCAGTTCGCGGCACTTTGAGCCGATTCACGAAATTTGGTAAAGCGCCTATACAATACTTAGTATTATTATTATTATTATTAAATCTCGATTTTGAAATCAGATGATGTCCCCGAGGTACGAAACTTTGAAACAGAAAACTCTCAGACTTTCAGTCACTTTCCGCATTCCGTCCATCCTCACTAATGGAATCAGAATTCCGCATGAGATATTCCGTCGATCCGTACTAATGGGATCAGAGTGTACTGAACATGCTCGAGTATTTGGCCAGAACTCTTTGTCCTCCAGTCAGACACATCGCTCTGTTGTGTGGAGAATGTCCCTTCCCCCAGTGCTAGACGGTGTCAGTACTCTTCACCCCTGCCCCCGGGGCCCAGGGCCTCTCGCTGCTCTTTCCTTGATTTGATGGAGAGCCTATCACTGGGAGAGGAATGTAGGGTGAACATATATATGTAGTGTACGTAACACGTTGCAGCGCTGTGTCGAGTAGGATTCTGCTAGTTTTAAAAAAAAGAAAGTATTGAAAAATAAAACTGAGTTGTACCTGTCCTATGCTTTGGTATGTTGTTGTTGTTGTTGTTGTTGTTGTTGTTGTTGTTGTTAATGGCGTTGTTAATGGCGTTGTTGTTCTTGTTTGTTGGGTTGGTAGGTTGGTTGGTTGGCGTGTTGTTTGTTTTGTGTTTTATTGTTGCCGTTGCTGTTGTTGTTTTGTGTTGTTCTTTGGTGTTTGTTTAGTTTGGCTTTGTTGTTGTTGTAGTTGTCTGGTTTTGTTGTTGTTGTTGTTGTTTTTGTTGTTGTTTCAGGATGAAAAAGGAATAATCAAGAACCAACAAAGCTATTTCTGACCTTTGCTTCAGCTCTGTTGCAATAGACATGCATGTTGTGTATTTGAGAACTGCCTATAAAGGTATAACAGCTCTTCCGTGCGACTGAGGAACTCCTGGGGAAAGCCAAAACCAAACCCCTCCCTACAGACACCCCACGTAGTGAACTGCCACAGCGTTTCTGTGACTTCTTTACCTCAAAGATCAGCACTCTGCGAGAAGATCTTGACTCCCGTGCTTGTCCTGAACCGTCGTATGCTGTGTATGACGGCCCTATGTTTAGCGACTTTGTGCCCGTTTCACAGCAGGACGTTAGTGACATGCTCGCTAAGTCTCCCCCTAAGTCATGCATACTTGACCCTATACCTACTAGCTTAGTGAAACAGTGTTCTTCTGATGTTGTTTCCCTTCTTGCAGATATAATCAACATGTCACTCTCTTCTGGCACTGTTCCGAAGCAGTTTAAGCAAGCAGTAGTCACCCCGCTTCTCAAGAAATCAGGCCTAGATTGTAATAATCTAAAACACTACAGACCCGTGTCTAACTTACCTTTCGTTTCCAAACTCCTTGAGAAGGCTGTTTTAAAGCAACTTCAAGAGCATTTGGTAGACAACAACAACCTACTAGAAAAACCAGTCGAGCTTACAAGTGTGGTCTGTGAGGACGTGTGAGCGTGTGGTGGACTGAGCGTCCTCGGGGATCTCCTAATGAAGGCCGATGAGAAGCTTGTCTCCCTTGTCGCCCTGCTAGACCTCAGTGCTGCTTTCGATTACGCTCGATCACCCTATACTGCTCAAGAGATTAGAAATAACCTTTGGCATTCGGGGCACAGTGCTCTCCAGTGGTTTGTGTCCTACCTCTCGGACCGTTTACCAGTCCGTCACTGTTGATGGTATCACCTCATCTCCCAGCCTCCTTGAATACGGTGTGCCTCAGGGCTCGGTCTTAGGCCCAGTTCTGTTACCCTGTATTCACAGCCCCTCTCAGACATCATACTTAAGCACCAGTGTTTATTTCACAAGTATGCTGATGACACTGAAGTTTCCAGTCTGCCAGTCCTAGTAACTTTGTTTCTCTCCAGCTGAGCCTGGATTCTTGTATTACTGATATCTTACTGTGGATGAACAGCAACAAACTTATTAAACACAGACAAAACGGAAGTGATGGTTGCTGGGACTCAGTCCCGGGTGTCTCAGATTTCATCAGACTCCTTGTCACTTGTTGGATCCACCGTCCCTCTCAAGCCCTCTGTCAAATATCTTGGTGTAACTGTAGACCAAACTCT
>JACVVK020000079.1:1207500-1277500 GCA_018292915.2 Batillaria attramentaria
TTTTTTGTCATCAAATGGAGCTGCAGCTGCAAGCAGGTGCATGGTTTTAACGGCTTCACCGTGCCAGATCATCAAGTAACACCCGTAGGCGTTCAGCACTTCATCGTCGTTCTCATCCCCTACCAAAGCTCAGTACGTGGTGCTTGCCAGTATGGCCGACCACATGCCGTGGGGCCAGACATCTTTGATCTTCCAATCTCTTTCATAATGCACGACTTTTCTTCCTCGGGCAATTGAATCAGTCATTGTGAAGAATGGGAAAGCAGAAGATAAGGCAATGGATCCTGAATCTCCGAAAGGTTGGTTAAGGTCAATCGAAATGTGAACGTTACATCCGTCTCCGTAATGTCAATAATATCATGATATCCAGAGCTGGCCATGGCATGGTCTAGATCATCGGGAGCGAGTGAATGTCACGTTCACTATCGCAGTTTGAACGGATAGATAGGTCTGCTGCAGTCGGCAATAAATATAGGTGATAAATACAATCACAGCATTATACGTGGTCCCTGGAAAACATTTTACGCACAGCGTGCTGTACATAGTTTCCAATATCTAGGCACTCATAAACTTGTCAGTGTGTGGGTAGGGGAGGGGGAGGAGGGAGTATGGGACCGTTGGTTTGGGCGCTTTAGAGAAGAAGGGGTCCTTGAGCTCAAAATCATGACATTGGTATAACTCTAGACAGCCAGTGGTGTGTGTGTGTGCGTGCGTGCGTGCGTGCGTGCGTGCGTGTGTGTGGAGGGGAAGGGACTATGAGACCGTAGGTATGGGCACCTTAGAGAAGAAGTGGTCCTTGAGCTCAAAATCATGGCATGGATATAACTCTGGACAGCTGGTGGTGTTAAGTTTAGGGCACCTTAGAGAAAAAGGGGTCATGAGCTCACAATCATGCCCTTTAGCCGGGCACCCCGGCCCTGGTGTCTGTGTGTGTGCGTGTGTGTGTGCGTGTGCGCGCGATCGCGACTGAAGGGAGTAGAATGGAGCTATGAGTCCACAATCACGGCTTGGGTAAAACAAGTCTTTGTCGCGTTCCCCCACAGCTCCTGTGATCACGGCTTGGGTAAAACAAGTCTTTGTCACGTTCCCCCACAGCTCCTGTGATCACGGCTTGGGTAAAACAAGTCTTTGTCACGTTCAGCCACAGCTCCTGTGATCACGGCTTGGGTAAAACAAGTCTTTGTCACGTTCCCCCACAGCTCCTGTGATCACGGCTTGGGTAAAACAAGTCTTTGTCACGTTCCCCCACAGCTCCTGTGATCACGGCTTGGGTAAAACAAGTCTTTGTCACGTTCCCCCACAGCTCCTGTGACGGAGCCATTTAGCAACTTGAAGACGTCCTCTTTAGTCTTGTGTGTACTCGTACTATACACTACATCCCCAAAGTAGCCAAAGACCTTGATTTGATCTTTGGTGCAATGGGGGCAGATGCATTCGATCAGCGCTGAGATTTCACGTGGCCTCTACTCCAGCTTACTCGGAACTCAACGTCACAGTGTCAGCGATAGATGGGATTTTTGTTCGTACTTGCAATGATATCCCCTTACTTTTCCTCCTGCTACATCCCCCTGTGATCAGAGACATTGACGTGATCTTTGGTGCGTTCGATCAGCGCTGAGATTTTACGTGGCCTCTGCTATAGCTTACTCGAATCCCAACGTGCCAGCAACAGATGGATTTTGTTCCTCCTTGTCGGCAATGATATCCTTCGCTTTTCGCCTTCCGTGGACCCAGCTCGTCCCATTGATTCGCGCACGTTCCAACAAGAACCCCCACATCGGAGTCGAGTCAAGGAACCAGGGGCTCTGACTTCGACCCTGGGTAGTGGCCCTTTCATCGTTTTGCTCTCCCTTTTCCTCTTGTCAACACATCCTCCCCATGGTGGATCGAAACTAGCTGGAATGAAAACGAAATAGGACACAGGGACTATTCAGTCCTACACTCTGGCGACTGAGTAGGATGCAGTGTAGGTCATCCTCACTGGAAACTAATACAGACGCATACGTTTGTCAAACACGCTTAAGTCGAACTTCGGGTAAGTCGAAACAATTTTTTTTCCCCCGGCCAAATTTGTTCTTTGTATGACTACATTTTCCCCGGATAATCCGAACAAGTACTCCAAAACGGAAAAGTCAAACTTCAGTTATGTCCAACAACAACAAAAACAAAAAAAAAGTTGCCCTTTTTGCTACGGATAAGTCAAAGTAGTCACTGGCACTAGAATATTTTTTCTCCATCTGATGCCAAACACGGCTTGCACGTAGACTTGCCATTTTCCGTGTAGTTGCAGGGTTGAGGCGGTTACATGTCTGAAGTTGTTTGTTTGTTTTAGGCGTCTTGTTGCTCTCGGCGTCCTTGAGGATGACTTGGGCGCTGGCACTAGCGCCTTTTATCAGTGTCCGCCGTGAGAACCTCTACAGTGTTCCAGTTCAAAGTTTGGGCTCGCCACCACGCGTCTCACAAGATAGTTACAAATTAATCTCGCTTGCATAGCACTCACCGTGCCGGGGAAGCCAAGATCTAGTTTTGCTTATTTGCTGCGTAATTTAGTGATGCTGATAACTCCATAAATTATGCTCCAAACCAGCTGTTGTCCCCCTTTTGAGGGAGCTCATCACACATTCGGCATGCTGTTTTCCTGATACAGTTATGATAATACAATAAAAGGAATGAGACAGATGTGAAACAGCATCATGAGGCAAATAAGTTACCAGAGTTACGTACAGCGAATATGCAGGGATGGTTTATGTGTTTACCCTAACAGTTTTAATTCACACGATGAAAGGGATACTGACTGCACCCCGGCTTTCATGTTTACGAGAGATAGGCATACATAAACACACACACACGCACACACACACACACACACACACACACACACACACACACACACACGAAAGTTTCGTTGTTAGGGTTTTACGAACAGTCTTTCATGAATGGTTTCATGTGTTGACATGAGACAGCTTTAATAACACGATGGAAGGTGGAAGGAGTACTGTACCGCTGATACGGGCCGGGCGGTGACAATGACTGAGACCTGTCATGGTGGGCTTGTTATTTGTTTTTGTTTTGTTTTGTTTGTTTTTCTTCGGGCGTAGGGTGGTCTAGAATAACTGAATAGTTATAAATTATCAGCATTATATTCTGGATGAGGAAATTGCCAGCATAGGCTTAGTGGGCGTGAGTTAGTACCGGCAGTTATATCGCGGATCAGTTACCGGCGGTCTACGGGAAGCAACTCCGTCATGACTCGCCGACCACACGACACGATTTCAGCCGATTCGTTCAAGCAGAACATTCAGCTTTCCGCAAAAATCTGTCACAATGAAATATGCCGACATTTCAAACACACACACACACACACACACACACACACTGACACACACACAGCCTGTCTCCGAGTCCACACGCATCTCATCACCGGGTGGCTGTCCGACGTGGCCGGCGGCTCAAACCGGTCACTCTGTGTGATTACAGCGGTACTGATTCAGTCGAAGTTGCCTGCGAATAAACTTATATATCTGCACAAAAATCAGCATACTACAAATTCATACTGAAACAGCTGTCTCAGTTCAAGCTCACTAGTGAACCCACAAAGACTAAAACTGAAAGTAAACTACGCCGTCAGTCTGACCAAACTCTCCCGACAACCACTGTGACAATCAAACCCTACCCGTTTTGGATTCAGAACATGGGCAAATACGCCACTATCATCGCTGTGGAGCTGTACAAAGACTACCCCGAGCAGCGTCGACTCATACTGAGGTGTCCGACTGATGAGGTACGGTTTCCGACCATCTGTGCCATGTCAGTGAAAGCTGAAAGTGTCCAGTGGAGTCGCCTTACTGGGCCCTTTTCAGGACCAGTCACATTTCCCGAGAAGGGACGGTTTTTTTCAGTCCCCATTTGGTTGCATCGACACGCACTAGTTTTCGTTTTAGTGAAGGATTTAACTTGAAATCCCTTTGTGTGCCACGGTCTGTGTGTGTCTCGTCAATGTTTTCGCTCCGGCTGTCATGTGCTCGCCAATAAGTAAATCCCGTTTCTTTGTTTTGCAGCCATGAGTGTGTGTGTGTTTTATTTGTTTAGGTGGGGTTTTTGTTGTTGTTGTTGTTGTTGTTTTTTTTACTGTTCAGCTTATTTCACGGCACGGCCTCTGGGCACTGAGTCTTTCCCGGCGTCGGTTTTGTTGTTTTTGTTCAGTTGCTGTTTAGCCGTCGAGGGGAAGAAAACGTGGGACAAGCAGGGCAGTTTTTCAGGATCACACATTAAGTCATGACTTTTTGGCTAGGCCCTACGCCCATTTTTGTTCAGTGTTGCTGTTGGTTTTCCCCTTGCTGAGGATTCAAACTCTGCTTGAGGGCTGAAAATCTTCCACCTTTTGTCGGATTTCCACCCCTGGCTATAAAGTTTCTGCCCCCCAAAATGTGTTTCCTCCTGAAGCACATATTACCGGTCAAATCATGACACAGACTACCAAACTGCACATATTTTAGTCTAATTCTACAAATGTTCCTCCCCCAAAAAAGTGTTCCATCCTCTGAAGCACTTAAATTTGTGCAAATTTTAGTCTAATTAAAAAAAAAAATTCTGGCACAGCTTGCTCCAGGACATTGCTGGCAGACACGCACTTCACACTTTGTAACTAGACGCTATACATATTTTTTTCTTCTTCTTTTGGGCCATGGACTATTTTAAGTCCTGAACTCACTGTCCCAGCATTAGCAGTCCAGTGCTCTACCATTTGGCTATACGGTATACTGCACTGTACACATGGAAATTGTCACAGGGCCAGTTTTGCTATACTGTATTGTGGCTGCAAAATACTGTGACCTTGTGTCAAAGCTGTGACTATTTTCTTGAGTACAGCGCCAAAAACAAATTTGTCAAATTCGGATGAGGCAATAAATCACTGCAGGACAAACCCACAACATAACACACAAACACCCTAGTTCTGCAAACTGATAATTTTTATTCAAAACTTTAAAAAAAATGGAATAGGCAAAAATTTAGAAAATGCAAAAGAAGAAAAGGAACAAAAACTAAACAGTCTAAACTAAACTCGAGAAAATAAAGCTTCAACTGATCTCCCAACACTAATAAACAAGTACATTGTACATGTATGTATTTCAGTGCAACATTTTTTTGTCTTCGAAAATGACGAAGCCAAAAAAAAGAAAAAAAGAAATCAAAAACTTTTCCTCAAACTGATCTAGAAAAATAAAATCTATCTAAAGGCGAAAAAGAGGATGAGAAAGAGCAAAAAAAAAAAAAAAAAAAAAAGTCAAAAGAAAAAGTCAACACCAACAGCTAATGAGTAAACCTATCCTGACAGAATTAGTTACACAGTCTAAGCCTAAAACTACTAAATATTTACACTACAGGTTAAGACATGCCAAGCAACATTTGCTGCTTTAAAATCTATTTTACTTCACAAAAGAAAAAAGGAAAACACAAACAAATGTCATTTCAAAAACATCATCAAATATCATACGGCACTATTCAATGGCACTTCCCTGAAAAGTCATGGAATGCATCAGTTATTTGCTTTAAAAAACGAAGCAAAAAGCGAGGGAGGTTGGGAGGGGTGGGGGGAAGGTAAAATAAACACTGCCATGAGGCAAAGAAAACTAAACGTTATCGTTCTCCTCAAACAACTGAAAAAGGGAAAAATAATATCTGTAAAGCCTTCCATTGTATTGTGGCAAGAACACCACAATAACCACATTCAACACCGAATTGAACTGTACATGGCAAAAATTGGCACAGTGCAGTTAGGGACTTAGATTATGTAATGCCGAACACACTGAATACATAAGGCACAAAACGTCAATACAAACACACCAACAATGTAAAATCCATGTTCAAACCTTTCTTCTTTTACAACCCACTGGACGATGCCCATAAAATTTGAACTTTAAGGTAAAACGGTGCGTTTAGGCGTGAAAGAAAAACATGACCCAAGAATGCAGAATGCACGTTTTGAGCAACAAAAGGAAAATGTGACGCTACGCCACGAAATGAGTCGGAAGTCACATGCAGCTGAATAGTGCAACACCCGATTTTCCGACCGAGGTGGCTATTTTGTTTCATGGGGTACGTCATTTCAACAGATCATAACTTCAAAAATAATTATCCGATTTTAATCTGGTTTTCCATATTGGATTCAGCATTAAAAAACCTTTAAGATCATATCAAAACCTCAAAAACTTCAAAAAGTGACTTCAGACTCAAATCGTGGGGGGGCGTCACAAATGTTAGCCACCCTTTGTCTATGAGAGGTAAAAGCAAACACAAATATCTGGCTCCTGGTAAGGGTTTGAACTCACATGAAGTCAAACGCTCTACATGTACCAGATTTGCTATACCAACTGCCCACTTCAAACTTGAATTTTGCTTTGCAGTGCAACACCATAAAAGAACATGGCTAAGTGCTTTTCAAATGCAACACAACAGATACTCAAAATACACAATAACTGTAAAATGGTCGGTGGAAGGAATAACCTGCAGCAAAATTCCAATCTGGTCAGGACTTTTCCCACACCAGTAGATCTATAGGCAACACTTGATTGAAAGACATAAATAATAAAATTGGATGAAGGACTGACGGCGACAATGGCCTTCAAATAACTGATCAGGTGACAGGCAGCATCAACTAAGTGCAGGTGGACCAGAATGAGAGACATACTTGAGATCTTAAGTATGTCTCTCGGTGGACGGTAAACCTCCTACTGATTTCTGGGTGGACGGTAAGCCTTGTACTGATTCGGCACATTATTCTGGTACCCCTGACTATCTCAGGTTGAGGCTATTTGTGATAAATCAGGACTAGTTTTGGAAAGCCACCAAATCATCAGGAAGTAGATCCATTAAACCTCGTAGTGACTTGGCACATTATTCCAGTATCCACGACTCTCAGGTTGAGACTGTTTGCGATGAATCAGGACTAGTTCTGGAAAGTTTTGGAAAGCCACCAACATCATAACAAAGATTACTGGCAAGCCATACACTGTAGTGTAAACTCAGATTTTGACTTATTCCCTGTGGGCATCAGCAATCGCAACAATACATGTACACAGAAATAATTTATGCATACAGCAGTATAATTTAAAACTTGTAGGATCGTCCAAGAGAATGATCACAGATTAATCACAATAATTCTCAAAAGTGTGGACAACTGTATTTTGCCAACCCAGACAGCAGTTTTGAAGAAACTGAACATTTTTTTTTTTAACACAACAGCAACATCTTTCATCACAGAGAGAGCCAAACTGAAAATATCCAAGTAGCTATAAATGGCTACTTCAACATGCAGTAATCACACTGGAAGTTCCAAGCTACGTGGTAAAATATTTTGCATCCCCCAACACCACCCAATGTGTTTGGATTGTTGAGATAGAAGATTTTTAGTCAAAAAATAATCACTTTCCAATAATATTGAAAAAAAAAAAAAAAAGCAAACGAAAAATCTTTGGCTGTAATACTGTAAAATGCATAAGCAAAATGAAGAAGAAAAAACAAAAACACAAAAAATGAAAACATGGCTAGTGTTAGACTTAAAGTTATAAAAGTAAAAGTTTGAAAACACTGGTAGTGGTACACTACAGGAAAACAGAACTAAATACTTCCAAATTATGAAAGACTAGCCTCTGCAGTGACAGTCCAACAGTTCCAATCATCACGACATTACAGTACATGTACTCAGTTTCAATTCAAATTATACATGTATGTAAGCTGTTGTTTCATGAATATTAATCACAGACAACACATGTACATCTCTTGTGTGCAAAAACTTCACCAGTTTCAAAATTTTGTGACTCACAGAATACAAACTATAGATTCCAGTTTCTATTGTCCATTCCGCCTTTTTTTTTTTAAGGCTAGGATAATGATTATGCCATGAGCTCTCAAAATGTGGTTAGCAAGTGACTAAGCCTGCATACCCTAAATCAATAATAGGAGCATAAATTAACAAATAGGGTTGAAGGTCTTTGAGGCCTTGTCTGAAACTTTTCCCATGATGCTCGTGAGCAGACCAACACTGCGCAAGAGCACCCTGTAGCGGAGGCTTGACTCGGGGTCATCCACGCACTTCTTGCGCAGCTTCAGTGTCACTTTGTTGGCCTCCAGACCAAGGGTTCCGTGGTACATCTGGCCACCCACCTCTGCATCACATGATGCGAGACCAGATGCCTTCGGGAACTCTGCGTA
Organism: Batillaria attramentaria; assembly: GCA_018292915.2. Classification (NCBI taxonomy): domain Eukaryota; kingdom Metazoa; phylum Mollusca; class Gastropoda; family Batillariidae; genus Batillaria; species Batillaria attramentaria. The sequence continues at coordinate 1,215,712 of JACVVK020000079.1, forward strand.
ACAAAAGATGCACCTGCCTGATCGAGCAGCCATGCCTGTTGGCTCCTTCCTGTCGGGCGACCCTGGTAGATGCCTCTTCAGGTGGGGGTCATACAGCTGCTTGTTTTCGTTGAGCTGCTTCTCCGTGTTGATGGATCCGCAGTACCTGCACTTGAGCGTCAGGCCTTTGGATCTGTCCAGCTTAGGAGTGCGCTCAGTTATCTCTTCAGCATCATCATCTACTGCTGCAGCTTCTTCCTCTGCTGCATTGACCCTGTCCACTGCAGCTGGAAGCGGAATCCCTTCTGTCTGCTGCAAGTTTAGATCCGGATCACCAGCAGCATGACTCAGCACTGGTGCAAGGCATGCCTGAGCTAGTTTGCTCTCAGTGCCATTGCTTACTGCAGCTGCAGACAGCTTCCTCTTGGCCAGTTTCTGGGGCAGCTTGGGGGCCATGCTTGTGCTGAAAATGGGCCTGGGAATCAACATCTCGCCTAACCCACCGTTTCTGCACTGGTGGAGCATCTCTCGTGAAAGGGATTGGTACTGGCAGGGATACATACTTGTCTGGTCCATCAGCTGGACACTGTTACTGTGAGCAAGCCTCATCTGCTCTCTCCTGTGCTGCTCAATAGATGTGGTGCAAATATGGTTCATTCTCACACTCTCAGTCTTTCCAACAGAAGCAACTGTGCCAGAATAAGTGAGCTCAGATTCAGAACTGGTAAAAGTTGCAGAAAATCAGGAAAAACAGATCCACAGTGTGACACTTTTCATCTCCTGAAAAGGGAACAAATTAAGACAGTCAAAAATAAAATTTTCAAAAAGAAATCTAATGTTTGTCACCAGTCATATTTATTATACCATTCTCACCTTATGTAAACTGCGTTCTCACCGTGCATTGTCAATGTCATTGTTTTTCGTCGATGTTTGTGTAAAAATGCCCCCCAAAAAGAAATTAAAAAACGAATGGGCAGTCACATTCTCCAGAAAAAAGTTTGTAACTGAATGCAAGACAGTTACATAGTTATTTATGTTGACTTTAACAGTAGGATCGTACTGATGACACTAACACAATGGAAAAATGCTGCTTATCATCTGCTTAGTTGCTATGTCACCTAATCCAATTTTTCCATGTGCAATTCTAAAGGAGAAAGCTAGTAAGACAGTGTGCAAACTTGTGTGATTTGAAGCTTAATTCACCTCAACACTCAACTGCTTTGCATGACTGACATTATTTGAGGCAAACTGGACTAAAAAGGCACAAGGGCACAAAACAGAAGCAATTATGGTGCAAACTGTAAACTATGATCTGAAACTGGCATTTCTGCTCAGACACCTTGCAAATCACAGTCCTTAACCGGACGGATAGCCACCCTTGGGTTAAAAAAAAATTAAACAATGAACTCCGCCGAGCGGCGTCCGGACACTAGTATAGTAACTTGATTTTCAGTCCACAATAACCTGAATAAGTACTGCATTAGTGTCAGTTTTAACAGTTTCAGTTCGCGGGTACGTTAAAATGTCATTTTTGCAGTGGCTGACAACGGTGACCGGCCGTGAGTAACTTTTTTTCAAGTAAAAAATCATTAGTTTGATCCTCAACACATCACTGACTGGCCCCGGGTCGGCCGCGTGGCAAAGTCAGTATAGCTGCACGAAAAACAACAACAAAAAACTAAATTACGATAGCAAATTCAATTAAACATTACGAAACAGACCTAGTCAATCTTGTATATAACAATAAAAAGTTTTCTCATGAAGATGTTAACATTTTTCGAGTTACTTACAACTTTTCAAAGTTTCTTTTTCAGCGTCATCACTGGTGTCGGGTGATTTGAAGTTTACCGCTCTCCAATGGCAGAAAAACACAAAAGGGAGGTTACCTTCATGCATGTGGAAATCATTAGCTCTGATTACCGTGCATCGGCGTCAATTTTGTTCATTTATATTTTGTAAAACCAAAGTAAACTTCGAACAAAACTTTTTGTTGCTCTTCCACACTTTAAAGTTCGAGCGGCGGTGACGCGCGAAAAGCGGGACACAACTCGCAAATGAAGGCTCCGACACATTTCTCTCCCCTCTCCCAACGCTCTTTTGTTGAGAAACAAATTTTCTCTTAGAGCAATGGCGGGCGTCTCTGCGTCTTTTCCCTAGCAACTGCCTCCAAAGGACAAATTTCTTGTCAGTGAATTCCAAGATGGACAAAAGAGCGCCACCAAAGATCCTAGAAGGACATTCTCCAGGTATCTCTATTTAATTAACTCACAAATGAGGTGATTATATTGGAAATCAATATTTTGGCAGCTGTTTCTGGGCCGGAGCAGTCGTTCGTAGTATCACCATTCGTGCTGTTACCAAAAATCAAGCAGACGAGAACATCAGGTGTATCAATATACAATCGACACCTGTGTTGTTCAACGTTCCATTGGAGCACGAATCGATATAAGTAGACATGGGGTCATTTTATTGCCTAACTTGAGACCTCTCTTCCGAGCACGTCTTGGCTGCCGCCGCCACAACCTGCAGCCAACCCTGGCCACCCCCTAACTTACCCCCCCCCCCCTCAGATGTACATAGTTTTAACGTTTTTAACCTTCGCACCTGACCACCTCCAGTCACAGTGTCACACCGCTGAGTTATTAACACTCTACAAGACCAGCTCAGAAGAAGAAGAAGCATACATTTTACGCCCATGAACCTGTTTCTGTGTGGCCAAACGCAAATAAACACGCTGCTGTTTTCTCACGTTAATTTTGTACTGCGTTCTGTGAAAGGATGATTATCACTCTTAACAGTGAACCAGTATGAACTGCTGGCACTGGAGCAGAACAGCCAAGGTTTGACAGAGGAGCGGATGGTACTTGCCTTTCAGGCGCTGGATGAGCTGATTCCCAAGTTGGGCGTCTATACCCGTCTCTTTTCCAAGCTGCGAGATGACTTTTTCAGTGAGTATTTCTTTCAGTGTTTAGAGTTGGTACATATTGTAGTCGTTTCACCCGTGGCTGACTGCAAGCTGATTACCATGTGTTGTTACTGTCAGGATGTGGTGTATGGCCGTTGAGGCGGTGTAAAGCAACCCATGCATTCAGACGAACCATCCACGCACACTCAGGCACACCATGCAGAAAACGAACACAATGAACAACATGCAGGTTACCAGTCAGGAGAACTGCAGGCGGAGTACTACTCCTACTACATGTACTAAGGCCCATGGCTCCAAGTGGATGCAGGCGGAATGCTTGAGTTTAATCCCTTGTAGAAGACACACACACAAGCACACACACATGCACTCGCTCGTCCGTTCGCCATTCTCTCGCACGGTCTCATGTCGTTCATTGTCATGGTCACCGTTATCATGGTGACCATGAGCCAATGATGACAACAATATGCTTGATGTATAAGCTGTGGTACTGGGTTTTGCTAACAGATTTCTCCAGGGCTGGTTGGGACAGGCGCACATAGGCCCGTTTACTACTACTATTACTACTACTACTAATGAGGGTTTGTCCTCCAGCTGGAGCTTCGGGCACCATACAGTACAAAACTGTTACATACACAGTCATATGTACAGTCTCAATACGTTCTTACAAACATCATCATGATGGTGATATACACATGTGCATATGAAACAGCAATACTCACGTACATGATACATTTATGCATACATGCACACATATATGCATACATACATACATACATACATACATAAAATTTACAAAGATGGTAAGATGAACATGATAACGGGCCTGACCCAAAGAAAAACTGAGCTACTGAAAAAAGCAGCTGCTAACATCTCTTTGTCAAAAAGATCCCATGTAAGCGTTCTGAACATAGAGCTCTGCAAACCTTTTTGCAAACCGCAGAATGATGCACAACTTGACACCACTATCTGTGGTGCTCCTGAAGTGTCGCTTTCTGTGTGTCTGAGTGACTTTTTGCCCAAGGTGCGTGCAGGTCAGGGAAAACTTGATAAGTGCGGGAAAACACTAAAGGTGTTTCCAGTCTCTGGAAATTTAGGGAAAATAACATTTTATTCAAAAGTCAGAGAAAGTTAGGGAATTCAGCTCTAGTGGTAAAGAAAACAACTGTAAACGAACAGCTGCAATGATCGGTTTCTACTGTCCCAGAAACAAAACAAATCAGTTTTGTTTCCATCTTAAAGCCGAAACAAGAAGGAAACTACACAACGAAAATATGCAGTTCCTCACTTTAGTTTGGGTGTATTAATATTGTTAAAAAGTCAGTTGTTTTGATATTTTCCTGCAATTTTCCTGTTTCTTCCACATGTGACTTATTTTCTGAAGCAAACCTCTTTCAACCAGATGTGATGCATGGACCAGAAAATATTTTCTGGCAACAAGAAAGTCAGGGAAAAGTCAGGGAATTTGTTTGTGAAAGTCTTGTATGTACACTGTTTGCCAGAGGCAGTATACAGTGATGAACTGACTGGGGTGTCAGAGAGCGGTGAGAATGGAGGAGAGGGAACCAGTTACATCCAGCGACTACCCTTCTTTGTGCTGGTGAAGCGAGTCTACGATGATCGCCATGATCTGACAGAGGAGCTCAAGGAGCAGCTGGATATTGTGAAGGAGAGGTGTGTGAATAAGATATAGTAAAACCTACTTGTGGGGATCACGTGTTTAACCTTGAAGAAAGATAGCTGACTGTGCATGTTCTTGTTGAAATTCGTATCATCGGTTGAAATGTTTTGTGTATAATTCTTATTGAAGAGGGAATTTTTAAAGTATTAAAGCAGTTTACTGTTCACTCTGGTGTATGCAAATTATTTTTGTTTCCCATCTCACCGGTTACAATCTACTCTTTCGAAAGATACCCATGGGTATGGACATTTTAACATGCACACTCAATATTCAGATGCTTTTTGAAATGTTCAGTGCACCAAATTTGAAAAATAAATGCATTTCTAAATTCCGAAAGTTAACTAGCTGAGCTGACCCTTTGCACCACGTGATCGTAATTTGTTTATGTCCAGTGTGTGAGAGAATGCGTGATTCACGTGAGCGTGCGTGTTGGGTTCAGTTCACGGCGCTTTGAGCCAAATCATGAAATTAGGCATAGCGTCTATTCGATACACATTATTATTATTAAGTCAGATGGGTGGCCCTTGCTGCTGTCCCTATGTGTCTTTGCAACATGCTTCACTACTCCCTCATGTGTCTGGCTGTGTGAGAGTATGAGTGAGTGCAAGTCAAACATGGTGGCAAGCTAAGTTTACATTTCCTGGATGGGCATGTACAAACAATGAACAGTAAAATAATGTGAGGTCTTACCTTTATTTGCAGGCTGTTTCAGAAGCACAAACAGTACGAGCAGAGCCAGGAGGAGGTGGCTCGTCTCAAGGAGCATGTGGACCACCTGCTGCAGACTAAGGATGACCTCCAAAACATCATTGCTGACAAGGATGGGGAGATTAACAGGTATATGTCTTACTGTGTCGTTGGTCTCCATACCATAGATTGCGTGTAAAGAGCAGAGGCAGTGGTCGACAATCAACCTTAAAGGGTGTGGCAGGAACCTTGTGAACCAAACGTTTGAACAGTCTTAAAGATGATGCTGGGTACGGCACCCATAGTGTAGTGGTTAGCACTTTGGACCATGGACCTGGAGATCCCAGGTTCGAATCCTAGCTGAGGCAAGCGGGATTTTTCCTACCTAAGTCGGCTCCTACCCAGAGTGGGTGTGCTATGGGTCCAATGGGGAGGATGTTGCCACACAGCCGAGATTCACTCACTTCACGTGTGCAACTTTGGGGGGTGCTTCCCTTGGTATGACATGTCTTATGATGTGGATGATCACACAGCCGGCACCACAGGTACCGTATTTCCCGGGCTTGGTTAACGCCAGAATACATGTATTTATGACAGGAAGCGTGGAATGCAGCCCTGTCCCACAGTCTCAAACCACACGGACCTCATCCATCTTACCATCATCATCATATCCATAAAAATTGCCCCAACTTTTGAGCCCTCTGTGGATTCCACCCATAACCTGTGAGGAATGCCACTGGAGCCGGCAAAAGAGTTGGGCTGCCCCCCCCCCTCCCAGCCCCCCCCAAAAAAAGATGATACTGGGTAGACTTCTGAGAAATGAGATGGATTAGGTGTGGGCCTTTGTGAGTGCAGGTTTTCCATCTTGAGTAATTCAGGAGCATAAAACTGCACATCAGTTTATCAAGTAGGAGCTTCCTGCCACTGGTCATTTGAATAACAACTGTAAATGTGAAAAAGCTGCGTGTGGTTTGTGTGGCAGATTGGAGAATGAAATGGAGGAAAACCAGAGGGACTGGGAGAATAGGCAGCATCAGCTGGAGTGTGACATTGCCGATCTTAAGGTACGCACGTCCTAGATCACAGTGAATTAATTATTCATGTGCATGTATCACATCAATTCATAAAATAGGCATACATAAAAAAGACCCCCCCCAAAAAAAAACAACAACAAAAAAAACAAGTCACACAATCCATTGTGCATGTAATTAATTATTAGTTTATTCTCATGTGTATTTGTTTATTTGCTGACATTTTAATAATTCATTAAGTCCTGCAGCTTCTCTGTATACAATGTACTAAAATATGCTGTCATACCAAGATGTGGCGTTAAAGGACACCAACGCGGCTGAAGATGTATGACTGCAAGATAGTAGAATGTACCCCTGACATTTTATTGCACAATGACAGATTTTCTCGGCTAATGCTGACAAAATTCAGCTCTCTCACTCTGCACTTTTCTCCCCTTTCTCCCCTTAGGAATCACTGGCAGATGCCAAGAATGAGATCGAGTTCCTGTCGCAGTTCAAGAAGGGATACGATGATATGTATTACGGTGAGTGCATGCAAATTTTTTACCAAGAACCAAGAAATTTGATAAGTAAAAAAGATGAAAAGTTTTCCACAACATTGTGGTATGACAGACAAGTTCATTAATCATCCCAAGTAAAGTATACATGTACAATCTACTTTTGTTGTTATCTGTCAGACTGGTTCACGATGGTTTGTTTTGCCGGCACATCTGGGAGGTGGCGATGCATATTATAGTATATGTGCAGTGGTGCTCATGGAGCCAAGCTAAGGGTGTTTAGCTAGGATAAGCATATTCAGATTTACACAGGTGGTACAAGAGACAAAATTTCCCCATCATGAAGCCCATTTAAATCTAAATGTGGGGTCTGCACACATGCAAAGTTATGCAGTCAGACTCGGTCATATAGCTGGTGCAGCTAAATGGATGTGCATAAATAATAATAATAATACATAGTATTTATAGAGCGCTGCTCTCCAAATTCCAAGGACTCGCTGCACGCACGCACGCACGCACGCACACACACACTACTACTATTTACATCCCCCCTTATATACAGTTTGGCAGTGCAACCAACTCATGGTACAGACAGACTTAACAGAGGTTTAACTATCAAAGGCCTGGTGGAAGAGAAAGGTCTTCAGATGAGATTTAAACAGGGGCAGTGAGGTCTGAAGGCGGAGTTCGATTGGGAAGGAGTCCCAGACAGTCAGGGCTAAGAAGCTGAATGAGCGCTCTAAGAGTGGTTACCTTGTTGTACAACATCGACACATGCCGAATGTTTGCAGAAACAGTTTTCCAGGATATTTTCCATCCCTTTGAGGCTTTTGAAACACAAAGATGTTAAAAAACAAACATGGAAAACAAAATTGATTTGATTTAACATCCTGACACATTCAGACATTGTTGCATGATACATGTACTGAAAAAAAGAGGGCACTCTGATATTCAAAGTTCACTCAGGGTCATGAGTTCATTGTTCTTCAGTGTCCAGGTGATATTCAGTGACAAGAGCAATTAGAATATAGAATTCCAGTTCAGCGATCAGCATTTTCACTAAATTCATCGTTGGAGTAGTTGGGTTTACTTTACCCATTACAAGGTGCAGTCATTTGGGAATTCCCTTTGTAACCATAGTTAGCTATACAGGCACACTTAGGGAGACATGAATACGGAATGTGCAAACAACTTACATGCCACATTGCTAAGCAGGCTTATCTCATAAGTTAATTATAATTACACGCCTCTTCATAAATACTGCCGATGCACTGTTCTCGTCATTCTTGTTTGGAATAGTCAACGACAGGATCGTTCTTTCAGAAAATTATTTTGAGTAGATGTAACTTTTATTCATAGTCATAGCATCATTTGGGGAAAAGTCTGTTTACTTACAACAAAAAGCTTGGGTGTGCATCAGTTTTTTCACATTCATCTTTGCAGCATTTATGGACAAGCAGAATGAAGAGGTGGAAGAAATCAAAAGGAAACAGAAGTCAGCTATTGCTACAAAACGGGTGAGACCATCTTTTATGTGTTCTTCTAGAAGAAAAGAAAGTTTTGTAGGTGTTGAACCCAGACATAGTTTCCCTGTTTGTCATTGGTCTCACAGTTATTCGACGAGTCCTTGGTTTGCCAGCCAACATCTTTTTGACATTGTAAAATAAGTATTCCTTTGTGCATTTGTTTATTAACAGTCGCTCACAATGCTGCACTGTTTGGACCTGTTCTCTCATACTTGGCACTTATCTGAAGCTCACATCATCTACGTGTGCCTGTAATGTGAATATCACAGCTTCACTGAAAACATTTTAATTTTCCTGTGCATACACTTACTGTACATTATTTTTTTTATGTTGAGCCTTGCTTTTTAATTGAAGCATATTGTCAAAACTCCATTGTATCTGTAGAGGAAGTATTTTCTGTGTCCAGGCCTACGTCATGACTGACATAGAATCAGCTAACCACATGGAGGAGCAGATCCTCACCGTGATGAATACAGCCCTGGAAGGTGACGAATTGTCCTTGATCCCACTAATTTGACTATCAGTTGTCAAGCTATCTAGTACTTTTTTTTTTTTGCTGCCCCAACTCTTTGCCGGCTCCAATGGTGTTCCTCCCTGGTAATGGGTGGAATCCACGGAGGGCTCGGAAGTTGGGGCAATTTTTATTATGCATGATGATGGAGATGAGGATGATGGTAAGATGATGCTATGGAGGTCCGTTTGGTTTGGGACTGCGAGACAGGGCCGCATTCCATGCTTCCTGTCATAAATATCCCGGCATTAACTAGGCCCGGGAACTACCGGTAATATTGCGACATATACAGCTGCATGCAGAACTGATGTGAGGGTAACATGGATTTTGTCCTTCGCTGTACCTCTGTATAACCAGGCACTCCAGTATGTAACTGCAGCATGGGTTGTTTGGTGAGTGCAGAGTTTGACAAGTTTCTGGAGGGCCACAAGCAAGAGCTGGAGGAGAAGGTGGTAACAAGCGAGATGACCGACGCGGAGCTGGATCTACAGGAGCTGGAACTGGACGAGGCGGACCAAGAGGTACAGTCATCACTGATCGGGCCAGGTCCAACCAGGGCTTAGGATCAAACCTAGCCTTGGAATGTCTGTATGTGTTTTGTTTGTGAATAAAATTATTTGCGTTGTCCCAGATAATGACAATGTTTAGTGGTGGAAATAGGAGGTGTTGGATGATATTTGTAAGCCTTTTCTCATCCATTACCGATCAAACCATGCACCCCCTGAGTGTAGCCCAAAAAAATGTAATTTGGGTGTAAGGTTGTTGTTGTTGTTTTTGTGTTTTGTTATTTTTTGTTTGGTTTGTTTCTGGTTTTTTTGTCTTGTGTTTTGTTTGTGTGTGGTTTTGTTTTGTTTTGTTTTGTTTCGTTTCGTTTTGTTGGGGGGGGGGGGGGATGTGTGAGGGAGCCTTTTGTTGTTTTTTTGTTTTTGTTTTTTGTTGTTGTTGTCCTCAGCAAGTCTTTTGGTATCCTGTACCAGTATGGCTATAGGAGATTTATAATCTTGTCGATCCCAAGAGAAAAATTTCCTTTGTAAAGCAATGTAGGGTAAACATCACTAACAATGTCATATAGTGCAGCGCAGATACAGCCCAGTATGTGAAGGTTACACGGTTGAGATGACGTCTCTGGTTTGTTTAAGCTCGAGGTGGTGCAGCACCGATTTGAGCAGACCGTGGGCTCCATGCTGTCCGAGCTGGAACTTCTGCGTAAACACAACACCATGTTGATGGAACAGCTGCAGGTGTTGGAGGAGAGCAAGCCACAGCCGTGAGTTGTGTTTGTTTTTATTGTGGCTGCTGGCTTTTTTCTTTTTTTTCTTTTTTTTTTTTTTTGGGGGGGGGGGGACGGTGGGAGGGTGTGTGTGTGTGTGTGTATGTGTTGTGTGTGGTGTGTGTGTGTGTGTGTGTGTGTGTGTGCCGGTGTGTGTGTGGGGTAATCCTATTCACATTTTGTTTTGTTTTGTTTTGTTGGTCTATCTTTCTTTCTTTCTTTCTTGTGTGTGTGTGTGGGGGGGGGGGGGGGGGGGTAATGGATTAGCCGGTGGTGTTTTCATTTTTGCATATTTTTTTTTTTTTGGGGGGGGGGGGGAGATGGGGGAGGGTAGGGGGGGTGGGGTTGTGGGGTGGGGAGGGGGATGAGCACAATTGTGTCAACAAGTGGTTAACTTTCAGGCATTACAGTATTTTCATACCACTCTGGTTTTATTTCTGTACCATCTATGCTGTGGCAAAACTTAATAAACTTGAAATCATTTCAGGAAAAAGAAGGACACTGGAAGGTCGAAAGGATCAGAGGGAAAACATGGTGAGTGTATTACTTCCTTGCCCCTGTGCCAGAATGTTGCTTCGCTCAAATTTGGTGTTAATTCACCCAATGTAAGTTGTGGCTCAAAGAATCTAATTGCTGTCAACATACGGTCCTCTTTTGGATATAGAGGAAAGTTTGTTTGAATGAAAATGCATGAAAGTATGCATACATGTAACATGGGCATGCTCTCTCTCTCTCTAGGACAGACATTACTCGAATAAATATTACTAGAATTAGCAACCGGCAGGTATGAAAATTTGGGAAAAATGTTAATTACCTCTACCCTTGAAAAATAAAGGATTCTTGATTTTTCTTGATCCATTCTCTCTCTCTCTCTCTCTCTCTCTCTCTCTCTCTCTTGCTCTCTCTCTCACCACTTCCCCACATGTATACACTTACATGCTTGCATGCATGTAAATACTACTGGTATGTTGGGCTGATAATGCCCTGTATGCTTTGAGACTACAATGCATTGCAAACATTACACTTTAATTTTGTTTCAACATACCCCTGTTTGTGAGTGCGTGTCATTCTTCCCCCTCCATTTGCATCAGGTGAATCAATCCTGTGGGCGGGGCTTGAGGAGGACGAAGGACAGGAGGAGATGGCCGACCCCTTCATCCCTCAGGAGCGTGTCTTCAGCAAGTACGCAGCCATGCTGTACACGTCTAACAACACGGGCAAAACCTTCGAGGAGTTTAAGGATGCCAAGTATTGCGCCAGTTGTGGGGAAAAGGTTTGCCTTGTTTAATTTGAACTCAGTAGCTGTTGTGTACTTACTCAAACATTTGTGACCTTCCATGAGAAAACCCAGCTTAAGTGCAAAATTTTCAGCCATCTTAAAGAAACAGCCTTGCTCTTTACAGTCAAAAAAACCTCCTTTTAAGACATCATAATTTAAGGGCAGAACTATCTGATTTTGGCAAATTCTCAATATCAACCAGATAGCACCCGCTGACCATTGTTAGCCTCTAGCTCATAACAGTGGCGTGCGTTTTACGCCGGGTTTTCTCGTGGACGGTCACATTTTCTTTCTTTCCCTGTTTTAAAACTAGCTGGCATTGCCCACATATCCCACCAGTGTGCAACTTGCTGGCTTCGTCACAAAATGTGAAGGAAATTGTTCAGAAACTTGAGGCCAAGTAATATAAGCAGAAAACCATGACACCATTTTGCTGGTTTGATTTAATGTCTAGATGATGCATGGTCTTTATGGTTCAATATGTTTTCCAGACAGTTATTTGCCCACACAAGATGGGAGGTGCAGAGAAGGTCTTTGTGTTGCCGCACAACTGTACTCACATCAAGATCGCTCGTCCAAAAGTCCGCATCAACAGAGAATTTGTGCAGTGAGTAAAGCATTTGCATTTCCGTTGATTTTTTTTTTTTTTTAATTGAAGACAGATTTTAGTGCTATGTTAGTTTTATATCTTTCCTTATAGATTTGTTTTTTAAAATAATAAAAAAAATTTGAATGAAATATGGAGCAGTGACTGAGGAAAGTTTTTCATGAGCAAACTGAATATGTGATGTATCTTGTACATGTAACACTCCTGCCCTCCCCTACTCCACCCTTTAAAAAAAAAAAGGCAAAGACACTTTTTACATGTTGTGTCCAGAATGCTGATGAAACCAGAGAGCCCAGAGCCGACCTTTGACCTTGCCCCTTCAGTCAGCAGCGCTGCTCGTAGTTATCAGTCAGGGATGCAGCCCCAGGACCTTGCAGTCACGCCGACCACGTCTCATGACAGCCCCAGTTACGGAATGGGAGAGGCCTATATGGTAAATGTAACTGTGGTAACATGTAAACCTGCTGCTGCTGCTTGAGCCATTGCGCTTTCCTCCTCCGCCAGACTGTGTCCAGAAGTAGACAGTAGGCAATTCCAAAATATCTGCTTGAAATGCCATTTCACTCAGTAACTAGATTTGCCTTTACCATGCTGTTTAAACAGCAGGGAATTTGGTCTAGTGGTGAAGGTATCTGACTTCGGATCCTGAGCTGCCTGGTTCGAGTCCCCGGTGGGCAGGAATATGGTGGGATTTTTCTTACCATATCGAGTCAAATCCATGTGCAGACTCGTGTGCGGTGCCTGTTTCGCCTTCGTGTACACACACACGCACATATGTCAAGTGTGCACGCTAAAAATCCCATGTTCATCTTTCGAAGGAGAGTAGGCTGTGGCCGGTGTTGTGGTAAACAGAAATACTGTCGCACGCACCAGAGTGAATAGCAGGGTGGAGGTTTGCACATAAAGTAGCGCTTATCGGCAGCAGGCTTTCACTGCTTCGTCCTCCAGTCCTGCCGCGCCATAAGCATTTCAGCAGAGATGGATATGTGCGCCGAGGAGAAGTCTACCATACCACACCATACCATACCATAAACAGTGCACGCCTTTTCCCTGTACATTTTTTACAAAGGACACTGTGTAGTGTGTAACTGACGTGGCACAGCTTTAAAAATTGCATGTACACAGTACAAGTATGAGATAAAGGCAGAGCCAGCAATTATGCAAACCATGAAGGGTCTCAACCTTTTCGCTTGGTGCCTCCAGCGAATCGCTGCGTTTCGCTCCGATGTGATAAGTTCAATTATTTAGTTATTTAGGGCTTAATACAAGCCATAAAGACTAATTTGCGGCTATTGATGTGTTCATAATTCTGTTTGTTCATCAACACAGAGCTATTGGTGTGCACACTTAGCAAGCTGGGGTACTACGTGCACCTGTGAGGGTTTTTGTTTTTTTTTTAAATACTTTTTTGGTTTTGTCTTTATTCTGGATTATCTTTCTGCCTGCAAAGCTGTGTGTGTGCGTTTTAATCCTGCATTTACATGTACCAGGTTCTTTTGCATGCAGTCATTGTTTTGTTCTGGTCTCAGGTTCACACCATGCAGAGAGTGTGGGACGACTACCGCCGCCGTACTAGTCTGGAACGCAACATCCCGCGCACACTCTCTCTGGTAAGCTCATAGCTTTCATTTGAGCCAACTAAACATGTTTTGAATCAGTTTATAAAGGGTATCTTGCATGCTTTCAGTTTTGTTTTACTGTGGGTATACACAGATTGGTAATTGACTTTTTTTCCCCCCTCAATACTTCTGCTCAGGAACTAACCAAGTCTCTGCTGGAGCAGTTTTGTGCGTACATTGTGTTGCAAGACGAACATGGTGAGGAAGACCAAGGCGTGTATTCCATTTTGGTGAGTAGAGCACGCACGCGCACACACACACACACACACACACACACACACACACACACACACACACACACACACACACACACACACACACGCACACACATGCACACAAATAAATAAACATATGAATAAATAAATACTTGAAGATACATATATTAGATAAAATAAAACAACAGCGCAAACACAGCAGAAGAAAAAAAATAATGTGGACTGGTAAAATGGGCCAACTGATGTCCTGCATCAGGGGAGACAACTTACACTTGGTGCTCAGTTTTACCTGCCTGTTCATTTGTAGAGTAAAACAATTGGCCCATTTTTCACAGGATACGCTGTACCGGTTCATGCAGCGGCGCTACCTGGTGGATGACATGATGTACCTGGCTACACACGACTTCCTGTCATCTGTCATCGAATACTCAGGCAATAACAAGGTATGAACTGCAGATAAATTATCTCGATCAGTTGACACTCCAGAGTAGGGTAAGTCGAGTGGGAGGGCTCTGTATCCATGGTGGACAATGGTCATAGACTGGTTCATTTTCGAAATGTCCGATTGTGGCTGACATGATCATGTCCTATCATTTCTGCACCACGGTGGACAATATTCAGGACAAATGTCCTATACTTTTTTTGGTCAGCTAGGACATGTGTCCTATATATTGTTGTTCCCACAGAGATGAAGCCATGATGTGGCATGCATTGTGAACGTAATTCTGATGGTGGTGGTGGTTTCATTCACAGACAAGACAACAAAAGGATGGTACAGTGTATTGGGTTTTTAGGGTTTGTTTTGTTTCTGTTTGTTGGCGTATTTGGGCATTTTTGTTTTGTTTTTTTGTTTTGTTTCTTGTCATCTTTTGTTTTTGTTGTTGTTGTTTTGGGTTTGTTTTTTTTTTGTTTTGTTTTTTTTTGGGGGGGTGCTTCTTTTTGTTGTTGTTGTTGTTTTGTTTTGTGTTTTGTTTTGTTTTTTGTTTGTTTGTTTGTTTGTTTTTTGGGGGGTGTATTGGGTTGTTTTTGTTTGTGTTTGTTTTGTTTTGTTCGGGGGAGGGGGGGGGGGTTGATGTTGTTTGTTTTTGTTTCTGTTTTTTTTTTTGGTTGTGTTTTTTCATGTTTTGTTTTTGTTTGTTTGTTTGTTTGGTTTTTTTTTGGGGGGGGGAATGTTACTGTTTTTTGGTTGTTTCTTTGCTTGTGTATGTGAAGTTGATACTGGTGTGTGTATTTGCGTTCGAATGGGGAGTCAGTTTAGAATAGTATTACATCTATTGGTGAATGAGAATATAGTTTAGAATGAAGTTTACTGTCATGTTTTTGTGTTCAGATGATACAACTGCTGGGCCACGTCTTGGTCGGCAACCTCGACGCTTCTTGCTTGCGATACGTCCTGCTGATAGCCGATTTCATCGAACTGGTGGACTGGGTGGAGGTGGAAGATTTCAGGGCTTTTGCTTCAGTCGTCTACCCTTTCCTCACAGTATGTTCACCAGCAAAAATTTTCATTTGTAGTGTTCTTGACTTGGTAGTTTTGCATCGCTTGTTTTGCATTCAGCGGGGGATACCCATTCACCCTTTTCTCATGCTGTACTAACCAGCTTTACTTGATGGACAATATTTGAGGAGTATTGTATATTTGTATAGTCTGATTACAATGGTAATAGAAATTTGGACTGCCCCCCCCCCCCCCCCCCCCCCCCAGGGCGAGCGTGTTGCACAGTACGGGGTGCCACCTATGATTTTTTTTCTTTTTTCTTTATGCATATCATGTGATTGTTTTCGAATTCTGAGATATTTAACGTGCACACATGATACTGTGCATGTGTGTGTACATGAAGGCAAGACAGTCATCATAAATAAGTTTTCAAGTGAATTTGACTTGGAAAAATCCCACCATATTCCTGCCTACTGGGAATTAGAACTAGGTAGCTCAGAGTCCGAAGTTGGATGCCTTAACTGCTAGACCAAATCTACTATTATCCCAGTGTTTCATAACTGGCAGGTGCTGTTGGTATACTACTGGCAAAGTCTATTGGTATAATGTCAGTGAGTATGGGTTTATCTTTTTTTTTAAAGGAAGATGACCTTGAGAGCTTGCAGATGAGCTACACATCGTTCAGCGAGAATCACATCTCACGCCAGCTTGTGTGCGACTTCCTCATCCACATCATCCTCAAGTATCGAGAGCCTCGTTTCCAGGACGTGAGTTTATTTACTGCATTTGCATGTTCCCCTTCCCCCCCACTCCACCCCATCCTGTGCATCTGGTGGTACACTGTACCTGTGTGTATGGTCACTGAGGCCTAAGATCAGTAAAAAAGAAAACAAAAGAAAGCAGAGCTATGCGATTATGTGTGTGTGTGTGTGTGTGTGTGTGTGTGTGTGTGTGTGTATTTCTTTAGACAGTGGGGGGAGCCGGGGTGGTCGAATGGTAGAGCGTTGGACTTCTAATGCTCGGGTCGTGAGTTCGATTCCGGCTGGGGCCAAATATTTGTGCTGGCTTTTTCATCGTTGCCCCGTCTTTGATATCACCCATATGTGGTGGAAAAGGACGTTAAACCCCCAAACACCCCCCCCCCCCCCCCTTAGACAGTGGCATGACTGCATAGTTATAAATAAAGTATCAAATAAAATTATAAATTGATTTTTACTTTATTTCTGCCACTTGCAGTTGGAGAACAAGCTGGTACCATTCCAGAGCTCGGAGAGCGGTCAGCTGACGGACAAAGAGCACAAGGACGCCCTGGACAACATTGTGCCCCTCTGCAACGAACGCGTGCGCCGGAGGTTGTTCGTTGAAGCTGAGAAAGCGGTCAAGTTGGATGGTGTGCTCAATGCTGTGCCCATTGCGCGTCTTGCTCGTATCCTTTTGTGGAAGGCACCTGCAGTATTTTATTTGTATGCCATCCTCTCAGTGTGAGCTTGCATGAATTGGGTTGCCAGTAACAATGAATTTTGCGGACATTTTACAGTCCGTAGAGCCCCCAGCAATTGTAAAAATTGAGACAAAAATAAAAACAAAAAATCTTGCATGGATTGCACTAGTTTTAATTCTGGTTTCACAACTGCATGAAACCAGTTTAATTGTTAGGGAGCCAGGTAACATTTCCTTGTAGACACATGTGTACTTTCATCAAAATACTATTCCATGGTGTGCATATTGTTATTCAAGTTACTGCATTACATTCGTGTGTACAGTGAAATGTTCAAGCCATGATATTCTTCCACTTTGCAGATAAACTCAGATTTCAATACCGTCATGGATTTTGGTTTACCAGAAAGTAGTGCTTGAAAAGTGCAGTGTAGTTAATCCTGCATGGCTGTTCTCAAAATCCCTGCAGTTACACCTAAATTCCAAAACAACATCGGTTTGCGTGTGTAGAGGCTGGTGATAGACATAAATGCTAACCAGGTCAACCATAGATATTCATGTATACGTTTTCCTTAGCCCATGGTAGAGATTTCCGGCTACCTGGCCCTTCAGCAGATCACCACCATCATCAAAGATAACATCAACCAGCGTATCATCGAGTGGCGCGATCGCCCAAGCAGTGCAGGCTCAGGTAGAGTGAAAACTTACGCCATTCATTGGAATCGGATTAGGCTTTTGTTGGCCTCTGTCCGTTATCCTCATTTTCTTCAGAGAGGTACATATGTTACATACGTATATAGTTTGAGTTTTGTTGTGTTTGTTTCTTGTTTGGTTGTTTTGTTGTTGTTTTTTGTGATTTGTTTGGTTTTGGTTGGCTTGTTGTTGTTGTGGTGGGGGTTTTTTTTTCCGGGGGGGGGGGGGGGGGGGGGGGGAGGAGCTATGGGAATAGAACCCGTGTCACTTTTTCCCGATGAGTGGTTGATACTATCTTGAGCAGTTCTTCACTTATACGTACGTTTAGAATGCACCGTCTTGTTGTGCAGCTCGCCAGACCATGGAGTTCCACCATGCACTTGACCCGGCTGGTGAACAGAAGTTGCTTACCCTTTCCAAAGTGAAAACCCTTGCCTCCAACATGTCCAGGTAGGAATGCATGTGCACTGCTTATACTGTATGGCAGGGGAAGGGAGTGGGGGGATTAGGAATGGTGGGTTCTGTAAGGCAAGGTGTTTGGGGTTTTTTGGTTTCTTTGTTTTGCATTTCTAGCCAGCTAACTGAAACTTTTTTTTTCTTCTTTCACACATTCACAGTTCAGTGTGGGTATTCAGTATTCATTTCTCTTGGTTTTATTTTTGCGTTGTACACCAGTTTAGGTTTGATTTGCATCTACAGGACTGCTAAGCATCGAGAGGATCGCCAGAACCAGTCCTACGATGATGATGAATACGATAACCATGAAGAGGATGGTGGCTGGTGAACCAGCCAACACAAAGAAAAGGAAAAACGTCAAGCTTCGGATTGACCACAAGCTTCTCTCTTTGATCTGCTTCTGCAGTCACAGCACTGCTCCACTCTACCTGGCTACCTCGCAGTGCTCTACAAACCAACATGCAGCCTAGGATCTCTTCCCAGTACAGGCTACTATGACAACACAAACAAGATACACTCTGGGTACTGAGCTTTTAAGAATGCAGCTACTTCCCTCTGAACAACTTGTCAGCTCACCTCATCAGATTCTTCCACCATGAAGTGGAATGTCAGGACGCATCTCTTCTCAAAGTCCTTATATTATTCTTTTGGGGTTGGGTTTTTTTTTTTTTTTTTTTTTTTTTGGGGGGGGGGGGGTACTCTAATATTTCTCCCTTCACCAAGGCCGCCATGATCCTGCTACTGCATGGAAGTTTTTGCTGCACCCTACTAGTAGCCAATCAACATCCTGTCTGGTGTGTTTGGGCAACTGCTGTGCTGTTAGCTCATCAGCATATATATATATCATAGACTGTGATAAAGAGCTCCCAATGCATGTATACATCAGCTTGTGTGCTGGACATCAGCTGATCTTCACAGTGGGAGCTTAGTCAGCATTAATTTTACAAGCTGTATTTGTGTCATCCATTCGTGTCCTTTGTGATGTTCTTGTATGAGCTGGATGACCAATCTTACATAGAGATTTCACAATGTATCACCGATGACAGAAAATGCACCACATGATTTTGTTGGTTTTGACCAAAAAACAGAGTTTTAACGAGCAGTTTTTCAGGCAAAATCAACAATCGTGCTTTACTTCGCTTTGTAAGGCTTGGGAAAGTCAATAGATTCATTTTAAAGCCTCTGAATGAGCAAAGAACCAAACATGGCTTACGAGTGTCGCAAACACAACCGCAGATAAAACTTCACAAAAGATCAACAATTTCATGTCGACCGCCTGTCCAAATGCAAAACTGCAAGTTCATCCAAGTGTTTTCTGCTGTGATATTGTGTGAATCTATTACTTCTTCACAGGCACTTGATAAATGATTAAAGACGCTGGGGTAGTGAACAAGTTTGGGCATACAAGCTTCTTCATACAAGTTGTGTGGTTGAATACATGTATGGCAATAATGCAACTGCCTATAGACCCATTTTATCACAATGCCTGTTTTATTTTCCTTTTTTAAAAGAATACATTTGTATTACATTTGTTAAATACAATTGATGAGCCTCACCTGATGATTGTCAGTTTTCAATCCCCCCTCCCCACCCTTTCCATGTATGCATCAAGAGTAGTGCTTGTTCCTGTACTGTAGTGGAGTTACTCTCAATTACATACATACATGTATCTTTTTCACAACAAACATTATCATCACGCCGAGTAGCGTACAGTTCACACACAGGTAAGAATCTTTCTCTTACTGCATCCACAACAAGTACATCTGCCATGGAAAATGTTTATTCAATGCACTCCAAAACCACATACCAAATAACAAATGTAAACAAACCAACCTGAAATGATGGTGTAAAGAGAAAAAGATCAGGAGAAGAAAGAAAAAGTTTTGCATCGCAAGTTTCTTTTCCGGCGAGCAAAACGCACTTGATCACTGATCACGTTTTTTACATGCAGCTGGTTGCTACGGCTCAGGATTTACAGTCTGACCTTGTGCATCTTGGACAAACAGCGTTGTACACATTATGAAAACACATGAATATCATACAATTGTTAAAAAAATCACCACACCAAGGTCGCATTATGCTGCCATGTTCTACCAGTCTGCAGTGTGAACCTCTCCCTTCTGCCACTTCCTACAGGCAGACTAAGCTCTATGAAGACCTGACCAGTTTTAATGACCATCTACGATGTTTTGTGCTACAGCAGAGGTGGGGCAAGCTACAAAAAAAATGCAAGAAGCGGAACATTTCATGCGTACTTTGGACATGACATAAAACAAGAGAATGAACACCACCTTTTTTTTTTAAAAAGAGGATGCCAATGAAAACAAGCTGTCACATAGTTCACAAACTGTGCATAAATCTCACCTGAAACGCACGAGTTGCAGATGACCATGATCCATCTTTAAAGTCCGAGAGTACACTCAAATGTGGTAAGTGGGTTATAAACTAAAAGACTTCCACAAAAAACAAAAAAAACAAAATGATCTGCCTCCAACCATGACTTTAAGTTAAGGTGCCATATGAAGTAGTACCTATACTGGACAAAACAAAAACATCTAGAAGGGATCCTCTACCCGTTCTGAAGAATGCCAGAATTAACTGTCAGTGAACTAAATGAACTTTCAATTAGACAAGACAATGAATTTGTGGATTTTAAAAAACAAAAACAAAAAAACAGAGAAAGAGATATAAACACATACACAGCATATTTTATTCTCTGTGGGTGCCCAGCTGTTTACAAAGATTTTAAATTCGAGACAACATAGCGATGATAGTAGTTTGGATGAGGTTGCGCAGCAGCTGTTCTAACTGCTACAAACATTCAAATAATTCAAAAACAAAGAAGTGGTTTCCAAGAATTGTCAGACCCTATTCCCAAGAGACAGATACATGTACATCTTATCAATACTGAATCACCGGAAATACAACTTTCACCCTCGCAAATTCTTTAGTTGTGTTCCCTCAACATTGCAACACATGTACATGTTAAACACACACTCAGGTGTTGCAAATGATATTTTGTAGAGGTTTGAAACATGAACTTTCTTAGGTAAAACATTTTTTCTCAGCTCCCTGTACAGGACGATTTTGTTTATGGTCTTTAGAAACTGGGAGACACAATTATAAGCACTGCCCAGCTAAACAGACCTCAATCAGCATTTTAACCAGCCGCAATCCTGGCCTTCTGTGTATTTTCAGACGCCCTTACGAAGTGGCTGAGCTAAACACTGTGGTTTTACACATACACACCTGGCCAGTCCAAGATTTATATCAGCATATGGTGCTAGGCCAGCTCTGTCTCTCCTTCATTTAAAGATATCAACACAATTTCAAATATAAGCTAGGACTACAAAGCTTAACACTTCATATCGCCAGATTAAGCAGTCGCAGACAAACTTGTGTGCAACACAAAAGCTTTAATCCTAACCTATCCAGTTTTTAGATTACCGTTAGCAATTTCAGCATCATCAGCGCTATCTCTGTTGACGAAACCTTTATAAAACCATTATTCTGGTCTCATTTAAGTACACCGACTTTTTCAGAGCAAAAACTGCATTTCCTGCCGACGTGTTTATTTTGAACCCACAGCAGTCCCACCACCTGAATTCTTAGTAATAGATATACAGCTGGAACACAGTAACCGTTTAATGTTATCCCTGCCCACATCAATTTTTCTTTGTTGTTTTTTTTTTTTAAATGAAAGCAGAATAGCAGTGGCACGGAACACTTGATCAGACCACCACACACACACACACAAAAATGAACAAATTAAAATTTCTACTTGAACAGGGGGATACAGCTTGTACTTACAGCTAGATCAGGACACAATTCTGTGTTACATTGAATTTCAAAGGTACACAGCATGATCTATCCGCTGACGTGAGAGAAAAGCTGTATGGACCCTCTGAATATTGCGTAACTCCTAAAGCGTCAATTCGCTGGATGATGGCGCTGACAAAGCAATGAATAATTCCCCATTAAAAACCCTGTTTGACTGTTTCAAACTACCATCTTTATTTCGGTTAAAAGACCTCAATTTAATCAGCTATGAGATTTAATTTTCACCTTTTAAAATATGTTCTCACAGTTCTGTTTGACCTCATCACCTCCTGGATTCTATTTGCTCTCTGAGCAAAACAACATGAAACTTAACATTTTAGTGACAAACGCTTTTGTCATTTGCACATCAAGCTTAACTGAAACCCATCTTTGGTGTGTCAGGCAAATCACAAAAAAAAACCAAGAGTGCGTAACTCTACCCAAATTTACCCTCCCTCATCTCAAATCAAAAGCCGTTCTCATCAAATCTTCATTTATAATCCCATCCAGTCCCAAGCAATACCTGTTTAAAAAAAAAAAAAAAAAAAAATCAGTTACAAAGCTGTAGGCGCCTTTCAATACCGGCCACTTCATAGAAACTGTTATCACTGTTCCCATCATAAAGTGCACAGAGTCAGTCTTGCCTGTGAACCCAAGCTTAAAAAGTTTATGGTGGCAGAAATGTCAGTCGATGCTGTGGAATGAGGTACCACAACCAGATGCCCACGCTGCACTTGTCTTTGTCCGTGATTCAGTCCTAGGAGGAGGAGGTTGCCTGCTGCTCCTTCACTTTCCCTCCGTCGCCTTCAGACACAAATCTCTTGCGACCTCTGCAACACAAAAGCTATAAATAAATATGAGTCCTTCAAGTACTTCAGTCAGGCATCAACTTTCATAAGCGGCACCTTGATTAATAACTGAACAATAAGAATTCACCTGTATACTTCAGCAGCTTTTACTGAACAAAATATACAACAATCACCCGTCAATAATTTCTTGTAATAAGAATTGTCCCCCCCCCCCTCCCACCCCCCAAACACTACGCCATTGTTCTAAACCCTCCATGCTTATAATTTATCTATTCAGTTAAGAGGGCGAAATTTTATATAAAACTTCTGTGAAGCATCATCAATTCTCCGATAGAGCAAAAACATACTTCTGTGGCAGGTCTTTGAGCAATGCATCCGACAAAAATCTCTCTTTGTTGCACAGGTTGACAAAGCGCTCCAGCAGAGGGTAGGCATTTGGCACATCCAGACAAATGTCTGGCATATTGTCATAGACCCTTGTAAGCCCCTGAAAAACAAAAGAACAGTTTGGTTATATATAAATTTGCAACCTGTGGGGTACGTGCAGAGGTGTGTCAAACTGCTCATATTTCAGAATATATAGACTTGATGAGGGCAGTTGGCATAGTAAAAACAGCTGTTTTCTTTTTAAGTCAGTTTTAAGGTATTCAATGGCACTTCACTGAATCTCTCCCACAAAAATGGCAACTCTTAGGTAGTCAGCAAGAAAGACAAACCAGGATTCATTAGGTTTACAACATGGCCTTACTTTTGACAGCAGAATCCCCCCCCCCCCCCCCCCCCCCCCCCCCCCCCCCCCCCCCCCCCCCCCCCCACACACACACATTACCCGTCGGAACTGCTGTGGCATGATGATAACAGCATCCGCCAGCGATTTCAGGAACTTGCACATCATCTCAGCAGCACGCTCACTTGAGTCTTCCAGCACCATAACAGTTGCCTACACAATACGGGTTGCTGATTAGTTTCTTTCTTTTGTAGTTACCTTTTCTAAATTCACAAAATTAGTCAATAAACACAAGTTTCAACGTAGAAGTAGTGACTTTATGTATGACACAAAAAAATCTTAAAGCTGAAAACCCAAAAACTGTACAGCAGCATTAGCATTACTTCGGCAGTAAAAGCATTCTGGTCACAAACAGGACCATGCTGATTAAAAAAAAAAAAAAAAATTCTTGCTGTCTGTAAATAAATGCATAGTCTACTTAAGAAGCGCGTGCGTATCACTGCTATTGTCTGCGTGAAAGATTCTCTGACCTCATCTGAGAAATACTCAGCGAAAATAATTTTGTATTAAAAAAAATACGAGGAACGGCCCCGTCCTACAAAGTTGTTTCTCCAAATATCATTTTATTTTGTCTGTTTTGTTGTTATTGTTGCCGGTTCTCCCCTCTCCAAGTTCTACCAATGACACTAGATCCTCTACGACCTCGACCGATTAGTCATGTGACTGGGGGTGGGGCCGGGTGGGGGGAGAGAGAGAGAGAGAGACAGACAGACAGAGAGAGAGAGAGAGTGGGTGGATGGGTGTTTAGGAGTTTAACGTCCTTTTCCACCACGTAAGGGTGATATCTAAGACGGGGCAACGAGAGAAAGGCCAGCACAAACATTTGGCCCCAGCCGGGATTCGAACTCTCGACCCGAGCATTGAAAGTCCAACGCTCTACCATTCGGCCACCCTGGCTCCCCAGAGAGAGAGAGAGAGGTCAGTTCCGTGAACTAAACATTTGACGTCAGCCTCAGGCAGGTCGTCATACACAGACAGAGAGATGACGTCAATTCCGCGAACTAAACATTTTCACGTCAGCCTCTAGCACTGCGATCGTCTGAGGAAGCTTGTTTATGTCTTGTGATTTCCCTGTTGGCTTTGTGGCTTCCCCGATTGAATTATTTTTCACATGAAATCTGGAAGATCTAGAGGGCTGGTGAAATGTCGGAGGCAGTGACGATACTTGCTTATTTTGTCTGTGAACTAAGCGTTTGACGTCAGCTTCACACTGGTGGTATGACAGATGATGCTTGTGCATGTCTTGTGATTTCCCTGTTGCTTTTGTGACTTCCCTGGCTGAACTAATTTTTACATAAAATCTGGAAGATCTAGAGGGCTGGTGAAACATGGACTAGAATACCTTGTATTGTACTTATGAAATCAAAAATTTGGAACTCTTTTGACTGGTGCTTCTCGCAGAAACTTGAAAAAGTTATGTTTATCTAAAAGTTCAGTTATTCTAAATGCTAAAGATATAATAGTGCTGTAGTTCCTGTCATATGTGCAGTTGTCACACTAGACAAAAACGCCGGGATGATAAGTAATTTGCAGTAGTCTTTTCATAGATATTTGATCTTATGTGCAAACCACCCCTACCTCGGAAATATTTTTTTTACACAAAACCAGTCAGAGCTACAGAGCTGTAGCACGAATCAAGGCAGTGTGATTGGGTGAACTTCCAAAGTCTAGAAAATGAAGGAATTTGAACAACTTTTTCGAAAAAATTCGTAACATGACCGATTTTTTTTAAATCGGCGATAACTCTTCTGAAAATGCGGCAGGCTAAAAATCGTGAAAGGTAGCTCTGGAGAAGGTGATTTCCCATTTTATTTCAAAGTAAAAAGGCCTCCATCGAGGTGGTTTAGGAGATAGCCATCATTACATCCGTCCACACACACACACGTCTCACAACTCCCGCCAAAAAGAACGCAGCAGCATAGTGTGCACGTCAAGTGTCTATGACGCAGGTTTCGTTACGTCACTATGTGCGTGAAAGTATGTATTGTGTGGAGAAACGTCACAGTCTTGTTTTGTATCACTGAAACTTGCTGCTGCGCGCAGCAAAATCTGCCCCGTCTCATAAAGTTGTTTCTCTATAGAGAAACAACTTTAAAAAAAGAGAGAGAGAGAGAGAAATACCTCATAGACGACCTCATGGTGGAAGTGGGGCACATCAAGGTCCCGCAGGCAGTTTGTGGCCTCCTTGATATCTCCAGATGACAAATACTCTTTCAGCAACATGACAATCTGCAAGAAAACAAAACACACACAAAGTGCACCCGGAACGTCATACAGGACATCAGTATTTCACCAATTCTCCCTACCATGGATTGCCTAGTTTTCTGAAGACAGCGGATTTATTTCCTCAGTTCATGAAGATCTATTTTCATTCTGATGATAAACATTCTTTTACACGTCTCAGAGCTTTATATCCATGAGATTCTTTGAGAACTATAACTGGACTAATTGTTCTGGCTGAGAATAAATGTACAGGATGTCAGTCCTGAATGATATATTTTATGGCGCAGACTAACACAATTATGACCATTTTGATTCTTGGCGAGAAAGTACTCAGACATTTTGAAAATGAATCTGTCCGACGTGGATATGAAGCCCTGATGTCGGTCACTTTCGGATAAACAACAAAATACACAGACCACACACTTGACACAAAATTTGCTTCCGCACATTACTGCACACAAGTACGTTCATCAAAAGATGTTTCAAAAGAGAAGTTGTCCTTGCTAATGTTTCCCTTGCTCTTCATGGTGTTTGCCTCTGATCAAAACATTCATACCTCTGATTACACAGTTTAGTACATTTAAAGCAGTGTGGTGTCTCGGTACACTGTAAAAAATGTGGATGACCCCCGAAAAAGTTACCCCTGGCTACCTGAACTCAGGCACATTAGAAACAAGTACCCAATGCTGCGTTATACATGCTCGTAAGTGTAAGAATTCGCAGTGCAGTTACGGGACTCAAATGTACCTTCTTAATGAGGAGTTTGACTGGGCGAATGCCGCCACCAGCCCCCCAGATGTTATCCAGCCTCACGATTCCGTGAGTCTGGCTCAGAAGCACGTCGGCCTGCTCTAGGGCCTGCCTGCATCAAAATAAGAAATGTTTTTAATTACGAATGAAATGAATCAGAGGTGAAACAGATTTCCCAGATTAGACCAGACCAAAAAATACAAATAAATTAATAAATGATTATAAAAAAAACACCAAAAAATCCTGTCGTTTGTGGTATCAGGTTCATGGGCAAAAAGTTAGGATGGTAGGTTTAGCGCATGCATGTGTGCTGTCTCACTTGTCTATTGTAACACGCCCCCCCCCCCCCCCTTTTTTTTTTTTGGGGGGGGGGGGGGGGGGCAGTGAGCAGTTATTCTAAACCACGTAGTCTGAAGGGGGAGCATTCGACAAAGTCCACAACACACCTCCGCCCTACAACTGGTATGGGTCAGGCAAAACCAAACTGCGGCTTAGAGCTACATTTTGTTTTCATGGTGAAAAAACATGAATTTCATCTTGGCCCTAGACAGATCCTTGTTGCATGTCCACATCCTACTATTAGCAACTCAGCTCAGAAAGGGAAGACTTACTTGGTGTGGGGACATTCCACAGGAGCTTTATACTTCTTGACATACTTGGGCGGCAAGCAGTCATCAGCTACAGCTCTTGCTATGAACTTGCCAACAACCTAGCAGGAAAAACAAACAAAAAATTAAAAACCTCTTTAATATTCAACAGTCAACTGATGCATTCAGCAAACTAAACTAAACTGAAATCAATATTTGCATATCACAGAAATATAGTGTGGGCATTAAAGAAAGCTGGTTAAACTGATCTTGATAAATAGCTCTAATAACACACATTTCTACTTGATCAGCTACACTAATCTCCAAATCCGTAAGCCTGGTGAATAAGATCTCCACACAGACACTGCTCCTGCAAGCATCTGAGCCTGTGACAAAAGGTCGTGGCAAGGGATGGCCAAAAGCATCCAAATTAGACATGTTTTTTTAGAAGTCAAAGTTACTGGTGCTGAAAGTGTGTTGTTTCAAGAGTGTAAAATGGTATCTAAAAAGATAACTCTCCAACCTGCTTTTGAGTAATAACTAAATATTTTGATCAGACCGACAGGGTATGGTTGTTATGCTGGACATACTAACAAGTCTATATTGTAATGAAGAAGCATTTTTTGTAATTAAACCAAACACCTGAATGGAAGATAAAGCTTCCCTATTATGATTTATGTTGGAAAACTTGCTATAAATATTTATATAAGTAGCTGTTCACATTTAGAGGTATGTCCCGCATAACAACCATAACCTCCCCACACACAATCTTTCAAAATAAAACAAAACAACACTTCTGTAAAGTTCTTCTTAAGTGTATTCAGATTCAATTTACACCTTTTGACACAGAAACAAGCATCATAAGTCAAGACATCAAGTATGTATACAGTAACATGACCTTTTCGGTGATGGTTGTTACTCTATGGTCATGGACATACTTTTGCATACTAAATAGTGTGCATGCTAAAAACAAATGCCAAGTCTGCAGAACAGAATATGTATACATGTGGAGGAATATATAATCCTTTTAAAAAAATGAAACAAACTTATGAAAAGATATAAATATAGTAGTTGTAACCAGCAAAGTGGAATTCTGGTGTTGGTTGTTACAGTTCAAAGATGGACATGCTTTTTACACGTATTTTTGTTTTCCTGCATGTATACTAGGCTTTAACCAGTTTAGGAGAAGAACACTACCACAAATTTAGCAATCACAAGACTTGCAATATGTAAATTACAGAATAAGAGCTAAAGATGTGTTATACATAGATATTTAAAAAATGGACACGTTCACATGAAATCGCAAAAATCAAAATAGGCATGTATACAGTGGTTCACAGTGCCTGTAGCCTTCCTGCTTCTCGCCAGCTGTTCATCAGTGAGTGGACGACTGCAATAGTCTTTGCATTTATGTTTATTCTCGTTTTCTTTGTCAGTCACATCAGGTTGAAGTAGAACACGAAGACCTGGAATTAGACAGTACAATTTAGGGTGAAACCGTGACACATGCAAATCAGTTCAAAGGAAAGATAAATTGTATTAACTAAGTAAATCACTAATGTCCTAGGGAATGACTGTGAACTGCAGTAAGCCTATTTCAGAAAAGGTTATATTGCGTGTAACAATGTTTGTGCGTGAAAAGCCCAGTTTTTCTCTTTCTACACAGCAACTCAGTGAGGCACTTTAAGCCTGACCTTTCAATTCAACAATGAGAATGGATTTCTGGAAGAAAATATCCAATGAATAATAATTTACACTTGAAAACAATTTCGGTTTAACATTTTCACCATATATAGCCTTCGAATATGCGCGTACAGGAGCTGGTATGGTTGTTACGTCGGACATACAAAATTATTATATTCTTCTGTAAAATGATTGATAACCGACACAGGAATGCAGCCGATGCCGGCTCCCTACGTATAGAAATCGGAATTGCTGATCGGTACAAGAGCGATTGTCCAAATCAACAACCTCGCCAAAAATCAACTTATTATAACTCTGAGTGGTAGGGGTCGTTACGCCGGACATACCCTGTAAGTATGTCCTCGCTGAAAGATGCCAGCAAATTCTAAATTTTGCGCAACATCCCTGTTGAACGACCCGCGTGGCCCTAACGTCCAAGTGATACTTTCGTTTGATCACCATTGGAACCGCTGAACAGTGCCTATCAGCAAGTTTTCATGAAAATCGGAGTTCGGTTGTTACGCTGAGGTTCGGTTGTTACGTTTCAAAGTTGTCTAACAAGAACGGACATACAAACATTTCTTACCTGCCGTCCGGCGACTGGCCATCTTGGGAGAAAAACAACGCCGACCGCGCACTTCCGGGACTAGTAAGTTTCAACGAAAACATGGATCGGAACCAAAACGAACCTTGCGGCCGAAATAAAACGAAGATTTCAGCGAAAGTCCGGTCGTTATTTTCGGACATGCCGGTGACTTATCTGCACAGTCTGTCGATTACTGATGCGCTAAAGGCGATTTCCAACAGACCGAGCACACATTTATTGCTTCTACAGGTTGTTCCATTTGGCAAAACTTAAAAAATCGGAACACGGTGCAAGTTGTGTGAAAAATGGGAGCAAACGCTGGGCCATGGATTCGGACATGTGTGCATAACAACCGACCCAGTCGTGAAGTTTTTTCAATTTCCACAAAGATAAAAATGTTTTCAAAGAAATGAAGTTATCAGAATATTTTTCAAGTATCCTTCCCTTATTTTTTTTGTACTACTTCA
The DNA here is from genome assembly GCA_018292915.2 of Batillaria attramentaria. Lineage (NCBI taxonomy): Eukaryota > Metazoa > Mollusca > Gastropoda > Batillariidae > Batillaria > Batillaria attramentaria. Next base: position 1,245,272 of record JACVVK020000079.1, read on the forward strand.
GTGGAAAGCCATGCAGTGATGTAATTTGCATCAGTGACAAAGTCAGCTCAAGCATGGTCAATCATCAGCCGAGAAAATCTGCGCCGTTTTTCACTTTCACAAGGCTCTAAAAGGCTAAACCAGACTCTCAATCACACACATACTAACTTATGTATCTCTTTAATGTCTGTTTAAAGAGATATGACACACAGAACTTCAAAGGTGTGTGTCTGAATTGTTTTATTTCTTCACAATGGAACACAGGGTGCGCAGAACGACCTTTTGTCACAGGCTCATCTTCTAGTCAGAACACAACTGAAGCCAATTCTGTGCATATGTATGTGAAAATTAAACCCAACTTACAGATGTTGCATCAGGAGTATCTATCACAAGATCGGACAGCTTTTCGAGAACATCATCAAAGCCGTCTGTAACATCACTTGAGGACAACACTTTCCCGTAGAGGTCCGAGATGAGAACTGAGGTTAGCTCGCGGTGGTAGTCTTTGTGGTCCAACGCTTTGCTGACAAGGAATTCAACCAGCGCCCCTTTCAGGTGCTCAAAGTTCACATCATTCAGTTCCTCCTAGAATCCAAACACAGAGATAAAGACATGTATGAGCACAATGTAACTTCTCACCAATAACAGTCAATTTTTGTCTTCTCCCCAGTACTATCATGTTTTGTGCTGCTTCTAGCACTAGGGGGAGCTGGGACACCCAAGCGGTATGGCACTGATCCTTCCATACTTGGGTCTGAGGTATGAACCCCAGCCGGGGCCGGATATTTGTGCTGGCCCTTTCTCTAAGTTGCGTTGTCTTTGATATCACCTGTACATGGTGTAAATGGGTGTTAAAACTTCAAACAACTCAACCAGGCCTCTAGCACTTGGAGCAAAGGTGTTAAACTATTAACCACCTTAAACAGTACAGTACTGCTGTGATGTACACCAAAATGTGAAGTAATCATAAATGAAACTTACCATGACGTCTTTGGAATTCCCGTGCTCGAAGTACTCCATTACTACAGGTTCCACAAACTTCTCAAGGTCCTCCCGTGTCAACTCTGGGCAGATCTTCTCAAACTGGATGTTACCATCCTGCACAACCAATACCAAATACACTATGATTATGAATCTCAGACCTCCACAAATAAAAGAAGTAGGAGTATTCTGCAGAAGTACTCAATTCAGCATTCCAACCATGGATTTGAGAGTATCAGGGCAGCGATCGTCAAATGCGCTCGCCCGCTCGCTTTCGCGACCAAATTTACCGTCGGGCGAGTGAAAGCTCCGGTAGCGGTAGCCCGAATGGCGAGCAGGAATTCTGAGATGATTGATCTCATGAATCAGAACCTAGCAGCCACTCCCGTCAAGCAAAGACCCGTAGATATCTACGGTCTTTGCGTCAAGTGTTTAGCTTCTCTATCATCGATGTCGTCTGCTGTGCCAATGTGGGCCCGCCATACAGTTTCCGCGCATGCGCTTCGGCTGCGGTATTTTCAAAACATCCCGTCTGCGATGCGAGCTTCCGGCAGACGCCATGTGGCGATTTGTGCCTGGTCTCGTGGCTCCTCCGCCGGCGAAAAAACCCAAAGATAACAAGCAAAAGTACGAAGCCAAAAGAGAAAGGCTGTCCACGTTAAAAAAAAAAAAAAAAAAAACCGACCAGGTACACACAGTCGCAACACTGAATCATCGGGCACTGGTCACCACAGAGGAACCTCTATGCTAACTTGAAGAACGGGCTTGACAACAGACAGACATGAAACCAGCGACAAGACAGAATCATACAAGACATCTTTTCCACAACAAACACTCAAGTCAGGATTTGGTTCAGTTTCCAAAGTGTTATTGAAAATAGATGTTCAAAAGTATCTGTATACCATGTAACAACGAGAAACTGAAAATAGAAACAATCCGTTTGATTTGATATGTGGTAAAAAAAAAAAATGACATCCCCCCCCCCCTTCCTCACCCATTCACCCACCCACCACCAACGCTTCAAAAATGCTGAAATGACAAACTCAAGGTCCCATATAGACTACTGTACTAAAACCTGTATTTGCGATTCGGGCTACCAGAATTTTTTTCGGGCTACCAGTTTTGTTCAGGGCGGTAGCCCGAATGGCTACCATGGTCCTGACACATTTGACGATCGCTGTCAGGGTGAAACGAAACTGTGAAAGAGTGTATTATTTCACACCAAATCAAAGCAGTACAACTTCTCATACTCACCTGGCTATCTGAATCGTAGTTCGGATCATGGGAGTCCACAGTGTTCCCATCTTCATCAATTTCCTCTCCTGGTTTTCCCCACACTCCTTTCCCCCCCGCTCCCCCTGTCCACAGAACAAGTACACTCAGTTATTGGGTGGTATTTTCCACATAAATGTGACCTTCCATGAGAAAACCCGGCTTAAGTGCAAAATTTTCTCTTTTTCTGTTTTTGGAGCCATCTTAAAGAAACAGCCTTGCTCTATACAGTGCAAAAAAACTCATTTTAATACATCATAATTTAAGGGCAGAACTACCTGATTTTGGCAAAATCTCAATATCGACCAGATAGCATCCACTGACTTTTGTTAGCCTCTAGCTCAGAACAACGGCATGCGTCTTAGGCCGGGTTTTCTCGTGGACGGTCACAAATAATGAAATATATATAGTATATGCTATCATGTGACAGAGCACTCATATACTGTGTTAGTTGTGTTCATGACATTTCTGGATCACTCAAGTGTACCCACTTCGCCATGAGTGATAGGTGAGACCAGAGAGACTACATACCAAGTAATACTACATGTACTACATAGTCCCTCTGGTGAGACTCAAAATAGAGTTCAAAATAGAGCTCCATCCGTGGCTATATCAGTCTGAGCAACGTCAGCTAAATGTTGGACATTGTCATACAGACCAGATAAATCATAAAGCATTACTAGAAACCATGTTTGTTATTCTGCTAAGATTATATAGATAGAAAGTTCTCGAATATGATGTAAAACTCACTGTGTGCCATAATGATAAAGTTGATCAACAATAATACCCTGCCCACTCAAGCAAACTCCTAATGCAACTTCATCAATAACCTGTCTGGCTTGTGGGTACTAACTTTACAAGTCAAGCACAATATGATTTTATTTGGAAAGTTTCCGGCACATCAAATCATACTGCTGCAGCAGGTGTCATGGATGTATGGCGTTTCCGACAACCAGTAAGTCTATCAGCAGACCGCCTCTGGGCACAGGCTACTGAGGTGATGTTTTGATCACGTGACCATGCCCTGGGCCCACTGCGTGGGCCGCAGAGTCAGGTCAAAACAATGGGTCGACTATGAACATTCATTCGTGATACAAGCTGGTGCACCCGCAAGTCCGCACGCTGTGCACCAGGAAAGTTTATGTTCTCCTTGTAGATTCGCCGTCATTGCAAGTTTAGGCCAAAATACAAACTGTACACGCGCAAAAAGCTTCGTAAGCGTCATTTGCAATATGGCGCTGATCTGAACAGATCCAAACACGTGGGACGTAAACAAGGCTGTTTAGGCGACAAGCAGACGACGCATAATAACATTTCTGAACCATAATTATGGCAGCGTCTAACAAGAAAACGTAGGACGCTGCAATTCGCAAAACAACATGACGCCCGTGGCCCTGCAAAAAGTAAATCGCAATGACAAGCTGTTAGTACGGTAAACGAAGCGAAAGTTTGCAAACCTTTCTTCGGAAGGCCTCTTCCTCTCCCGTCCCGTGATTTTCGACTGTTTTTGCTAAATGGTAAGGGCTGCTTCGGTTTGGCTTGAACAGCATTATTCGTACTATCTCCTCCAGACGTTTGTCTAGATAGCTGGCGTTTCGCTTTTCGAAACGGTCTGTCGTCCTGAGCGTCTGTTTCTATGCTCTCCACTTCATCATCACCATTCATTGTAACGTCAGTGGCTTGCACGCCATCTTGGATATTTTCACTGACGTTCTCCATTTCTGCAGAAATGCACAACAGTCTTCTAATGAAAGCACAAGAGTAATAAGGAGACTGGTCTCAAACCAAGTATGCACACGGTCTCCCCGCACTTGACAACTGTCGTCTCTCGCTTGTCCAAAAAATAGCAGCAGTCTGGTAGGTTATGCTTCCCCGCGAACTTGTTTACAGCTGACCTTCGCAAAATGAGAAGCGCCATCCGATTGGTCAAAATTAGCACACCTCTAGTGCAGGGTCACGTGACTGGCAGCAGGCTCAAAACAACACATTTAGTCAGGCGCAGATTGTAGCCCGTTACGCATCGAACATGGTCCACAAATTACGCCGCTTGGGCCTTCGTGCTTAATCGCCTTAAACACGGTAGAAATACATGTACGATCATAGAAAAACAAGGCACCTTATTTCAGCCGTTCCTTGTGACCGTACAGATTCTAGAAAAGTTTTCGGAACACGTCACCTGGCAATGGTAAAAAGGCGATCCAATATTTCGGGTGCTTATGTCCGTTTACCAAATAAAGGTAGGGGTGTAGTTTAGACAGTGTCAGTGGCGTGCAGAGGGGTCACCCAGCTCAGTGACCCAGTTCTATCGCGACTGAAAAAATGACGTAATCCGCCAAATGAACTGCCCCGCGTGACTGAGCGCCTCCGGCCGTGCCAGTGGGCTTGCCGTGTGTACGCACTGGCACCCTTTTGGCGTACGCATGAATGACTGACCCAGCTGGCTCGCTAGCACAATTTGCGTACTCACGCAAAACTGACTGAAAGCGCGTCAGTCTGAGACCGCCGTGGTTGAGCTAGGCTTCGGAAGTGGTGCCCCGGGCGCATGTGTTTTTGTCTGTTTGTTGTTTTGTTTTTGTCAGTTTCTCCGGAAGGGTTCTGCCCACCGCAAAGCCTGATGGACAGCGGCTAGCGCCCGTGACCGCCACGCCGGCGGCACGAGCATGAACTGCCGACTGATACAGAAGGCAGTCAGCGGCGTTCGCCGGACTGGACTTGCTGTCAGCGGGCAGAACTGAAACTGACGTATACAATGCCTCGGTGCCGGCGTGTGTCGTCATTGTGAGATAAACTTTGAAAGGGTATGTTGTGTTGCACAAAACTACAATGATACAGGTTTTATTCAGTTCTTGCAATCCGCCACAAGAAAGATTCAAGTTCTTGTAATTTGACAATTGGGGGGGGGGGGGGGGGGGGTAGGAGGCCGTTAGACTCTGATACTGCGACACAAAGACACATTGCAGAATGACACAGTCAAGTTTCAAATAACCAGCATACCCCACTGACTTACGGTACAGGAGACAAAGAAGTGCCGGCTCACAGACATGATGCACTGATTAGCCGGACCGAATAAACGAGAACAAGGCATTGTCAGCCTGTCCAAACTGACCGTTAGTGCACGGACGCGCCGCGTGACCGTCACGTCTAAATTGTGTTTTCTGGTCTCCCCGTTTGGCGGCGATACGTGGTGGACAAAGACGTTAAACCGCCCCGATTTTGATTTCCACCATTATTCAGTTTCTGGGGTCCCGCCCCTCCCAAACTATGATACACTGAGCCACTGACCAATATTATTCTGATCAGTCGCGACTATGATCTGAGAACTCTAATTTAGATTTTATTGCGCACAGACACCGTGACTCAGTGTTCACTGATATATATATATATATATATATATATACCGGACACCAACCCGAGTCACCGGCCACAACGGCTTCAAATCAGTTCGAGTCCTGTCAGTTGTCAGTACCAGCTGATCCGGCCGAGCCCTGACTGAAAGCCAGTGACTGACTCAGTGACTGATTCCGATGCACAGAATAAGCGCATTCGATCAGTGAAAAGTTTTGTTGTATGCCTGACAACTGAACGCATTTATTTCAGTGAGACTCAGTTAAACTCCAACTAACCAACCATTACTCCGTCGAGGTAGAGAACGCGAGACTGATATTCACCGAGTAGACAAAGTACACTGATATAGGCCTCACCCCGGCAAGGCCCACGCGGTCATGGTGTCTCCAGCACACCGGCTCGGCCCTTCAACGCCACCACTCAGTGACCCCCCCCCCCCCCCCCGGCCCCAACTCAGTTCCTTTCGGCGACTGCTTCGTGAACCATCGATCAACGGGTAGCCTAATGGCTGTCAACTTACACACGATCTTTTTATCTCCCAACTCAGTGACACGGCAAGTCACTGCTCTCACGAATCGTCACAGGCTGAGCGGCCGCCGTTTTGGTTGGGTCTACTGAACATGGTAGCCTACTTAGACACATTCACAACTGCCATCTGGCATCGTCGGCTCAGCTGACAAGCACAGAGCGCTCTCCTTCCTATTGTATGATAATAATAACCGTGTCAGTATTGTGTATAGGCGCTTCAAGTTACACACGATTTCTTGAACTAGATTGGCGCAAAGCACCGCGAACTGAACCGAACACACACGCCTCACTCTGCCCATCCGGCACAGCCGCCGGGGAATCATTTCTCTCTTGACTGATACGATCAAACTGCCGGAACACATCACAATCACATCAGTGGTGCGAAGGGTCAGATCAGCAATTTAAGTTTTAAACTAAGTTAAGAAATGCATTCAGTTATTTTCAAACCGGGCTATCCGACAAAGCATATGGCCGGCAGAGGGGGAAGGATGTCGGAGTACTCAGAGAGAACCCCCCCCCCCCACACACACACACACCCCCGCCGACAATCGGCCCGGATTAACGGTGCCACATAAGAGAGCAAAACTTGCGACTTGAACTGACTTGTCGCATTGGTGATGCCGGAAGTCGTATAGTCTCAATACGTAATCAGTCTAGCATGCATACAATAGCGTGTGGAAAACTTTTCACTGATCGAATATGCGTCATCTCAGTGTGCGTCAGAATCTGTCACTTGCCGGGGTCACAAGTCACAACACAACATCTGAAACCATTGTGATGAACCTGGCCGGCGTGTACTGATTTAGATTATGTTCTAGAAGTATACCGCGCACTGTGCATACGACATTACTTGATTGCGGACTGAGGACCAGCCAGACGGCGCTGATAGGTGGCTACTATTATCCTGAACTAAGATTTGTCAAGTCCCAGTCTGTTCAGGAATGGACCGTAGGCTCAAAGATAGTCGTATTTAGTCCCTAATCATCGTGTAGTAGAAGCCGCAAAGTCACGAAAACGGTCACAATGGTCAAGTGAAACAACCTTTTATCCGGTAAGCAGCCCTAGAGCTTCGAAAGCGGCAGTCAGTTTTCCATCTCAGCGGTCATCGAGCACTAGACCACCGACCGGCGGTCAGGTACAATTCTCTTCACTGTCCGCAACCCCGCTATCCCCCCCCCCCACACACACACACACACACACACACTATATGACAAGATTTAGCAAAACTCAAGAGACCACTAAACAACACTAGACACCATTCTACAACACTATTACGCAAGGCCGGCGTGGGCCTTCCCAGCGACGCCCGTGTCCCGGCTTCCCCGCGCGCCCAGCCCGCAGTAGCGGATTCACTGAAGTTGCATAATCGCTCATAATCCTTGTGTATTGTGAACTGGCTAACTCGTGACGGCAAAGTCCTGTAGCTCACCGTCTAACGGGTTACACAGCCGGATTACATAATCGGTCTCTCTCCATCCCGGCCGGTTTGACCAGTCAGCTCGGTCGTGGTGTGTCGCTGGAACGCGACTGTGCCTACCGATGTGCAAGTTCCCGCGGCTTAAGCTACGGTCACAACCGGCCGTACGGGCTCCTACGGCGGGTCTACGGCCAAAAATCGTGGCAAATCTTGCGAATGGCGCACGGGCGTCCTGCGAAATTTCCAGGTCGCAAGGAGGTCGCAGAGCGCTGCGGTCGGTTTTCGACATGATCAAGAAACTCTACGATCACCTGCGATTTTTTACACACTTGCGTTGGCCGCACGGCCACTGTACGGCCAACACACGATTGCCGCAAGTGCATCGTACGAATTTGACCTCTCCGGGCGAGAAAAATAGGTCACGATGGCCGCACGGCGGCCGCACGATGAACGCACAAGTGACGCACGGTTGTCTTGCGTGCTTCCCACGAGGACCGCACGATGGCCGCACGTGATCACAGACTGCAAGTCGGTAGTACGATGTTCCCACGATGCACGCACGTAGTGCTCCGTGAGTGCTCCGCAAGGCTGACGCAAGACCAGGTGCGGGCCCGGGGGATGTTGGTGTGCAATGTAGAAGTGTTGCAGTGCTGTGTCAGTGTCTGTCAAATTGTGTACGTGTCCATAGGTTTGTCAAACTCTCTGTTAATAATATCCAAATCCTCTGATGTCTTCTTTCCATAAACAAACTACATGTATATATGTAGGCTGGTCCCTATATGCATGAACAAGGAGGAACGGCCCCGTCCTACAAAGTTGTTTCTCCAAATTTCATTTTATTTTGTCTGTTTTGTTGTTATTGTTGCCGATTCTCCCCTCTCCAAGTTCTACCAATGACACTAGATCCTCTACGACCTCGACCGATTAGTCACGTGACTGGGGGTGGGGCCGGGTGGGGGGAGAGAGAGAGACAGATGAGAGAGAGAGAGAGAGAGTGGGTGGGTGGGTGTTTAGGAGTTTAACGTCCTTTTCCACCACGTAAGGGTGCTTTCTAAGACGGGGCAACGAGAGAAAGGCCAGCACAAACATTTGGCCCCAGCCGGGATTCGAACTCTCGACCCGAGCTTTGAAAGTCCAACGCTCTACCATTCGGCCACCCTGGCTCCCCAGAGAGAGAGAGAGAGAGAGAGAGAGACGTCAGTTCCGTGAACTAAACATTTGACGTCAGCCTCAAGCAGGTCGTCATACACAGACAGAGAGATGACGTCAATTCCGTGAACAAAACATTTTCACGTCAGCCTCTAGCACTGCCATCGTCTGAGGAAGTTTGTTTATGTCTTGTGATTTCCCTGTTGGCTTTGTGGCTTCCCCGACTGAATTATTTTTCACATGAAATCTGGAAGATCTAGAGGGCTGGTGAAATGTCGGAGGCAGAGACGATACTTGCTTATTTTGTCTGTGAACTAAGCGTTTGAATTGACGTCAGCTTCACACTGGTGGTATGACAGATGATGCTTGTGTATATCTTGTGATTTCCCTGTTGCTTTTGTGACTTCCCTGGCTGAACTAATTTTTACATAAAATCTGGAAGATCTAGAGGGCTGGTGAAACATGGACTAGAATACCTTGGATTGTACTTATGAAATCGAAAATTTGGAACTCTTTTGACCGGTGCTTCTCGCAGAAACTTGAAAAAGTTATGTTTATCTAAAAGTTCAGTTATTCTAAATGCTAAAGATATAATAGTGCAGTAGTTCCTGTCATATGTGCAGTTGTCACACTAGGCAAAAACGCCGAGATGATAAGTAATTTGCAGTAGTCTTTTCATAGATATTTGATCTTATGTGCAAACCACCCCTACCTCGGAAATATTTTTTTTTACACAAAACCAGTCAGAGCTATAGAGCTGTAGCACTAATCAAGGCAGTGTGATTGGGTGAACTTCCAAAGTCTAGAAAATGAAGGAATATGAACAACTTTTTCGAAAAAATTCGTAACACGACCGATTTTTTAAAATCGGCGATAACTCTTCTGAAACTGCGGCAGGCTAAAAATCGTGAAAGGTAGGTCTGGAGAAGGTGATTTCCCATTTTATCTCAAAGTAAAAAGGCCTCCGTCGAGGTGGTTTAGGAGATAGCCATCATTACATCCGTCCACACACACACACACACACACACACACACACACACACACAGACACACGTCTCACAACTCCCGCCAAAAAGAACGCAGCAGCATAGTGTGCACGTCAAGTGTCTATGACGCAGGTTTCGTTACGTCACTATGTGCGTGAAAGTAATATTGTGTGGAGAAACGTCACAGTCTTGTTTTGTATCACTGAAACTTGCTGCTGCGCGCAGCAAAATCTGCCCCGTCTCATAAAGTTGTTTCTCTATAGAGAAACAACTTAAACAAGGAGGAACGGCCCCGTCCTACAAAGTTGTTTCTCCAAATTTCATGTTATTTTGTCTGTTTTGTTGTTATTGTTGCCGGTTCTCCCCTCTCCAAGTTCTACCAATGACACTAGATCCTCTACGACCTCGACCGATTAGTCACGTGACTGGGGGTGGGGCCGGGTGGGGGGAGAGAGAGAGACAGACAGACAGACAGAGACAGAGAGACACAGAGAGAGAGAGAGAGAGAGAGAGTGGGTGGGTGGGTGTTTAACGTCCTTTTCCACCACGTAAGGGTGCTTTCTAAGACGGGGCAACGAGAGAAAGGCCAGCACAAACATTTGGCCCCAGCCGGGATTCGAACTCTCGACCCGAGCATTGAAAGTCCAACGCTCTACCATTCGGCCACCCTGGCTCCCCAGAGAGAGAGAGAGAGAGAGAGAGAGAGAGAGAGAGGTCAGTTCCGTGAACTAAACATTTGACGTCAGCCTCAGGCAGGTCGTCATACACAGACAGAGAGATGACGTCAATTCCGCGAACTAAACATTTTCACGTCAGCCTCTAGCACTGTAATCGTCTGAGGAAGCTTGTTTATGTCTTGTGATTTCCCTGTTGGCTTTGTGGCTTCCCCGATTGAATTATTTTTCACATGAAATCTGGAAGATCTAGAGGGCTGGTTAAATGTCGGAGGCAGTGACGATACTTGCTTATTTTGTCTGTGAACTAAGCGTTTGACGTCAGCTTCACACTGGTGGTATGACAGATGATGCTTGTGCATGTCTTGTGATTTCCCTGTTGCTTTTGTGACTTCCCTGGCTGAACTAATTTTTACATAAAATCTGGAAGATCTAGAGGGCTGGTGAAACATGGACTAGAATACCTTGGATTGTACTTATGAAATCGAAAATTTGGAACTCTTTTGACCGGTGCTTCTCGCAGAAACTTGAAAAAGTTATGTTTATCTAAAAGTTCAGTTATTCTAAATGCTAAAGATATAATAGTGCAGTAGTTCCTGTCATATGTGCAGTTGTCACACTAGACAAAAACGCCGGGATGATAAGTAATTTGCAGTAGTCTTTTCATAGATATTTGATCTTATGTGCAAACCACCCCTACCTCGGAAATATTTTTTTTACACAAAACCAGTCAGAGCTACAGAGCTGTAGCACTAATCAATGCAGTGTGATTGGGTGAACTTCCAAAGTCTAGAAAATGAAGGAATTTGAACAACTTTTTCGAAAAAATTCGTAACATGACCGATTTTTTAAAATTGGCAATAACTCTTCTGAAAATGCGGCAGGCTAAAAATCGTGAAAGGTAGCTCTGGAGAAGGTGAATTCCCATTTTATCTCAAAGTAAAAAGGCCTCCATCGAGGTGGTTTAGGAGATAGCCATCATTACATCCGTCCACACACACACACACACACACACGTCATTCCCGCCAAAAAGAACGCAGCAGCAAAGTGTGCACGTAAGGTGTCTATGACGCAGATTTCGTTACGTCACTGTGTGCGTGAAAGTAAGTATTGTTTGGAGAAACGTCACAGTCTTGTTTTGTATCACTGAAACTTGCTGCTGCGCGTAGCAAAATCTGCCCCGTCTCATAAAGTTGTTTCTCTATAGAGAAACAACTTAAAAAAAGGAGATATCTGCTGCTGTGGTCACACATTGACTAGACCAGGGACCTACATAGAATGTAAGTCCCTGACTAGACGTACTTCAGAATGCTTCAGTTCTGGTTGGCAGTAACCGATGTCAGCGTATTGCATTCAGAGCTCTACCCGTCAGTACGATGGACTTTTACGAGTGGAAATCACACTCACAAATGCAAAAGTTTACTACCGTGAAACTTAGACAGTAATCTTGGAATAAACACATTTCATGAGCATAATTGGTCCACTTTCCGCCACTGAAGTGGTTCTAGCTGGCAACCGTAGCCACACGTGTATAACAGCTGCACTATTGTGCAAGACGACTTTGTACCATAATTATGATGGTAGACTGCTATAATAGTATGACGTTCTTCTGTGACAAACCACGTGTAAAATTTTTGTCTGAGAAAACACGTTTCATTAGTGACCGGCCGAGTTCTATCATGTCTGTAATCAAAAAATCATCCTTATCGGTAGCCCATAAATCCTTGGTGTTACATGTACCACGAGGTTGTGACCAACTCCAGTAGCAGGTGCGAGGCCTTGTTCTGAAGGTGTCTTCCTGACACACAAGTTCTCTTAGAAAAATAATGGTGCACCTTGTGCATCTGCATTTTCTTTTCTTTCTTTTTTTCAATAGGAGATGGTCTTTTTTTCCCCCGAGTTTATGTGTTTGTACTACATTATATTAGTGCATAGTGCATGAGTTTGAATTCTGAAATGTGCTTTGCTTTGTTGATACATGTATATATTCAACTTATTACTGTAGCAACAGACAATAGTTCAGTAACTCTGTGTGTGTGTGTGTGTGTGTGTGTGTGTGTGTGTGTGTGTGTGTGTGTGTGTGTGTGTGTGTGTGTGTAGAGTATCAAGGACAAGATTTATGACATGTTTGCACACCTAATCTTCTGTCCTTGGGAAATAAAGTTTGTTATTGTAGTAGCCAGAACCAGAGACATAGATCTATGTCTCTGCCAGAACTGAAAGATCTAAGGACCTCAGAAGAATGATACTGATGGATCTGGATACAGACCAGATGGAAATATCAGAGGCATAATTTTGTTTTAAATTTCTGTAATCTGAATGAAAGCACTAAAGAAACCAGTACACTAACCACATGCCTGAACATGCAAATGCATAATTACACAAGTACACTGTACCACTGTCCACAACTTTGATACATTCCACAGTATGTCATCTGCATTACTGACCAAGCAACATAAAAAATTAGCTCAGATAATCATGTAGGACTAGATTAACTAGAGGGAAATAAAACTTGTCTTTAATTTCAATAATTAATGGTTGGTGCTGGTACCTGCTAGTCTAGTCATTTTGTCATCGGAATATGGTTTTGTTTAGTTTTTGTAGAGGAGTTTAAGCCATTACAAAGGAGGAATGTCACAATGAGAATTCTGACTAATGTTCTGTCTAAAGAATTATTTTCATCATAGGCATGTGCTGTAAATTGCATTTGACACATACGTGTAACAAATCTGTGTAAATATTCAGTTTCAAGTATGGTGTGTATGACACAGCCACAATAAACTATGCAGGAAACAGAGTTTACTTCACCTGAGAGATTAACATATTTATGGAATAAAATGTACAGGCAAGAATCTGAGCAGTACACAACAAGCCACAGTAGGTTATCCAAATATGTAACCCTGTAAAAAAAATGCTGGAGGTCGCTGCAGGAAAAAAAAATGCTACTCACAATTTCTATGTCGAAAAATATGTATTCAAATTCAATAAGCTATATTCACCAACAACAATTTCTGTTGACATCAACAAACTTACATGATTTATTTTCTTCAAAATCAAACTTCACCTGATAATTTGACATCAGTCACAACTTCAATGACTACCGTATGTCTCTCAGCAAATATGATTTCCATCCCTTCATCATAGAGTTCAGTCAAACCACATGTAGACACTGGGGGTGTAACGTGGCTACAAAACACACTGTACATGCAGTGATTCCTGAGGTAGAGGCTAACAGAAAAGATTAATGCGGATCATTCCCTTAACTATAGTGTGTTTGGTAATTCAGTTGCCAACGATTTTTGGAGATAACTTTTTAAGAAGCTACTTTAGTAGACATATGCAGAAAGAAGGTTATTCAGGAAGTTGTGACCTAATACATTTTATAACAGCCAGTGTTCTCTGTCTTTCCGTTTCTTCTCGGCGTAAGTGAAACCAGTATTAAAGTCTCACATTTTTGCCCAAATTTTCACTTATACTGAGGCTGTCAGCTGGTTGATAAATAATTAGGTCACGGGTTTTCAAACATCTATTTCCGATAAATGTGCATAAAATCAGAGTTTTACAAAAAGTACAGTGTATTCCCAAAAAGCTTTGGCGACTGAACTAAATGCACTATACAGAGATCAACTGAACTACTCATGGGGAGAGTCGCTCAAGAAGCCAGCCATCATCTCCTGTTTGAGTGAGCTCAGGGTTTATTTTTTCCCCACTGCTTGGCTTGCGAAATCGTAGACGATCATGAAGTCGATTTGTCTGCCCTTGCCAAAACTCGAACACACTGGGAACAACTCGATAGCCACCCCTGCAAAACAGACACAATATTCATGTTTAGAGTTCATTGTTAATTAGTGTGTTTGGCATTGCAGACGCCAAAGATTTTGGGCAATAACTTGCTATGAAGCCACTTTCGCATACCTATCAAAGAGAAATAAGTTGATCCTGGCCTAGTGACATAATTTATTTCATGACAGTGGGATTTCTCAGTTTCTCCATTTGTTCTCAGCGTAAGTGAAATTGTGACCTAATACATTTTTAGGACACAACCGCCTCAATGCACATATGCACCAGAAGCTCCGACTGGCCCCCAATGCAGAGTGCAGTTGCGGCACTGGCGAGCAAACGGCACAGCATGTTCTTCAGCAGTGCCCAAAGCTCCAGGAGCTGTGTACAGCAGTGTGGCCAGAAGAGACCAGTCTGCACTTCAAGCTGTACAGTAACCGGCAGGAACTTCAGAAAACGGCCCACTTCATCGTGACAACCGGCCTGCCAGTGTGACCCCAGCAACCGCCAAGAAGAAGAAGAGTGAAATTTCTAGTGAAAGAGCAAGCTGTGGGAAAAAAAAAGATGTCAGAATTGTTACATTCTTTGAAAAGGACTTGTAAGGTTTACAAGTGAGCAGTGAAAATGTCGATTTTGGCTTGTTTCACTTACGATGAGAACAAATTGAGAAACTGAGAAGCTGTCATAAAATAAAATAGGTCTCCAGGTCAGAATCAACCTTCTTTCTTTGATATAGGTATACAAAAGTGGCTCCACAAAAAGTTGTTACCAAAAATTGTTGGCGACTGCAACACCAGGCGCAATATACCATACAAGCCATTCTCAAGACACGTGCATAATGTGCTGGTGATTATGTCTTACATGATAGAGGTCTCTTGTACAAAGTACAAGAAATCAAGTTTAACTGTTAGCATTTACCAGAGTTCTGTGGTTGGCCTTTCACACAAACTATGCAATATGGGGATGCAGAAGGGGCGTCTTAATTGGCCATTACCAGGGGCATTAACCCAAGTTCAGTGGTTGGCCTTCACAACTGGGGGCAAAAAAATTGATTTGACCATTCTCTTCCGTGAATAATAAAGCTGACAGCAATATTCAACACACGAGATAATTATAATCTAAATCATGCAACTATTTCTAACCTGAATTTGTATCAAACACATACCAGTAATCCGGTTTGGGGATTATCTTGCTTTCTTCAGCATACATATCTTGAAGTTCTGCATTTCTTTTGTCCAGTGCCTGTATGCAGACAAGAAAAAAGCATGGTCTGACATATGGCAGTCTGCCACTTGAAATTAGGTACATGTATTATATATCAATGGCATTAGCATGTGACTACCCATACCTTGTATATATTTAAATAACTTCCTAAAGCTAAAACATGTCTTTTTATTATTTATCAAATACCAATGACACTGAAATCATCGCTTAATTAAGCTGCTGCTTTAATTTTGTTCATTTTCACAATTTAACAACCTGCACTTTTTTTTTCTTTTTTTTTTTTTTTTGCTGTTGCTATTGTTGTTTTATTTTCTAATAATTATAATGACAAGACAATGCACACAAAATGCAATGTAAAAACATCACACCTGAAGTGGGAGAGATAACTGTAAGAAAAGTAATATACACTAACCTACAAGGTAAAGAAGCATACAAACTTGTCAACACACACACACACACACATACACACAACTTTAGAATATCATGCAATGTAAACGGTGAGCTGATTTTGTCATGCACAAACCTCTCTGCTTGGTACAACAGAGCTCTGGTTTTGGCTGACAAGGGCACCAATCTGGCTTGCCCGAGGACGTTCATGAAAGTAGTGATCGGATTCCTCTTCTGGCACACGTTCAACTTTGCCCTCAATTCTCACCTACACAAAAGCAGACCATATGAGTTGCTTTCCTGTTTTCAGTTTCACTACAAATGATGGCAACTATAGATGAAACATTAAATGCCATAACACACACACACACACACACACACACACACACACACACACGTGTACACACACCTGCACATATACACGTGTGCGCGCAAGCGCGCGCACACACACACACACACACATGTACACACATACAACATTTGTAAGACCTGGGAGTACATTAACTGGTAAATGTACTGTAACAGGTTTTACTTTTAAAACTTGACTACTGGCACTTACAGATTTCTTCAATGGTTCCCAGTAGAACATTAGACTGCATCTTGGATTTTCATCCTGAAACAGACAGAAGTTTTAACTCATTCCAGACTAACTTGCCCTTGCCTTATACCAACCCTGGCCTGGCTTGCCCCAAAGAAGGCAACAGGAAACTAGTACGTTCTTTTTAAATAATGCAACTCCACACTGAAGCTCTTTGTTTGTTTACATATGTACAAAAGGATGTGCATGAAGGGAAGTAATGCCATATACAGGACCTGTTTGTAGAAATGGTTGCATAGTAGCATGAATTTGGACCATACCCGCTGTTCCACGTTACCCCATAAATCATCCCTGCATTCAACCTTCTTGCTCATAGTCGGGTGGGTGGGTGCTTGGGGGTTTAACATCCTTTTCCACTACATACGGGTGATATCAAAGACGGGGCAATGATGAAAAAGCCAGCACAAATATTTGGCCCCAGCCGGGATACGAACTCACGACCTGAGCATCAGAAGTCCAACACTCTACCATTCGGCCACCCCAGCTCCCCCTTGCTCATAGTCATCTCGTAACGCACACGTAATAAGTATAACTGACTTTGAAGATGATGTACACACGCACGCACGCAATAATGTACATGTACTTACAAGTTCTTTTGCTTTCCTGCTTCCATAGTTGGTGTAGAAAACAACACCTTGTTTATCTATGTGTTTCATGAGAACCATTCGCACAGAGGGGCAACCATCTCTGAAAGAACAGACAGAGTATTTCAGTCTGGGTAATGGTCTTACTGAGGGGCCAGGGTTGTCGGGGGTGTAGTGGTTAACCCTGGTAGTGCTGAGCCCAGAATATTCCAAGATACATCTATGGCTTTTTCAGCAAAAGGCAAATTAAGTCAGCAAGACCAGGGTTAAGACTTTGTCACCAATGGGAGACGTCAGGTTCGAGTCTCTCTCAGGGTGAAGTGGTTTTTTTCCTCGTTTGTGGCACCGTTCATTTGGGCCGACCGTCGGGGGTTCTCTCCGGGTCCTCTGGCTTCCTCCCCCTCTGCTTTGGAAATGTTCAGCCCATGATATTCAAAAATAAGTGCAATTCTAAAATTCCAAAACTTAACTTGCTGAGCTGGCCTTTCACAACACGTGATTGCTATGTGGTGTATGATCCAGTGTCTGAGAGAAAGCGTGTGATTCATGTGAGCATGCGTTTTGGGTTTAGCTTGCAGTGCTTTGAGCCAAATATCTGGGATAAAGTGCCCTTATTAATATTATTATCATTAAGTACTGAAGCAGATTCTCACCAACTCCCTGCAGCTGCCAACATACAAGAAGGTGCACATACTGATAGATACACTTGCCATTTCCTCATGCTTATCTCTAGTCCCTTTTTGTCAAAAGTTTTAGCAGTATGAATGCAGTTGTTTCTTCAACTGCATGAGTTCCAGAGTCATCTGATGTACTGGTGTTCTTCATCTCAACCCAGTACTTTTTGGGTGTGGTGGTGGTATGGTGAGTGTGCACGTACGTGTGTGTGTGTGTGTGTGTGTGTGTGTGTGTGTGTGTGTGTGTGCTGATTCGATCAGTCTCAGTGTGAATTTACTAAAATGATTTGTGCACATGCACAGACGGAAAATGGAACTGGCACGTGATGAAATAGTTCAGAAAAAAGAAGAAGAAAAAAATCAGAATGAAGCAAATCAGTGTCAGAGAGTCATTACCGTGTGGCCGACGCAATTGCCATGGCATTTGGCTCATCAATACCAGGAGTCTTGCGAGCTTCTTCAAACCAGGCCTCAAACTGAGCGAATGGTTCCCTAGCGACAAGATCTTTCACGTCAAATATTTCGTTCTTGTTATGGTATGGGCGCCGAATTCCTGTACAAGATAAATATCTTCATTATAGCAAAGTAAACCTTCTCACACATTGTACTGTTGCAGGTGCATAGCGGCTAATACATGTATACACAGCAGGTGCTCAGATGTTTGACTGCCTGCTGACAGAAAATAACGATAAGAGTCAGAAACTGGCTGAACTAGGTAAGTGTGCTCCAGTGCAGTGAGGCATTTGTTGGTTGCCACATGCTACTATGTATAGTCACTTTGGGAACAATAACCGGAGAAGTGCATTATGTTTCATGAGTTTGTGTTTGTTTTTCTTGGCATGTGAAGCATCGGGACCTGCTGACCTGCACCAAACTGAAACAGTGCCTTTTGAACACAGAATAAGCATCGTCCTCAACTCTGTACCAAGGTGCTGTGATGCTAATACACATGTATGTCTCTTATCAGTGTGACTTCTTGTGTAAGGGCTTGATTTTCAGACGGTGCCGGTGGTACTGAAAGGTGCGTCTGTTCTTTCTTTATTTGAGAATGTCTTTTTAGCACGATTGCCATAGGCTGAATCATGGTCTAGATTAAAAACTAGATACACTCTTGATAAGCTGAGTTAACTTTTGCCTTTACGCAATGAAGCCAGGGATCACTGTCCTCGCCGGTTTCTTATAATCAGTCAAACGTAAAGCAGACAGTAATGTTTGCAGAAACGTTCATACCTGATACGTCGGCCATCTTTGTGAAAGTGCGACAAAAGCACTGCGGCCTAGCTGACCTGCTGATAAGCACTTTCAAAGCGAGTCTCATTTATGCACCTAAAACAATATGACAAGCAGACAGCTCACAGCCTCCCGGCGGATGTTGACATCGGAAGTACAGCAAACATGCGCAATAGTAGGTTTCGGCCAATATCCCCATACTGCGCAGGCGCAAGGCTTTTTTTTAGTAACAAGGGCGGCGTCTGCAAACACGTGTGCCGAGTATCCGCAGGAGGCAGGGACGCAGTGTCTTTGAGGGTGGTCTGGGCTACCCTACTTGTCTTCGTGAACTCAACAATGAGAGGGTCGCCCGGACTAAAGTGTATGGTACAATGGAACTCAACAAGAGCTTGCCGCATGTTAGTACGTAAGATCAGTGTAGTTCTACATTCGCAAGGACAAAACCCACATTATTATATCCCGCTCGCAACACAAACACCTTGACACCGGGTCCTACTACCAGAAACAACCGAAAACGCGGGACAAAGAAAAATAGTAATAAGACCCCAAGCAAGTGACTGTGTTGAAGCCGCGCAATTACGGGTTGGTGTGCAAGCTACAGAGTGTACACTGGGGGATGACAAATGAAAAGGACAATCGGCTCAAGCAACTTGTCTCCCTTAGTTTACCTAGGCCACTTCCTGTATTGCCGTCGGACATAAAGGCGTAAATTCAGAGGCATATAGGTAAAACTCCGAGAGAGACAACCTTTCAGCGACACCGTGCATGATCAGTAGAAAGGTCTGCGTACCAGAATCATGCGTTAGATCGGACGACTCAGGTACAATTGAACTAGTGGAAGAATATTCCGATAAAATATGCAACATATAAAGTTACAGGTGTACCTTAATGACCATTAGTGTACATAATTTATTTTATGTTCGTCGCATACTGTTATTCGCCTCCTACAGTAGTTTTGATTTCATACACACTCAAAATTATTTGGTTCCTTGGTGTTGAATATAACTGCGATGTCCAGTGAACATGCTGAGCTATCCTAGTCAGACATTAACTGACTTAGCAATACAAAAGAAAAAAGAAACATACTTTACAGTTGCTCTGACCATGAATAGAAGTTAGAACACATGAAACAGGTACCACCCTTGTTATGGGCAAATGTTTTGTTTGCTGCCAATTGCAGGTGTCCATGGTATTTGTCCTAGCCAGCTCGTGTACCATATTCACAAAGTGAAAGTGCTCTGTAGTACATTTGTCCTGAATGTTGTACACTGTATGATGTATCACCTTGTCCTCCAGAGAGTTTCACATCTCTGTTGTTGATAGATATGATAAATAATATTAATGTCAGGAGCCAGTAAGGAGGAGCTAGTCAGTACTTTTCACAAAGGGAATTTTGTTTCCAATGCGTTAGACTTGAGCACTGGCCAGTGACACGGCACAACAGCGTGCTGACTGACCACGCGATAACAGTCACCGACAGTGGTCCCAAAGTCTTCCTTGACCAATAACCTAAATTCTCAGGAATATCCTTGGCTGCAATAAATGGAAACGAGATGTGTCAAACACAGTAAACTGTCAATAAGTTGCCACTCAGGTATACACTTGGCCTGAAGCAGCCCCAGACTATCTCTTCCTTCTTGGCTCCGGATAGTGTAAATATCATGATATGGTTGCAGACATCTATCTTATGATGGAGAGCTGTGGGTCAGCTGGCAGCCTTCAGCCTGAGGGTCAGGTCCGCCAGCAGGTACGAAGACGCGTGCGTATTGCAGGGGAGAAGGTGTGCGAGGTTTGCGGAGACAGAGCACTCGCTCATCATTTTGGAGCGCTTTCTTGTGAGACATGCAAGGCCTTCTTCCGCAGAAATGCTTATAAAGAGGCAGTAAGTAGACAAAACAAAAAAAAAGACTGCTTTGTGCACTTTTCTGCCAGTTGGTGGCAGGCATGAGATTTTTTTTTTTTTTTTTTTTTGCCGTTTGGTGGAATTCCGCCACCTCTTGGCTATATTTCAGAGTTGTTTTGTTTTCCACCATTCTGTCGCTGAGGCAAAAAAAGAAAAAAAAGTGGAACAAGGAGAACATTTTATCAGTATCACGTATCATCTAGGCATGATTTTAGGGGGGGACCCTAGGCCAATTTCTGCTTTTTTTTTCTTTTTTTTTAATGTTTGCTGTTGTTTTTCCATCTTTTCCCAAGGAAAAAAATGAAAAAAATGTTGGACATGCAGGACAGTCTGACATCACTTGAGGGTAACTGCAAGAGGATGTCATTTTTATGAAATCACCATTCAAAATCAAACTCTGTTTAGTATTTTATATGTTTGTTTATTATTGTTATTGTATTATTAGTTTTATTATTGTTATAAATAACATTATCATTATTATTATTATTATTATACAAAATGACAGACATTGTATCACTTGAAAAATGCTGCACATGGTGACTGATCATGAGGCTTATGAGTGAGCAGCCATCATATACAGTGGTGAACAAACAATAACATTATTAACTTGTCCCAAAACAAGAAATAAGTCCAACAAGAAAAATGTTTGCTTTTGTAATTCGTGCGAGCTTTTGTTTCATTTTTTTTTTATTGAAATGTTCTGTGCTGAATAAAATTTCTCATGTATTTATTTAGATTTTTTTTTTAAAACAGGAAATAAAGCCGTGCAGCTTTGATAACAACTGCGAAGTCAACAAGTTCACTCGGAAACAATGCACAGCATGCAGGCTGAAGAAGTGCTTTGATGTCGGCATGAAACCCGAGCTTATTATGGGTAATTTTTATTGTTCTGTCTTTTCATCCATACTTCGTATCCATGTTCTTGTAGAATTTTGTAAAAGATGTCACCCTGCACTGTTCACACAGTCAAGTTTTGCCATATTTCCCTGATGATGATATGGCGTTTTGTGAAGAAAACCTTTGTGGATGTGGACAGTATAAAAGACCATCTTCTGTTGGTTTTTTATTGTTGTTGTTTTTTTGTTCCGCTGTAAAGGGGGAAGGGAGGGATGGGGGGGGGGGGGAAGAAGTGGAACAAGGAGGACAGTTTATCAGTACATGTATCTTGATCACTCACGCATTGGTTTTTCCGGCCCCTAGGCAAATTTCCATCGATTTTAATGTGTTAATTATTTCTTCCACGATGATGCAGGGCAATAAGAAGTGTTGGGCATACAGGACAGGCAACAATAAAACTGCCGTGTAATGGCAAATGACAGTAAGTCCATGACATCATTTTTGGGAAAAGGGATTTCAAGATAAAATATGTGATGTTATTGCTCCAATGATGTCAGTGAACTTACTGTGTTTTGTCATTACAGTGTACATGGCAGAAAAACTTTCAAGTACATGGCGAGGGGTGTACTACATGTACCTGTTTGTAGCTCCTAGGTGACCACATTCAGGCTGCAGGATTTTCCTATCTTTGTAAAATCTTGAGAAAATCAGCATTTTGTTATGTTCGCACTCTGTTGCAGATGAGGACCAGAAAAGAGAGTTGAATGCAAAAATGCAGAGAACTCGACTGAAGCGCCAGATCCCGACAACATATGCTAATGACAAACTGGATCAGGTCGCAACACTTTCAGCTAATGTCAGTTCCACACTGCACATGACGGGTGAAGCAAGAGGCAGCACCATTACTTGTCCTGCGCAGACGTTGAACAATGATTATGTTCCTTCTGCCTGTGAGAACGGTCTCGCTATGAATGTCTGTGAGAGCCAGAGGCCTGATGCACAATATGTGCATGGTGAGTTTCCAGTATCTGGAAGTATTGAAAGCCCAAACGACTCTCGTCCTGATGTAGCATTGCACATTTCGCTTGGTCAGCCTGGAACTGAAGAATTTAAACCTGTGGGTGAGAGGAGTTTCCTCAAATCACAAGGGTCAACCTCAGAAACAGTAAATGGTGTTCCAAGTGAGGAGGTTCCACAGGTATGGGAACATAGACTTGATGTAGGGCTACTGTCCCGTGACCAGCTTCCGTCTGATCCGCAGATGTACTGGCGACTCTCCGAAGAGGAACGCATGATCCTGACTCTGCTGTCCAGCGCTTACGAGAACACCGTCCTCAGCACTTTAAAAGAACGCCAGACCTTTCCACAGTTTGACATGTCCAAGTTCACTGCCACTGATTATCTCGATGAATATGATAGGCAGTTTCGGCTGATGGTCAGTTTTGTGAAACAGCTTGAGGATTTTCAGAAGCTGAAGTTGGATGACCAGATCGCTTGCTTCAAGGGCTCTGTGGGCACTGTGTCACTGGTGCGGGGTGCCTTTGTATTCGTAGTGGAACGCAAAGCTTGGATCATGGTCAAGGGTGAGTTAACTGTGGAGCACATGAGGAACATCTTCCCTGACAACTCTTTCCTGGACTGGAGTACAGAGGTGTGTCACCGCTTAAAAAATGTAGCGAAAAATGACATCATACTTTATGCCCTGCTACACTGCATCCTGCTGTTCGATCCCAGCATTGACAAACTTGCTGATAGGCAGGCAGTCAGTGTAAGCCGTGCCAAGTACATTGTCCTACTGCGCCATTACGTAGAGAGTGTGTTCTCCTATGCATATGCTGACGATTACATGAGATTCTTTCAAGACATGATTGTGGAGACCCGCCAGCTATACAAAGCCACCGTAATGGCCGCAAAGAAAAAGGAATGTTCCAACACAGAGGAGTGTGAACGCTACCAGTTTTTGATGGAGATTTTCTCCGACAGCTACTCATGATTGGATCAGGGCGTTTTGAATGGACCTATTGTTGTCTGAAACAGAAATGTCTCTGTTGACATGGGTATTCCGCAAGGCAGGAGGGTGTTGTGATCAAGCACTCATAACCCTTTCAGTGTTGACTGAGCGATCTCAGCTCTGACATCACAGGAATGCAATCAGCGGCATAGGGGAAACAACCACACCCGTAAGCCTGATCACATTTAAATTGATGTAGTTGTTTCTCTTACACTGCTCGTCGCATTCTAGCAACGGTGGGGCTGAGCTAAGACATAGTAAGTAGAGCTCTGTGTGTGCTGCGTGTAAATTTGTGGAGCATGACTGATTATCCATTGGGGTTGAGATGTATTGCATCCTGCAGCCTGAATGTGGTCACCTAGGAGGAGCTACAAACAGGTACCTGTAGTAAACCCCTCGCCTTGTACTTGAAAATATATGAGCTTGTGTTGAAATCCCTGTGCATAAGTGATTATTTTATGTACCATGCCATCACATAACACCTTTGTTAAAGGAGCTTCACTGGCTGCCGGTTCAGTACCGTATTCAGTACAAGATCGCCACATTAGCCTTCTGTCATTTTGACCAGTCACTTCCCCAGTACCTTTCTGATAAGCTCACCACGTACGAAACATCTCGCAATCTCCGCTCATCCTCAGAAAAGCTACTTAAGGTCCCCCGGGTCAGCCTCAAAACATTTGGCCAACGTTCTTTCAGTTATAGTTCCCCCCACATTTGGAACTCCTTGGCATCTTCTCTGAGAAACATCCCTTCCCTCCTACAGTTTAAAGCAGAACTCAAAACACGTCTTTTCAAACTAGCTTTTAATCTTTAAGTTTAAACTCCACTGCCTGTAATGATGTGTATAAATGTGTGCGTGTGAATGTTGTGTGTGCGTGAGCAAAAGCGCATTGAGTGCTTTTCAAAGCAGAACTCCGCGCTCTACAAATGTAATATATATTATTATTATTATTAAATAAAACAATTTACTTATGCGGTGCTTTCTGCTGGTAAATGTGTGTGTGTGTGTGGATCATCCATTCTTCGTGTGTGTGTGTGTGTTTCAGTGGTGGTGGTGTTTTGTCATTGTTTGTTGTCCTTTTGCATTTGTGTGTGTGGTGGTTCTTGGTGGGGGTAGTTTGTCATTGTTCTTTTGTGTGTTTATCTGGATATTGGTGTGTGTGACGTGCATGTGTGCCTCCCTCTCTTTGTCTCATGTTCTGACGTAAATAAACAATCTGAAACATTTCACTATAAGAGCGTGTGATGACTGAAATCATTGAAAACAGTTATTTTATGACCAAGTATATTGTCAGATCTAGGATGGTGAAAGACAAGCAAAGTTTCATCAAAAGTATCCTCAAGACCCGTAGACATTTTGAGGAAAATACTCCCTTTAAAAATAAAATAACATTAATTTGAAAAGATTAAGTATACGAGATTCCGGCAATTTGATCCTGTCACATCCAGAGCAAATTTTTGCTAACTGCTGTGTTCATCACATTTCTTGCATTACTTCTTAGTGTACATGGGTTGTAATGATCATTCAGATCATTCAGGCATTGGTTTTTCCCGCCCCATGGCAAATTTCCATCGATTTTAATGTGTTGATTATTTCTTCCACGATGATGCAGGGCAATAAGAAGTGTTGGGCATACAGGACAGGCAACAATAAAACTGCCATGTAATGGCAAATGACAGTAAGTCCATGACATCAGTTTTGGGAAAAGGGATGATTTCAAGATGAAATATGTGATGTTATTCCTCAAATGATGTCAATGAACTTGCTGTGTTTCGTCCTTACATGGCAGAAAAACTGGTCTAGACGCCAGTCTAACTTTTCATTGCATGTAAGCTGTGTTGCATTCACTGAAATAATAATGTGTTTTCTCAAGAAATTATGGATGTGCATGAATTTGAGGCCCAAATACCCTAAAATCTTGAGAAAATCAGCATTTTGTTATGTTCGTACTGTGTTGCAGATGACCAGAAAAGAGAGGGTGTTGTAGAGGGTTGCTTGCTGTTTTCCCTCTTCACATTTCTTGCATACTTTTTAGTGTACATGGGTTGTAATGAATCAGATGCATCATCATGAAACAAACATGATTTCACAGCACAATATCGACTTCTTTCTGCTTAATAAAACAAACGCTTTGAACAAAAATTTTTTTTTTTAATTCTTTCTAATTTTCTTTCAAACATTCCTGGATTGCAAAACCTGTGGCATTTCTATGGAGTTTACAACAACCTACAAACATCGGCCAAAATAATACAGCTGGCAAAATCAACTTGCAAAATACCATATACACATAATTCTGCATATCACATGTAAATGGCATGTATGACCTGCTCTACGACTTACCTTTCGTTGTAGTTTGTTAAAATCTGCAGTAGACTTTCAAAATTTGCAGGCATTGTAAAGATCCCTGTAAATGGTCTGCATATTTGTATTTCTCAAGTCGACAAGAGTTAACTGGAGTCCTGGAATAATGAATGTTTCTTCTCTGTATCACTGTGTATGTCAAATCAAAGCATTAAATTTAATATCAAAATTATCATTACAACATCAGCCAGGTAGAAAAAAAAAACTAAAAAGCAGATTGTATTAACCCTGGTCATACTGAATTTGTCTTCTGCTAAAAAGATGTAGTCCGGAATATTCTGTACGTTCTAAGCAAGACCAGGGTTAAAAGAGACAGCAACAGATAGTCACCATTCTCATAAAATTCCAAACTAAGTTCATGTTTGTTATTGATTTATACAAATTAATACAATTTATAAAAAAGTGCATAATAATAAAATAATAAAATAATAAAATATACTTGCAAGCAATTAAATATATTGTGTGTGCCAAAGACTGAAGTGTGCTGCCACAAATGGAATAAACTGTATACAATAAATGGAATAAACTTTATGCTCTTCTACCACTATAAGCATGAGCATGGTTTAAAATCCATAATCGACCACACGTGAAATAAGGTAAGCACCAAAACTAAAGTGCACATGCACTGTGTAAATACTATGGCACAAATTCTCAGCTTTCATCTGCAAGCTGAGAAGTTACGCAAATAAATCCACTCTACACAGCCAGGGGAAATGGGCAATCACTGAATCACTGAATCAGTGTTCCTTACAGCTTTCACCACTGAGGGTCACTTTGACCGTCTTTGTAGAATTCAGAGGGTCATTTTGTAAAATCAGTGAAATACAGCCTGAAATGTGTGTAACAAGGTACACTGACAATGTATGAGGTAAGCACAATGTTTTTACTCCCGCCTTAGGTAGGGGTCCAACTCACACGCGACCTTGTCCTGAAAGATGCGAGAATGCTGGTCATGGATTAATCTCGCAGTGATCATAATCTCATACTATCACAGAACTGAAAAAGAAACTACTAATGCTGTAGCAATTACAGAACGTTTCCGATTTTTTTGGTACAAAGCTTTAGCACCTTTTTTTTTCCCATAGTCATGGAGATAACTGTAAAGACATTCAAGGAAAAATACCAATCATCAATAAATTTATACATATCCACAAATATGTACACAGACACAATAATAAAGACATAGGAAACACGACCAAAAGTATGAAAATAGAAACTTGTGTACAAATGTATGCACATGCTTGTACAGGACACACACAAAAGGTGAATTATGCATGAATAAACAAGTCGGTCTCCTTACTTTACATCCTCATGTACACTTTTGTCCGCTCCATTGTCAGAATTAGAGGGTGGAACCGGTACGATTTCTCAAACCGGTTTTTAACCGTTTTTTCCAATAGAAAACCGAGGTTTAAAACCGGTTAACTGGCTATGTATACGTCATCTATTGTTTCTAACGTTTCCCCAAGAGGTGGAAGGGGGAAAGGGAGGGGGGTCTCCTAGTACTCCGGCTTCCTGTACCCCTGCGTTGGAAATGTTCAGCCAACAAGGGTGAGTGTTTGCGAGTTCAACGTCCTTTTCCACCACATACGGATGATATCAAAGACGAGGCAACGATGAAAAAGCCAGCACAAATATTTGGCCCAAGCCGGGATTTGAACTCACGACCCGAAAGTTGGAAGTCCAACGCTCTACCATTCGGCCATCCCGGTTTCCCTGTTCAGCCAACAACAACAACATGATGATGACGATGATAAGGAGGAGGGGGAGGAGGAGGGTGTCTTGTAACGGGCTGAAAAACGACGAGTGATGTCCCTTAGAAAAACCGCGGTTTTCCGGTTTTTTAAGGCCGAACCGGTTTACTGAACCGTGAGAAAGTCGGACCGATTTTAACCGGAAAACCGGTAAAACCGAACACCCCTAGTCAGAATACCACAACAGCACAAGTAAATGTATGCACGTGGATTGCACACTGCCATTATGGAAGAATTTGGTCACATTTCACACTCATGGTGCTAGGTTTGGTCAATTATTATTAGCCCAGGCGCTCAGATAAAGGTAAGTAATTGAAAACTGATGCTAGGAAAGCCAAAAATAAAGTTAGAAAGTAGTTGCCTCTCCTAAACAGTGAAACAGCCACTATGGTAAAGGTTAATAATTATGCCCATCAGTATTAGCAGCTATGGGTTAGATTAGCAAAATACACTGAAGAAAGCCTAAAGATCAGCTTCACATTCTGAGGGTTAAGTGGGATCTCACTTCTAGACTGAATATTGAGGGTCCAACGTCTTTGAATTGTGCATGCACAAGCAACCACACCTAGTGATCAATGTCCCAGACCTCCAATATAAGCTGATTGGGAGCTTGGGGGAAGAACTTCTTATACAGTGGTTTGTTTTCAAGATGCATGTTGCGTTGGAAAAGAAGTTTGTCCAGAAGGGCAATGAGGTACTTCTCACTGTGGTTGTAGGAATACACCGATTCCAGGTAATGGCGCAGCAAGATGACGTACTTGTCACGAATGGAGCTGATCAGCTGTCGGTCGATAACCTTCTCATCACTCGGGTCAAACAAAACAAGGCAATGGAGCAGTGCATAAAGCGTAAAGTCATTCTTCACAATATCCTTGATGATCTTGCAGTATTTGGTGTCCACATCTAAGTAGGGGTAGTCTGGCGAGATAGCACGACAATGTTCAATGGTGAAATAACCAGCTGGCGATAGCCAAGCATCTTTCTCTGAAATGTATAGGGCACAGGCTCTGATGCAAAGCGCCTGAATAGAGGAAGCTTTCACCAAGGCCACTTGTTCCTTGGTGCATAGTCTCTGAAAATCCTCAATACGCTTGACAAAGCTGACCACACCTCGCACTTCAGCATCACAAATCTCGTGGAATAATTCGTTTGTGAGCTGTGCTGGTGGAAGGTAGTCCCTTGGCGGGTTGTTCTTGAGAAATGAAAGGACTGTGTCCTGATAGTCAGCGGACAGCTTCGCCAGTAAGCTGCGCTCCTCCTCCGACAGTCTCCAGTACATGAATGGATCTGACGGCAGCTGGTCCCTGGGAATGTGCTCAAACGGAACGAGAGCGGACAAATAGCGGGCACACCCCGCTTTCAAATTCTCCTGCTCTCCTGGCTGTGGTTCAGCTGACTGCACATTTGTAGACAGCTTAAGAGATGCTGAGAGTTGAGCCGTGACATCTGAATTCACAAGGCTGGCAACAGAAGAGTCAGGGATAAAGGTGGAATCGACACAGGAGCTGCTGTACGTTGCTTCAGGTGTAACCTGTCCACCTGACTGGCATTCATGGCTTTTGGCCACAACTTCCACCGTCCCAGAAGCCCACTCTGTCAACTGGGATGACTGGTGACCAGTCTGGGTGACCTCAGCAAACCTGAAACCAGTCTGGGTGACTGCGGCTGAAGCTTCAGGACCAAGGGTAGAGTGGGTTTCTGGTCTGGACACGGCATTGTGACCGGATGTAGAGATCATGAAGACTGATGAGTGACTGCTGCTCCTGTCCGTCTCCTCTTTCATCTGACTGGCACGCTTGTGCTTCACCTTCTGCATTCTTTCCTTCCGTTCATCTTCATCTGTTGAGAAAGAGTCACAATTCATATACACGTCACGCAGTTAAAACAGTTTACATGATTACTTTTTTCCTGGGGAGCAATGCTACCTGGACTTTTCCAGCTCAGTATCCCAACCATAAACATGAGTTATTTTCATAGCTGTAAATCTCCACCTACCTGGAATAGAAACACAAAAAATCTCCTTTTACTAGCAGTACTGCAGGTCATTTCGTTTGAAGACTGTGTGGTCTGCAGTTGCCAGTGAATATATTGCACTCAGAGAACTCCACTTTGCATCGAGATGGACTGTTTAAAGTGAGGCGCTCTCTCAATGTAACTTCTTAAAACAAACAACAACAAAACATCTGTAAAGCCTAACAATCTTCATTTAAGAGAACTATTGCATGGGGGAGGGGCGGTTGTGCTTTTTGGGGTGGAGGAGGGACGGTGGTGCTTTTGGGGGTGGGGAAGGGAGGGTGGTGCTTTTGGGGGTGGGGAAAGGACAGTGGTTCTTTTTTGGGGGTGGGGAAGGGAGCGTGGTGCTTTTGGGGGTGGGGAAGGGAGGGTGGTGCTTTTGGGGGTGGGGAAAGGACAGTGGTTCTTTTTTGGGGTGGGTGGGCATTGTTTATATCACATCATGCACTATCGCCAGCAGGGACCTTGAGCATGCAACAGGCATGCAATCCGATTCTCTCCCCTCCCATCTGGACCAAGGAGACAGCATCAATCCTACCATGCACTGCAGGCTGGATAACGTCATTTTCCCCCTTATTTCCCGAAAAGAAGGGGCAACGTTTACATAGTCTGGAAAGAGATTTCAGGATGCAGATGTGCTGACTGTGAGCTGCAATGGCCAATGGTAGCATTCCATTTCCCTTAGAAATAAGGGGGTCCATGCAGTAGATCTATTAGCTATCTTGGGATCTAGGTGTGTTTAATTCTTGATCACCAAGGACCATGTACATCTGGTCCGGCTCTGCACAACAGTTGAATCCATGTGGCCAATGCATCGCACCGCACTGAATTTCAAACACCTTAGCTGTGTATGAAGTCCTTGCATTGTTTGGGGTGGGACTGGATACATGGTCCCTAGTGATTATAGAGTTGGTGGGATTTTTTTTTTTCATGAACCCCTCAATACACATAGTTTCCAGGGAATGTCAAGGGAGAAAACTGGCAGTGATGAGCAAGTCAAACCTACTCACCAAGAATGAGATCAGTTTGCATGCCGACAGCAAAACACTTCTGGAGACGACAGGGAGGGCAGAAACGTCGGGTGTTCTTGTCAACTGGACACTTGCCCTCAAATAAACATTTCCTGGTTTCCTGAAAATAGAACCAACGTGACAACATGGTGGCAAACACAACCTGATACATTTGCACTGACTGTACAGGTAGTAGTAGCAAATGGCTGTGACAAACAAGATTCTGATGCAACAATTTACTGTGTTGCCAGAGAACGATTCAACCAAGAAAAGAAATTGTGAAACTTATCAGTTTCTCCTGACCTGAGAATAATGTAACATCATCTCTTTCTCTTGAATCATAATTCACTGATGCAACAACAATGAATTGTCTAACATCTAAAAACAAAATGATGTATTCTTTAAAATTATATAAAGCTGAAACTTTCTCTGGTGTTTATATTTCTGAATACTAACAAATGAGTAAAATGATCACAATGAAACTATGGTGTCGTGATTATACCTATGAACCGACTGAATGAAGGAGCTCATACAATATGATAAGCACTGTCGCTGTCAGTTTGGACTGTCACTAGTATCAGCGATAGTGCATTTGGTAATTTGGTTGCAAACGATTTTCGGCGATATGATGCCGTAATAACTTTTAATGGGAGGGGGGCGGCTGAGTTCTGAACTGTCATGTATTTATTCATACTTGTTTCAACGCATTCCTGCGGAAAAAAGCCTTGCAAGTTTCACAGGCCAATGCACCAAAGTGGTGTGCCAAGGCCTTGTCACCACAGACTCGACATAGTTTTTCTCCAGTCACACGACGGCGTGTCCGTACTGGTCTCAGGGATTCAGCTGTTGAACTGTCATCTGCTGCCACACTGCTGCCTTCCATACTGCCACTCTGCAAAGAGAGAATATTTTTGCTTTGATGCCAGTCAATAGGTAGCCGTCCATTCATTCAACCCAAAACATCAGTATTACATACATGTATGTACCCCATTATATCCACTATACAATCAGAATGACATGAAAGTTGCCAGAAAGTCAAATCTTAAGACAAAATAAGATAACAAACATCTAAAATCAGACTTTTTTTTATCCTTTCCCTAACACATTAAAAACCCTAGGCTATGCTACTGACCTCTGCTTTTGGCCAGGCCTATGCTATTTAAACAACTCGGAGTGAGGCTGCAATGACACAGCTTTAAAACCAGCTAAAATTCCCCAAAAGACAATTAAAGATTCCTACTAACTCATAAAATCCGCTCAGTGCTGGATCGATCTGTGGCTGCTCCACTCAGTGCTGATGTAGTCAGGTATTCTTGAAGGCACTCATCAGTGCTGGGTGCAGTCAGTGACTATCTGGGCTGGCGACTTGTTCCATGATTCCGGCGACCACACTACTTGAAAAGAAAGACTGCCGCACACAATCTCGATTATTCACCAGGCAGAAATCTTCCATTATTGCGACTAAAGCCTGCACTACGTCAGTCTCGAGCACCCAGACTTGCAAGCTGCACCCCCTGTACTGCAGTGTACTG
>JACVVK020000079.1:1285000-1302500 GCA_018292915.2 Batillaria attramentaria
TGTCAAAACGGCATTTCAAAGAGACTTTGTAACTGTTGCATCAGTGGCATTGGTAGAGCCTTTTCATGCTATTTTTCTTTGTATGCATATTGGTTGCCTGGTAAGAGACAGTGTTTCCTGAGAATGTCCGGTACCCGCGTGGTAAGTCCATTCATACGACTTGCCTCATACCTTAGTAAGAGCGGCTTTAATTTTACATATTTGTGAGTGGTCCTGTCATCGCAACCAAGGTCTGCCTGTGATCCTTGCAAAACAAACTTAAAACAAAACAAAACAAGCAAAAAACAACAACCAAACAACAACAAAACACCCCCAAACCCAAACAAACCCCCCCCCCCCCCAAAAAAAAAAACCAAAAAAAACCCCAAAAACCCAACAACAAAACCCCACAAAAAACCCACAGAAAACACCCCCCCCCCCCCTAAAAAAACCCAAAAAAAACCCCAAACACTAACTATAACAACAAAAACAACCTCAGGTCCCTATAAAAGACAACACATAGCCACATATTTTGCACGCAAAGAAAAACAACCAAACGTAAAAGACCTCTACAGCTCTAGTTTAAGAAAGTCTGTTGATTGAATAGTTAAAGTGTCTGTCTGAAACCTTTTTTTTTTTTGCGGGGGGGGGGGGGGGGGGGGGGGGGGTCTGACTGTTGCTAATCCTAAATTAGGAATAAATTTTGTAAGAGAGTATTTTTTTTTTTTAAAAATAAGAGCGTTTCGCTAATTCAAGCGCCATCCGGGTAGTCAGCTGGTGAAACAAATTTTTCAAATAGGAATACATACCCTTTTTTTGGTCAGATCACGGGGCAGTCTTTTGTCCACAAAAGTCGTCCAGCTCAGGAAACAATCATGGCGTCAATGCCGTAATGTCTTCAAACTTCGTCACGCTGAGCAATTACATTACGTTCAAACTCAGTGAACCGTATACACATAAGTGTTTTGTCTTTCATTACATTTGCATCCATTATTATTAGTGCCACTAGCGAGTGGTTTCCAATCAGGGACAGCTTCACTCTAATGGTCATGCGAGGCTAAACACGGCAGACACTGTGGCTTGCATTAAGCCGAATCAATGCTGTAGTTATTCGTGTGTGCTGGTTCGATCGCACGCAGGTGACCGGTTGCGCACGCAGGGTGAAAGACAAACCCACTCGGTAAATGTTCAACTGTTATGTGACAAACACCGGCGCAGACGCGGTACATTGGTTTGGTTTGGAAAGCGGGGTGGGGGTGCTGTCTCTGACCAATGGTGCCCGATATGGGCGGTATAATTAGGTACACACAGCAAAGTAGCTGAATCATACCCCACCCGCAACCCTCCCCCCCCCCCAAAAAAAAAAACAACAAACAAACAAAAAACAAAAAAACCCAAAAAACAACAACAACCAAGAACAACAACAAAAACAAACAAAACAAAAAACTACCACAAAACAAACAACATTAACAACAACAACAACAACAACAACAACAAATAAAAAAAACCAAAAACCAAACCAAAACAAAACTCAACAAAACACCACAAAAGAAAAACAAAAACGAAAACACACGAAAAAACCCTAACAACAGCAACAAGAACAGTAACAACAACCTCAAACAAGCAAACAAAAGAACAGCACCCCCCCCCCCAAACAACAACAACAACAACCCCCCCCCCCAAAAAAAAAAAAAAAAAAAAAAAACAACAGCAACCAACAAACAACAACAACAACAACAACAAACAAACAAACAAACAAAACAAAACAAAACAAAACAAAACTAAACAAAACACCCACCCAAAACAAGAACAACAGAATAAAATACAAACAAACGAACAAACACACAAACAAAGCAAGACAAAAGAAAACCCTTCAATCAATGTGAAGATAATGTGAAGATTAACGGTGACAACAGGAGTCTGTCGCAAAAGCGTTAAGGAGAATTTTCCGCAAAGTTTTCTCCTTCAGTGATAAATTCACTAAATGTGCAAATTGCGCCCCATACCTGAGAATGACCAAACATGGGCAATGTCGCACATAGACCTCGGTAATGAGCTTTTTAACAGAACCCTTTTGGCAGTCTCGTACCATAATGACAACTATAGTGTGCCCACATCGGCTCAGAATTACATTGCTGGACGGATGTAATTATACGGTAATGGCGCTCCTGAGTGTCGTTCAGTTGTGAATCACTTCTATTAATTCCGATTGGTAACGAGACATTTTAACTGGCCGAGAGAGGCTGGCTAGTGCGCTTGTGTGTGTGTGTGTGTGTGTGTGTGTGTGTGTGTGTGTGTGTGTGTGTGTGTGTGTGTGTGTGTGTGTGTGCGCGTGTGCGTGCGTTTGTGTTTGTGTGTGTGTGTGTGTGTGTGTGTGTGTGTGTGTGTGTGTGTGTGTGTGTGTGTGTGTGTGTGTGTGTGTGTGTGTGATTTTCAACTGTTTATCAATTTTATGTGTACGGCAGTGACTGAGAGCAAATTATAGGTGGACATCAACCGTCTGAAGTAGAAAAGACTATCTGATGCTCGCTCTCTCTCTATTCCTGTTGTTGTTGCTGTTGTTGTTGTTGTTGTTCCTTTTAGCGCCGCGCATCGCTGTTGCAAGGTTAATAATCAGTAGATCATTTACAGCATTAATTAATCTGTATTTGGTTGTATCATCATGTAAACGTCCTTGTTGTTCACGTTCATGTGGGGAGCCGGGGTGGTCGAATGGTAGAGCGTTGGACCTCTAATGCTCGGGTCGTGAGTTCGATCCCGGCTGGGGCCAAATATTTGTGCTGGCTTTTTCATCGTTGCCCCGTCTTTGATATCACTCTATGTGGTGGAAAAGGACGTTAAACCCCCAAACACCCACCCACCCTCACGTTCATGTATAATTATGTGTGTTCCTTTGGGTGTTGCCGTTCTGACTTGTTCACCCTCGTGAAAGCGGCCTATGGCCGGAATCAATCAAATGGTCGTCGAGCCTCTCTCTCTCTCTCGCGTCGTTTCCTGGTCCGCTTCCCACGAAAGACAAATGTACATTGAAATGACAGATAGACGGTGGGTGAAATGATGCTTGGAATTGTGCCCGCGGACTGTCAGTACCACTGGAAGAAAACACGAACACCAAAGACCAGCGCAAACTGGCTCTGCGGACGTTGGACCCTAAATCTGACGCAGCGGCACGCTCGGTGAAATCTCATCCTAATAATGACACCCGCACCTATCAGATCACTCCTTTGTTCTGCTCAAACGGAGCGGGAATACAGTACAAAACGTGTTCGCCATAATTCCAGTAAAACGTCAAAAGCCCTTGTGTCGGACTTGGGGTTCAACGTCCGCATAGCTAGTAATATTAAGCACCAGTTGCCTCAACCCTGTGCCGGGACTGTCGCTTCTCCATGCCTCCCTGCGACGACGTCCAAATCGGGCTAACCGAGACCGAGCCGAGTTAAGTGATACCTAAGAAAGGAAAAAAAAAAAATACACGGTGACAAGGAAAGTGGGCAGTTGCGAACAACTTTGTGTTATTTCACAGTGTGCACAGAAGCGGTGAAAACTGTCCCATTCACAAGCACAGTACATTTTCAGCCCGTGTAGAGATTATTACCTGTATGAGTTGTATCCCCTGCCAGAACAAAAGCACGCATTTTTCGTGGCACTGAGAGCACAAAGCTGCCACGAAATATGCATGCTTGCTGCGGGTCTGTGTATGCACGGGGGACAACTCATGCAGGTAATCATCTCTGAACGTGCTTGTTGCGGCGTCGTCGGAGGGGCATAGAGAAGCGACGGACCCCTGAACAGAGTTGCAGTTGCCTCTATATTGCAGAATGTCGGAGCGCCGACTGACTGGTGCGTGAGATGATGTTTGACAGTTTGTCCCGGCGCTGGCAGTTGGTATAGTATCATCACTGGAAGGCAACGACATGAACCAAGGGTGGACAGAATGTACAGAAATATAGCCCGAGTGTTTCTAGCAGACAAGTTTTATGCGACGAGATACGCCCAAAATTATTCTCCGTGGAGATGCAAATTGATATGCTTATTGTTGTTGTTTATTTGTTGTTGTTGTTTTTGTAAGGGGCACTTAGAATGCTCCCGCAGGGAGAGCCCGTCGCAGTATATACGTTACTATCCATTTTAGTTTCTTTTCCCTGCATGTATAATAATCATAATAAAGAAGACTTATAAGGCGCCTATACATGTAAATTACACAGGCTCTAAGCGCCGTACATCATAACAAGAATGAAACAGGTATCACTGACAGTACATTGATAACATAAAGCACAACAATATACACAAACATGAGTGACTGTTACACACCTAAGGAACATAACACCTAAGATACATAACGTGTGCATGTTTCCGTTCCGTGGGATTCCAGTGTTGAATAAGATCTTTAACCTGCGCACTTAATAACTTATCTTTACATGCATGTGTACACAAACAAAGAGTTTAAACGGGCTAATTCCATCTTTGCTAAGCCAGCTAAGTTTTGGAACCGTTTTGCTAATAAGTGCATGCGACAGTATTTCTGTTTCCCACGTCCACGGCCACAGCCTACTCTTCGAAAGATGGAAGTGGGAGTTTTAGCGAGCTGCCGCACACTTGATATTTGTGCGTGCGTGTGTACACGAGGGCGGGACAGGCACCGTAAACAAGTCCGCACGTGATTTTGACTCGATTTGGAAAAAACAAATCCACCAAAATCCTGCCCACAAGGGGTTTGAAACGGACGGCTCAGGATCCGAATCGGATACCTTAACCACTAGACCAAATCCCCGTTGTCCCCTTCATAGTCCCTGTGTACGATGAATGGGAGCCGGGGTGGTCGAATGGTAGAGCGCTGGACTTCTAACGCTCGGGTCGTGAGTTCGATCCCGGCTGGGGCCAAATATTTGTGCTGGCTTTTTTTTTATCGTTGCCCCGTCTTTGATATCACCCGTATGTGGTGGAAAAGGACGTTAAACTCCCAAAAACCAACCCACCCACCCTGTGTACGATGAACACACAGTCATGACGGGGTTGCACGCTTCATTTCTTGTGTGCGTTGGGACCTCGTGTCTGTCAACATCACCAACAGAAAACATGACACAGTCGATTAGTGCCAGTGGTGTGCGGGACATTGAAACTAAAAAGGTTACCTTTGTTTGGCGGTGCCGATAATCGCTACAATACCAGTGGTGTGCGAGTATACACTCACCAAAAATCAATTCAGTGATCAAACCGTCACTGTTTACTCGCAGACGACACTTCTATCGCGCGCGAAAGTTTCGCTTAGCCGTTGGCGGGATTTCCAGCAAGCCACTGATTATGGGATGGAAGGGAATATTGAGTTACCATCGGATTCCCGTGCTTTGACAATCGGCAGCTATCAGTGACTGAAATGTTGATTAAACGATGGATAGTTCATCAGGGACGATTGCACGAAATGGGGAGTGCGATTAAGTGTATTTCCATTAAAGCGGATTGATTCGTGAACAAGTATACAAAATGGGAGCATGCTTAAAGATACACGGTCGGTAGGGGGTGGTCAGTGGTCTAATGGTTAAGAGACTTGTCACCAATGCGAGAGGTCGGGGGTTCGAGTCCTAATGGGGCAAAGAATTTTTCCTTCTCGTATGTGGCACCCCCCCCCCCCCCCCCTACATGGTCCAACCCTTGTCGTGGGGTAGTGGCTTGTGTACCTCAATGACCCAGAGAGCTACGCCAGCGGGAGCACGTGCTCCTGGCAGGGTCACCCAAGCTGGACAGGTCAAAGGGTAGAGGTCAGACGAATGTGGACCACCTCTCCAAGAGGCTAAACGGGTTTGCGTAGGGTTAACAGCCCTACCTGTAAAAAACATAACGTTACAGAAGCATCGACAGCAACAAACCAAAACATTCACCTGGGCAAGGAAGGGTCTCCATCCCGGAGACCTATGACGCATTGCAGTGAAAGCCGAAAGGAAGCTGCAAGGCCGACCCCCCTTCTAACACCCAGGACAACGACGAGAGTAGCCACATGGAACATCAGGACTATGTATGAAGTAGGAAGGACCACACAAGTAGCAAGAGAGATGAAGAACTACAAGATAGGAGTACTGGGACTGAGTGAGACAAGGTGGCTACAGACAGGACAGCTGAGATTTTCATCGGGAGAGCAATTGCTGTACTCGGGACACACAGAGGATGGAGCCCCCCACACTGAGGGCGTGGCCCTGATGCTGGCACCGGAGGCACAGCGGGCACTCATCGGCTGGGAACCTGTCAACTCCCGCATCATCACAGCCAAATTCATCACCAAGAAGAAAGACATCAAGCTAAACATCATCCAGTGCTACGCTCCCACCAATGATGCGGAAGAGGAGAAAAAAGATGACTTCTACCAACAACTGCAGACAGTGATAGATAGAGGAGGAGCCAAGGACATGACCATACTTATGGGAGACTTCAACGCCAAGATTGGATCAGACAACACAGGCTATGAGAACACCATGGGAATACACGGACTGGGACAGATGAACGAAAATGGCGAGCGCTTTGCAGACTTTTGTGCCCTGAACCAGCTAGTGATAGGAGGCAGCATCTTCCCACACAAGCGCATCCACAAGGCCACATGGAGATCGCCGGACCATGTCACGGAGAACCAGATTGATCACATCTGCATCAGCCGGAAGTTCAGGAGATCGTGGCGAGATGTGCGCGTGATGAGGGGTGCCGATGTATCATCAGACCACCACCTTCTTGCAACAACACTGAGACTTCGGCTTAAGAGACACACCAACGCCAACAACACACGGACCAGGTACAACGTTGGCCTACTCAGGAACACAGAGACACAAGCAGCATTCCGGATCAGCCTTTCCAACAGGTTCCAGCCACTGCAAGACCTGATAGAAGACAGTGGAATGGATATCGAGACACAGTGGGAACACAGCAAGAAACTCTGGCATGACACATGCGAAGAGGTCCTTGGCAAGAGAAAGACCCAACACAAGGAATGGATCTCTGCTGATACCATCCAGAAGCTGGAAGTTAGGAAAAAGAAGAAAACTGCACTGAACACGAGCCGAACAAGAAGAGCTAAGGCAAAGGCACAGGAAGAATACACAGCAGCTGACAGAGAAGTGAAGAGGAGCACCAGAAAGGACAAGAGGGACTACATCGACGACCTGGCCAATCAAGCAGAGGAAGCAGCTGGACAAGGGAACCTAAAAGACCTGTACCAGGTGACCAAGAAGCTCGCGGGCAAATTTCAGCAGACAGACAAACCAGTGAAGGACAAGAACGGGCACCCACTGACAACAACTGAGGAACAGCTGAAGCGATGGGCAGAACACTTCAGGGAGCTGTTAAATCGCCCCATCCCTGAAACACCACCAGACATCCCGCCAGCTGAGACAGAACTACCCATCAACTGCGACAAGCCCTCTAAGGCGGAGATCAGGAAAGCCATCATGACACTGAGAAATGGGAAAGCTGCAGGGCCGGACGAGATACCAGCAGAAGCCATCAAAGCAGACACAGAGACAGCCGTCAACATGCTGCACAGCCTATTCAGCAAGATCTGGGAGAAGGAAGAGGTGCCAGCCCAGTGGAAAGAAGGGATCGTCATCAAGCTGCCAAAGAAAGGGGACCTCAGGGACTGCAGCAACTACCGAGGGATCATGCTCCTGTCAGTGCCAGGCAAGGTTCTCAACAGAATTCTACTGGAGAGGATGAGGGAGGCAGTCGACCCTATGCTCCGAGACCAGCAGGCGGGCTTTCGCAGGAACAGGTCCTGCGCTGACCAGATCGCCAGCCTACGCATCATCGTTGAGCAGTCACTGGAGTGGAACTCCCCCCTCTACATCAACTTCATAGACTATGAGAAGGCCTTCGACAGTGTAGACAGAGAGGCGCTGTGGAAGCTGCTAAGGCACTATGGAGTTCCCGGGAAGATCATCTCCCTGATTCAGTGCACCTACAAAGACATGAGCTGCAGGATTGCCCATGCCGTCCAGTTGTCAGAAAGCTTCGAGGTGAAGACCGGAGTCCGCCAGGGATGCCTGTTGTCCCCGTTCCTCTTCCTCCTGGTCATCGACTGGATCATGAAGACCACCACAACAGGCAGGAAAAACGGGATACAGTGGACACTCTGGACGCAGCTGGATGACCTCGACTTTGCGGACGACCTGGCGCTCCTGTCTCACAGCCACAGCCAGATGCAGGACAAGACTACATGCCTGGAAGCCACATCAGCCGGAACAGGGCTCAAGATCAACAGGAAGAAAACCGAGCTGATGAAGATCAACACCACTGCCAACACACCAGTCACAGTCGGTGGAGGGTCCATCAGGGAGGTAGAGTCCTTTGTCTACCTGGGGAGTGTGGTTGATGGACAGGGAGGCACAGACCGAGACGTCACAGCCAGAATCGGCAAGGCAAGAGCAGCAATGGTCATGCTGAAGAACATCTGGGCATCCAAAGTTGTCAGCATAAGAACCAAACTTCGCATCTTCAACTCCAACGTGAAGTCAGTTCTGCTCTACGGATGCGAAACATGGAGGACAACGAAGACGATGCAGCAGAAGATCCAGACATTTCTCAACACCTGTCTGAGGCGCATCTTCAACATCCGATGGCCAGAGAAGATCCGGAACGAAGAGCTGTGGGAGCGAGCAGGGCAGGAACCAGCGGCCAAGCAGATCCTGCGGAGGAAGTGGGGCTGGATTGGACACACCCTCAGGAAGCCAGCATCCAGCACCACACGCCAAGCCCTGACATGGAACCCACAGGGGAAAAGGAAGAGAGGCCGGCCTCGCAACAGCTGGAGGCGGGACACTGAGGCAGAGTTATATAAGCAGGGGACCAACTGGACTGGAGTGGCAAGAATAGCCCAGAACAGAGTGCGATGGCGAAGGGTTGTCGATGGCCTATGCTCCACGTGGAGCCAGGGGCCTAAGTAAAGTAAGTAAGTATGTGGCACCGTTCATTCGGGCCGATCGTCGGGGGTTCTCTACGGGTACTCCGGCTCCCCCCTCTCATTTGGAAATGTTCAGCCCACCAAATTTGAAAAATAAATGCAATTCTAAATTCCGAAATTTAAATAGCTGAGCTGACCCTTCGCACCACGTGATTGTGATGTGTTTATGTCCAGTGTGTGAGAGAATGCGTGTGATTCACGTGAGCGTGCATGTTGGGTTCAGTTCGGGCGCTTTGAGCCGATTCACGAAATTGGGTGAAGCGCCTATACAATACTCATTATTATTTACCGAGTCGATGTGTTTGTACGGGTCTATGCTGCAAAGGTGGCCACACAATTCGTACAGCGCATATATAAGATCAGTATAATCACGATCGCCGAAACGTGCCAGTAAATGATTTTTTTTTCAAATGGTAAAAAGGCCTAAGTGCTTATCAAATCTATGAAGTTTAGGTCATTTGTTTTAACCAGATGACACTAGAATTTCTTTACCATGCAAAGTTCAGTGAAACGACGACGACGACGACCCCCCCCCCCCCCACCACCACCACCACCAACAACAACCAAACTAACAAACAAAGAAAAAAGAACCACCACCACCATCAAACATTTTTATTCATGGAAAACAGACAATCGGCGAAAACTGCAATTAACATGTAGCCCAGAAACTTTCTGATCTCTCTGTTAGACACATATACTTCGACACGTCTAGCCACAGGTTTGGGCGAGCTTGTCGGAGTATTCGCTCACTTTGATTGGATAGGATGACCTGTCAGTCAGGAACTGGATACATGTGAGTTTTGTCGTTTGGTGTTGGAATGAAATTGTTAGGTGGGAGTCTGAACCGTGCACATCAATTAAAAAAAAAAAATATAAATATATATATATATATATATACATTACATAAATTATGAAATGATGATGATGGTAATTACGGTGGTGGTGGCGGTGGTGATTTTCATTTATGGTTTATATTTCATGGATAGCAGAACATTCTGTGTGTGTATTTTGAATGATCGAAGTAATTTAGACTAGTAATGGTGGACGGCACTGTAACAAGACTGGTCTGATCTTTGACTTGGACTACAACAAACAAACAAACAAACAAACAAGGTCTATGTGTTATTTTGAACAAAATTTTAACTATTCTTTTTGATATTGCTCTGGCTTTCAATATCGTTAATTTTTGAAGCAAATGGAGGTGTCCGTTTTGTACAGGCGTCCGCCCAGGTAGGTTTTACTGTAACAGCCACAGCCGCTTCTTTTCCTGGTAGGGGAAAACTAGTCACACTGCGTGGGACTCTTTCATGGGACTCTATCCATTTCTGGCGTAGTTTACACTCAGGATGACCCAGACAGCTGTGCTGGAAGCCAGAAAAAGGACGAAGAAAAACCTGAAGAACAGTTTGTCCAGCGTACGGCTGACCCTCCGCCACGTCATCTCAGACGGGTCCGTGTACGCGTCGTGACGCCATCTTTTCAACGCCCTGGCCTTTCCGTTGTTGGACGCATCCGTTCCCTCCACCTTGATGACGTGGACCTTGTTCCTGGAGGGCGGGTCGAGACAGACGAGGACTTCCAGCCACACGATGACGGTCTGCAGCGACTTGGGCACGGGATGCTTGTGGTCGTCACGGTGGAAGAGGCGGAGGGACAGGACGCAGCACAGCACGTAGACGGCGGACAGCACTAGCAGGCAGGACATGTTGACGGCCACGATAGACAGGGTCTCGGTGGACGACGGCATGTAGTCCAGGATGAAGCTCATGAACACCCCGAAAGACAACAAGGCGGTGACGGCGTATGAGAGACGCTCTCCTGAAAGGAGAACAAACGGCAGCTCACGTCAATCTGTAGGTGTTGCTGGGAAACGTGACATTTATTAATCGTAAAATTCTTTCGTTATCCTCAACATCATGTGTGTGTGTGTGTGGGGGGGGGGGGGGGGTTGTAATTTTCTTTGAGTTTGACCAGCAGCTGCTTAACCTCCATCCCTATCTGGACCACACACCCTTCCCCTAAAAAGAAATGTGACTCATTTCCACTGAGAACATTTTCTGATTGTTCTGCCTCTTCAAAATTTAAACACAACCATAAACAACGGAGTGAAAATACAAAGAAAACAGGAAAAGAAATCGCACAGCGTGTGTGTTACAACCGTTGTCTCAAATACTTCGTGCGTAAGCTCCTCCATCTATCCGTTTACGAGCAAACACAGGGGCAGAGGCACACAGCCAGGATAACAAAACATTCTCCGTAATTTAACTCCCTTCAGATCAGTTTCTGTAACTGCGCCACTCATAAACATATAATGAGCTTTCAACCCTAGATCAACAATGCATTAAGCATGATTTCTACCTGATTCTGACGGGATGGTGAAGACGAAGACGTTGATACCCGCCAGCACCACGACAGGCAGTAGAACGGTCAGCGCCAGCAGGGAGGGACGACGTCGGATGGTGACCTCGTAGTGAAGAAAGACCGACCTGTTCCCATTTCCATCCCCAAGCTCTTCTCTCCAGGCGCGAGACGAAATGAGTTCCCATGCACCGTTGGTTGTGTACGTGTCCATGTCAATCCCTGGCCGAAGGTTCTGAAGTTCGGTTTGCCTGATGTGTATGTCCTCTCCCCAGATGAAGAACACCCACTCGCATCGCTGAGTGTCGAAAGGGAAGTACGTCACATCCACAGGGCAGGACGTTTCGAATTTTTCTGCCGGATACCAACCAGTGCCCCCATCAGCTACCAGGGAGATGGTGACGTAGTGTTCACCGACCGGCTTCAACTCCTTAAGGGAATTCCATACCGCCAGCTTCGGCCTCCACACCTTGTCCGCCCTCGG
The DNA here is from genome assembly GCA_018292915.2 of Batillaria attramentaria. Taxonomy (NCBI): domain Eukaryota; kingdom Metazoa; phylum Mollusca; class Gastropoda; family Batillariidae; genus Batillaria; species Batillaria attramentaria. The sequence continues at coordinate 1,296,757 of JACVVK020000079.1, forward strand.
GTAGATGACGTAGGCCCATCCGTAATCGGCCGGGTTCCACATTGTAAGAGGATTGTGCCAATAGATCTCCATCCAGCCGGTGCTGGTCAGTTTTTGAGTGACAGTGTCGAAACTGTTGATGGACATGAGGTGCAGGGCAATCGAGATGGTCAGCTGGTCGGAGTAGTTCAGCACTGGGCGGACCCTGGGGTTGTGGATCAGGACGTCATCGTGAATCTTGCTGAAGTTTTCAAATGACTGACACGTCGCCAGCCGCACGACTGTTAGAACAAGACAGAGCCGCAGCATTTGACCAAACGGACGTTCACACCCAAGTTCCATTATGAGAGTTTCGATCTGCTTTGCGATGGTCCCTGTATCAAGGGCGAGTTGAAAACGAAGCTACTTGTCAAATACGAGACTGCAGGATTCCAGCAAACGGATTTGCACACTGGAGTTCCACCCTGAAGGTTTCGACCTGCCCTACGATGCTCACTGTTTCAAAAGTTTGTTGAAACCAAAGTTAACTGTTAAACACGGCCATAAGAACAAGAAAACGCTGATTTATTTCAAAAGCACGTGAACTCCGTTCTGAAGATTTCGGTGCAACGGTCACTTTGTCAACAGCTTGTTGAAAGCGCAGGTCACTGGATCGGATGGATGTTGCAGAACGACAGAAATGGTCAAAAGAAATACGTCAAAAACATGTAGCTTTTTAAAAAAATAAAAGTCTCCAGTATCACTGCACTTTACAAGAGAAAACTTTAAAGAATAGTATCAAGACCATATAGTTATTTGATTGAAATGTCTCCAATTTTGCTTTGCTTCCTGAGCGTACAGTGCACGACGCCCTTTGATAAAAGAAACAACACAGTCATCACGTCGTAGGTGACACGTACCGCACAGATTACTACAGACATACATTTGTCCCCATGCAGTCTTTCCACCTGGTTAGTTTTAACAGTCAATTATGTCAAACAGTACGTGCTTCTGCAAGCAAAATACACACAGCAGTAGTAGAAAAGCGTCCCATGGCATCTACTCAAATGGATCCATACAGCAGTTCCTATCGACAAGACAACTCCCAAGACTATTGTGGTAACAGGCGGACAGAGGCGTTATCCCTTGATCATATAGTATTATGCTAATGCATTCACTGCTGCATAGCGTGGTGATGCCGTTCGGGCGTGCAACCACAGTCTTAGGAATCTAGTTTTGTAATGTACAGATCTGTTCGATGGCCAGACTCGCATCGGTTAAAAACTGTCGGTTATGATGCCCCCCTCAAGACATACGTATTGGACTTGTATTATGTTTACCGAGTCGATGTATTTCTACTGGTCTAGGCTGCAAAGGTGGTCACACAATTCGTACAGCGCACATACAAGATCAATATCATCATTATCACGGAAATGTGTCAGTACATAATTAGTTTACTCTGGAATGGTAGAAAGGCCTAAGCGCTCATCAAATTTATGCCGTTTAGGCTGTCTTTTAACCAGATGGCAGTAGAATGTCTTTATTATGCAAAGTTCTGTGAAACGACTAAGAACAACAGAAACTTTTAGAATGATCGAAGTAACTTGACTGATGATGTTGGACGGCACTGTAAGAGGACCGGTCAGATCCTGAAGGGGACAACAAGAAGAAAACAAACAAACAAACAAACAAACAAACAACGTCTTTGTGTTTCACGCCTTATTTTGAACAAAACGTTTACTATCCCTTTCAGGGGCGCCGGAAGATGTTGGCGGGAGGGGGGACATAATCTCAGAGAGGGGAAACGCCAGAGCCAGTGAAAGGAAGGACGTTGCTCGGAGAAAGTGAAAAGCGGGGGGGGGGGGGGGGGGGGGGGGGGGGGGGGGGGGCGTCGGCGGCGTTCAGATGCTGCACAGACAAAAACCTTTCCGAACCAGTGAGCCAGAGAAATGAAGGACGTTGCCCGAAGAAACTGAAAAGCGGGGGAGGGGGGGGGGGGGAGGCGATCAGATGCTGCACTGAAAGGAAGGCCGTTGCCCAAAGAAAGTGAAAAGCGGGGGGGGGGGGGGGGGGAGTGATTATCAGACGACTTTCTGCCAAGTCGTTTTGATATTTCATGCAACGGCTAAACTGAGTTCTCTGTTGTGTGGGATGACGGAGATAGCAGGAAGAGCAGTAGGGGGAGAGGGGGGCGGGGTAAGGGAAGGGAGGGGGGCAAGACCATGGCTTTGCCCCCCTCTTGCCATAGTCACTTGATTTTCCAGGGGGGGCAAAAAGATACTCTTGCCCCCCCTGCTTGGGTACAGGGGAGGGGGGGGGGCAGCTGCCCCCCCCTCCCCCCCCCCCCGGTTCCGGCGCCCCTGCCTTTTGATATGGCTCTGGCTTTGCATATCGCTGGTTGTTTTTCAAATGGAGGTGTCCGTTTTGTACAGGTGTCCACCCAGTTAGGTTTTACTGTAACAGTCACAGCCTCTTCTTTTCCTGGTCTTTCATGGGACTCTATCCATTTCTGGCGTAGTTTACACTCAGGATGACCCAGACAGCTGTGCTGGAAGCCAGAAAAAGGACGAAGAAAAACCTGAAGAACAGTTTGTCCAGCGTACGGCTGACCCTCCGCCACGTCATCTCAGCCGGGTCCGTGTACGCGTCGTGACGCCATCTTCTCAACGCCCTGGCCTTCTTTCCGTTGTCGGACGCATCCGTTCCTTCCACCTGGATGACGTGGACCTTGTTCCTGGAGGGCGGGTCGAGACAGACGAGGACCTCCAGCCACACGATAACGGTCTGCAGCGACTTGGGCACGGGATGCTTGTGGTCGTCACGGTGGAAGAGGCGGAGGGACAGGATGCAGCACAGCACGTAGACGGCGGACAGTACCAGCAGGCAGGACATGTTGACGGCCACGATAGACAAGGTCTCGGTGGACGACGGCATGGACTCCATAATAAAGCTCATGAACACGCCGAAAGACAACAAGGCGGTGACGGCATATGAGAGACGCTCTCCTGAAAGGAGAACAAACGTCAGCTCAAGTTAACCTATAGGTGTTCCTGGGAAAAGTGCAGTTCAGTTTCGTAAATTCTTTCGTTATCCTTAACATCATCACCTTTGTTGAACGTATTGCTTCGTTGTTGCTTCATTTTCTTTGGGGTGGGAGGTGGGGGGTGGGGGAGGGGGCGGAGTTGTTGCATTTTTAATTGAATTTGACCAGCAGTTGCTTAACTCCATTCCAGTCTGGACCACACAGCCTGCCTCTGATATAGATATGTGTCTCACTTTCTCTGAGAACGTTTTCTGGCCGTACGTTTTTTCCGTCAAAATTTAAATACAAGCAGAAACAATGGCATGAAAAAAGAAACGGAGAAAAAATTCGCAAAGCGAGTGTGTTACAAGTCAACGACCGTTTTCTCAAATACATCGTGCGTAAATACGTCGATTGTCCGTTTCCGAGCAAACACTAAAAAACAAACAAACAAACAAACAAACAAAAAACCAGGGGCCGATGCACACAGCCAGGGTAACAAAGCATTCTCCCTAATTTAACTCTAAGAAAGGAATCTTTCATATTCAAACCAGTTCATGTAACTGCGTTTTTCATACACGTATAATGAGTTGTCAAATCTCAATCAACAATGCAATGTGACCATACCTGATTCTGACGGAATGGTAAAGACGAAGACGTTGATTCCCGCCAGCACCACGACAGGCAGTAGAACGGTCAGCGCCAGCAGGGAGGGACGACGTCGGATGGTGACCTCGTAGTGAAGAAAGACCGGCACGTCCGCATCATCCCCCAGCTCTTCTCTCCAGGCGCGAGACGAAATGAGTTCCCAAGCACCGTTGGTTGTGTACGTGTCCATGTCAATCCCTGGCCGAAGGTTCTGAAGATCGGTCTGCCTGATGCCGCTGTCCTCTCCCCAGATGAAGAACACCCACTCGCATCGCTGAGTGTCGAAAGGGAAGTACGTCACGTCCACAGGGCAGGACGTTTCGAATTTTTCTGCCGGATACCAACCAGTGCCCCCATCAGCTATCAGGGAGATGAGGACGTAGTGTTCACTGACCGGGCTCATTTCCTTCAGGGAGTTCCATACCGCCAGCTTCGGCCTCCACACCTTGTCCGCCCTCGGGTAGATGACGTAGGCCCATCCGTAATCGGCCGGGTTCCACGTTGTGAGAGGATTGTGCCAGTAGATCTCCATCCAGCCGGTGCTGGTCAGTTTTTGCGTGACGGTGTCGAAACTGTTGATGGACATGAGGTGCAGGGCGACCGCGACGGTCAGTTGGTCGGAGTAGTTCAGCACTGGGCGGACCCTGGGGTTGTGGATCAGGACGTCATCGTGAATCTTGCTGAAGTTTTCAAATGACTGACACGTCGCCAGCCGCACGACTGTTAGAACGAGACAGAGCCGCAGCATTTGACCAAACGGACGTTCACACCCAAGTTCCATGATGAGAGTTTCGATAGGCTTGCGATGGTCCCTGTATCAAGGGCGAGTTGAAAACGAAGTCACTTGCCAAGAACGAAACTGCAGGATTCCAGCAAAATGTATTTGCACACTGGAGTTCCACCCTGAAGGTTTCGACCTGCTCTGCGACGCTCACTGTGTCCAAAGTATGTTGTTAAAGTTAATCGTTAAACACAGCTGCACCGAATCATTTCAAAAGCACGTGAACACTGGAACTCCCTTCTGAAGATTTTGGTGCAGCGGTCATTCTGTCAACAGCTTGCTGAAAGCGCAAGTCACTGGGTCACATGGATTTGTTGCAGAACGACAGGAGGCATGGTCAAAAGAAAAGTGTCGGAAACATGTAGTTTTTAAAAAAAGAAGAAGTCTCCAGTATCACTCCTCTTGACAGGAGAAAACTTTAAAGAATAGTATCAAGACCATGTAGTTATTTGATTGAAATGTCTCCAATTTTGTTTTGCTTGCTATGCGTACTATAGTGCACGACGCCCTTTGATTAAAAAAAAAATCACTTCGTACGTGACACGTACTGCATAGATTTCTACAAACATAATTATAATTGTCACCATGCAGTCTCTCCCCCTGGTTAATTTTAACAGTCAATAAAGTCAAACAGTACGTGCTTTTGCCGGCAAAATACACGTAGCAGCAGTAGAAAAGCGTCCCATGGCATCCAGTCGAGTGGATCCATTCAGCAGTTCCTACCGACTTGGCAACTCACCAGACAGAGGCATTATCCCGTGATCATATCGTAATATGCTAATGCGTTCACTGCTGCATGACGTGGTAATGCCGTGCGCGCGCGCAACCACAGTATTAGGAGCCACAGTATTAGAAGTCTGGTTGTCTAATGCACGGGTTTGTTCGATGGCCAGACTCGCATCGGCTAAAAACTGTCGGTTATGATGTCGCAAGTCACACGTGATCAATAAACAAGGTGTGACTCGCGTTGGTGGGGGGAGACGGAAGGGGGGGGGGGGAGGGGGATGGTGGGGTTATGGAATCGTGTTTAACCTGACGATAGATAGGAACTGGATTAACTGGTATGAATACTTGCCCATCCTTTTAAACTGACCGACAAAACTATCGGTTTTGCGAAAAGGGAAGCATGGTGGGGTATGGAGAGTGGCGGCGGTAGTCTTGGAGGAAGGGTGGGTGTGTACGAGGGTATGTGTGTGTATGGGGGTGGGGGGAGGTGGTTGGGAGGGGGGAGAGTTGTTGCTGGGGTAGCGATGCTTGTTTATACTGTCATTTGATGCGAACTGGAATAACTGGAATGAGTATTTGCTCACACATTTCCTTGATCAACAGAACCGT
>JACVVK020000079.1:1305000-1307500 GCA_018292915.2 Batillaria attramentaria
GCCAAATTAAAATACATAAGAGCTTACAACACGCATCACTTCACGTGATATACAGTTTTGCACAGCGACTGGCGGAATTACAAAACAGACTTGCTTGGATTTCTGTGACTAAACTAGGCCTGTGACGTCACACATAAAATTGTAGGCTGAGGACCGGTCTTGATGTGACCCACTCCTTCAGGTGAGAGGCAGAGGAATCAGACAAGAGATCGTCGGACGTCATACTGCGTCCTCTCGTCTGTTATTTCTCTGCTTATGCATTCTGGGCGTAGTCCACCCCCATGGTGATCCAGACCGCAATGTTGGAGGCCAGTATTAGAAAAGCGAAGAACCGGAAGAACAGTTTGTCCAGCGTGCGGCTGACCCTTCGCCACGTCATCTCGGCCGGGTCCGTGTACGCGTCGTGACGCCATTTTCTCGTCACCAGCTTGATACCTTTACTTTTATCCTCCTTCGCGTTGTCCACCTGGATGACGTGGACCTTGTTCCTGGAGGGCGGGTCGAGACAGACGAGGACCTCCAGCCACACGATGACGGTCTGCAGCGACTTGGGCACGGGGTGCTTGTGGTCGTCACGGTGGAAGAGGCGGAGGGACAGGATGCAGCACAGCACGTAGACGGCTGACAGCACCAGCAGGCAGGACATGTTGACGGCCACGATAGACAGGGTCTCGGTGGACGACGGCATGGACTCCAGGATGAAGCTCATGAACACGCCGAAGGAGAGGAGCGCAGTGATGGCGTAGGACAGCCGTTCTCCTGAAAGGACACAATTTACCAGTTATCTTATCGCAGGGGTCTCATTCCCAATAAAGTAATACTGAATTTTCAGAAGAAAAAAAAAAAAACAAAAAAACAAGCAAACTTAAAATCAGTTCAGTTCAATATTCATCCTACATACTCCGATTCGAAAGGTATGTAAACTTATAAAACGGCGAAGGGACAATCGGGCGAGCCTGCAGCTTGGCACTGTTAAGGTCACAGCGCCTCCTAGCTTATTCTTCTTCAGCTCTTTGTCGACTGTGTGCCGCCACATCTCACCGGGCCACCCTCTGGAGAAGACAGCTCGCAAAGCGGAAGAAAAGCCTCAGAAGGACTTGATTCTCACTGTTTTGACTACGTCGAAATTTCAGTATGTCAGCAATGCGCATCTTGTTCAACACTGTGATTATTAGAACTGTTTTCTGCGCATTTCGGTACCCGCAAACATGCATACTGCATGCCTGCCACAAAAAAGAACTCTGGGTTCGTATAGTAAACGTAGCAAGCTCGTCGGTCATTCTTCACGATGACGCGGGCGGAGGAAAATTTGCGAAAGATCACCACAGTATTAGGGGCCTGTGTTCTACTGTTTTCTGTAATAAAATGCTGGGATCTAACTTTGTCTGCCTTCACTTATAAAATCGTTTAATTTGACAAGCCTATCAAGGTAGGTAACAATGGTGATGGTCTTATTTGCCATAGGGTAAGGACTGAGAAAGTAAGTTTAGTACTCAACGTAAATCCGTGACCTCACCTGATTCTGACGGGATGGTGAAGACGAAGACGTTGATCCCCGCCAGCACCACGACAGGCAGCAGAACGGTCAGCGCCAGCAGGGAGGGACGACGTCGGATGGTGACCTCGTAGTGAATGTGAGGGTACAGACTCCCGTCAGGGGTTCCCATGAGCGTTTTCCACACGCGAGAAGACATGAGCTCCCACTCCCCATTGGTAACGTAAAAGTCTAGGTCAACATAAGGCCGCATGGGGTCAAGGTCAGTCTGATTCACCGCGCCACCTTCCCCCCAAACGAAAATCTGCCATTTACAGCGCTGAGTGTCGAAGGGAAAGTACGTGACGTCCACGCTGCAAGACGTCTCGAACCTCTCCGCGGGGTACCAATAGCTCCTACCGTCGAAGGACAAGAGAGTGTATACGTACTCCTGGCCGATAGGCTTCAGCTCTTTAAGAGAGTTGATGACCGTCAACTTGGGCCGCCAGACCGAGTCGGGTTTGGGAGAGATCAGGTAAGCTCCTCCGTACTGGGCTGGGTCCCAGGTGGAGTAGTGGTTCAGCCACTCTACCTCCATCCAGCCGTTAGTGGTGAATTTCTGCTGGACGGTGTCGAAATTGTTGATGGACATGAGGTGAAAGGCCACGCGCACAACAATCTGATCGTGATAGTTCGCCACGGGCCGGACCATCGGGTTGAGAGTGATGACGTCATCGTGGATCTTGCTGATGTCTTCTCCGGACTGGCATGACGAGAAGCGTAATGTAACGAGTACGACGATGATCCGAAGTACAGCTTCCATACTGATACTGATTCAGTATTGTTCTGAACTTGCACTTACTTTGCCTTTGGTCTCAAAGTTGTACGAACGAAACTGGTTTTAGTCACTCGTCGATTTGTGTCCATCCACTGTCCCTTTGTTCGTTAATTCCTACATAATTATTTTAGGCTCACAGATCGTTCTGAACTGTTTTCAAGTTGTTAGTTTCTAACACCGTACGACAT
>JACVVK020000079.1:1315000-1322500 GCA_018292915.2 Batillaria attramentaria
TTGGTTTAGTTGGTGTGCAATGTAGAAGTGTTGCAGTGCTGTGTCAGTGTCTCTTGTGAATGTGTCAATGGGTTTGTCGAATTCTCTGTTAATGATTTCCAATTCCTCTGAAGTGATTGTGTATTGTGTCGTGCCGGGTTTGTGTTGTGTATTCTGTGTTTGTATCTGTGGCGTGTGTCATGGTGTGTGTTATGGTGTTTGTTGAGTGTTCTGTGTTTGTGTCTGTAGTGTGAGCTGTGGTGTGTGTTGCGGTGTAAGCTGGGGTGTGTTCCGGTGTTGTGTAGGTTGAAATATTTTCAGGTGATGATGATTAGAAGAGTGAAGGATAATTGATATTGATAGATGAGGATGATGTCTGTGGTGTGGTCATTTCTGTGGAAAGAAAATAAGTAGTTCGGTAAATATGGTTGTATCTGTGTTTCTTTTATCTTAATTGTGAAGCGAGGAGATATGGTTGTGGAAAAAAGGAGGAGGGTTGAAATTGGAAGGGTAGGGAAATATTTTTTGAAAATAACACTGGTAGGTTATTATCCACTACGTTCCCTGACAGTTCCACCTGAAATGGGACACCTAAAACCCCCTAAATCATGATATTCGCATAGGAAAAAAGAAAGGAGAAGCTGGTCGGTTCTTAGCCACGCACAAACCAAATAGAGGCTGGTTCTTAGCCGGGGCGAGTGCCGGTTCATAACCACAAAATGTTCACTACCAATTTTCTTTCTCGAACTGCACGCGATGTAAGCCACAAATTGCAATATTTTTCTAGGTATGGCCGCACGACAAATTATAAAACTAGGACGTTTTCATAAACTTGACTTTTCTTTCTGTAATTTTATATTATCGCGAATGAAAGTGAATTTTCTACAGAAAACGAGACTAAATTGTTTCCAACGTGAGTGTACGCGCAAGTAGTACCACAAAAACCACTTACGAGTTGAACAGAGACCTTCTGCGACAAGACAGGCCAACCTCAGGTCGAGGCAAGCTTTCACGTGTACAGCGCAGATGATTTTCTGAGAGAAGTCGCGTGCGGCCAAGCAACGCTAGCGCTCAACGCCGCAAGCCGGTCAGAATCGGGATAGCCGCGTCACCGGTGTGCAGTTGGGATGTTGTTGCCACACAGCCGAGATTTACCCACTTCACGGGTGCGACTTTGGGGGGTGCTTCCCTTGGTGTGACACGTCTTATGATGTGGATAATTACACGGCCGGCACTGCAGGTGCCGTAGTTCCCGGGCCTGGTTAATGCCGGGTTATTTATGACAGGAAGCGTGGAATGCGGCCCTGTCCCGCAGTCCCAAACCACACGGATCTCCATAGCATCATCTTACTATCATCCTCATCTCCATCATCATGCATAATAAAAAAAAAAAATAATAATAATAATAAAATGGGTACTTAAAAAGACGCCCTCCCTCTCGCGGGAGCTCAGGGCGCCTTACAAAGAACGCACACCCGCTCACCCAGAACACACACGACATGCCTCCACACATACATTTAACTAAAAACACATGATGTGCAGCATCATACACGGGCTGCCCCTGGCTTACACACACACACACACACACACACATGACCAGCAAGATGAAGATGTGGCAACAGTTATTGGTTGAAGGCTGTGAAGAGGTGGGTTTTCAACTTTGTTTTGAAAGATAGTTTTGTGTCTGCATATCTGATCGAGACTGGGAGATCATTCCAACAAGTCGGACCCTGGTATGAATAACTACGCTGACCAAAGGTCTTTGTCTTGACATGAGGGACACGGAATTTCCGAGTGTCAGCAGCAGAACGAAGTTGTCTAGATGGAGTGTAAAGCTGAAGCAAAGAAGACAGATATGGAGGACAGGAGGAGGTGACACAGTTGTGTGTAAGGGATGAAATCTTGTATTGAATTCTAGAGGACACAGGCAACCAGTGCAGAGTGCGAAGAAGGGGTGTGACGTGATCTGATTTCTTTGCTTTAAGCACTAAGCGAGCAGCAGCATTTTGAACCTTTTGAAGTCTGTTCAGGAGGAACTGAGGGCAGCCAGCCAGGAGGGCATTGCAGTAGTCCAGCTTCGACAAGACAAAAGCACAAACAAGAACTTTAGTCGCATCCTCTGTGAGGTAGTGGCGGATTGAGGCAATGCGTCTCAGCTCAATGTAGGCAGACTTACAGACGTTTGCGACCTGATTACTCATTGAGAGACTGCTGTCCAGAGTTACACCTAAGTTTTTAACATGAGGAGAGAACTGCACTGTGGAACTGCATATTTCCATGGACTGAGGGAGTGAGGCTGACCGGGAAATTCTCGGTGAGGCAACAATCATGGCCTCAGTTTTGTCATCATTTAATTTAAGTTTATTTGAGGTCATCCATAGTTTAATTTCTGAGATACACTCCTGCAGACTCTTAATGGTGTCATGAATCTGATCAGGCGGGCACGAGTCATGAAGCTGCGTGTCGTCAGCAAAAGCGTGGTACGAGATGGAGAAGCGTTCAATGACCTGGGAGAGCGGCTGGACGTACATTGTGAACAACACAGGCCCGAGGACGGACCCCTGGGGGACGCCGAACTGCAGCACAGTCGGATCTGATAGCCGATCACTGACAGAGACCGTCTGGCTTCGGTCCGCTAAATATGATTTAAACCATGCCAGGGCAGTTTCATGTACGCCAAAGACATGCTGAAGTCTGCGAAGGAGAATCTGGTGGTCTATGGTGTCGAAAGCTGCAGAAAGATCCAGCAGCGTGAGAACAGAAACTTTACCATCATCAAGAGACAGCAGGAGGTCATTCACTATTTTCAAGAGTGCAGTTTCAGTGGAGTGACCGGGGCGGTAAGCGGACTGATAGAGGCTCAGAAGGTTGTTTGAGTTTAGATGCTGGAGAAGTTGAGAGAGGACAATTTTCTCGGTGATCTTGGACAGGAATGGGAGATTGGACACCGGCCGATAGTTCTTGAGACTGTTCGGATCGAGAGAGGGTTTCTTAAGAAGTGGTTTCACTAATGCAGTCTTAAAGATAGAGGGAATGTGCCAGAGGACAGAGATTCATTGATCATATTTGTCACTGCCGGCAACAGCTCATCCAGACACTCATAGAGAAGACTGGTAGGGAGCGGGTCAAGGCTACAAGTCTTTTGTGCGGTGTTCATCAGCACCTCGTGCACCTCTTGTTCAGTGACAGGCCTAAAGGCAGTAAGGGGGTCACCATGAAAGACAGTGGCAGGGTCTGCGGCAGGTGAGGAAGCAAGTCCATCAAGTCTGTCTCGTATGGTCTGGACCTTCTCTGTGAAAAAACTGAGAGAAACGATCAGGAAGTTCAACAGGTGGAAAGATGGTTGGTAGTGGGGACGGGTCCTTTCTGGCAGTCAGCTTGCCGGTGATGTTAAACAGCTGCTTTGAAGAAAAATGCTCTGCTTCCAAGCCCTCCGTGGGTTCCACCCATGACCTGGGAGGAACACCACTGGAACTGGCAAAGAGTTGGGGCAGCAAAAAAAACAACAACAACCAAACAAACAAAAAACAACAACAACAACAAAAACAACTTTTAACATCTCTGCGCTTGGGAAAGCGAATACGCCCTCCATCATATCGTGTCTCCCAAGCGTCGTCTTTGACCATCATTGGTCCATCTGTCACGCCGGATTATGAACTGTAGCTAACGTAATTCGCCACTGTGGTTAAGAACAAGAAGATGACGAAAAACTCGAAGAACATCTGCGCGCTTGGGGAAGCCCATACGCGCTTCACCTTATCTCTCATAAGTCTCCCCGGCATCGTCTTTGACCATCACTTCTCCATGTCATGCTTGGCGATTAACTGTAGTTAACGTAATTTGCGACCATAATGATCAGCGCGGCCGACGTGGTCGCGAACAAGATAACGAAAAAGAGCCTGAAGAACAGTTTGTCCAGCGTGCGGCTGACCCTCCGCCACGTCATCTCGGCCGGGTCCGTGTACGCGTCGTGACGCCATTTCTTCAACACGGACCCCATCACCTTCTTCCCTTTCTTGTTGACGTCATCTGATGTCGCGTTGTCCACCTGGATGACGTGGACCTTGTTCCTGGAGGGCGGGTCGAGACAGACGAGGACCTCCAGCCACACGATGACGGTCTGCAGCGACTTGGGCACGGGATGCTTGTGGTCATCACGGTGGAAGAGGCGGAGGGACAGGATGCAAAGGAGGACGTAGACGGCGGAGAGAATGAGGAGGAAGGACATGTTGATGGCTACGATGGAGATGGTTTCGGCGGAAGAAGGCATGTGGTCCATGATGAAGCTCATGAACACGCCGAAGGACAGCAAGGCCGTGATAGCATACGACAGGCGCTCTCCTGAAAAAGAGAGCAATTTTGTTGAATATCATTGACGCTGACACCTCTTTGCGTTTGAGAACAACACATGAAGTCTGCCAGCCACCTCTGTACATGTCTCTCTAGGGAAGATTCTATAGACTATAGCGCCTTGTGTACGAAACAAAAGAAACCAAAGCAATGCAAGGTGTCTCGACCAAACCCAGACCAAACCAGATAAGCCTTTGTCATCTGTCATGACAAGTCTTCCGAATAGAGGCATACTAAGACACGAACTGCAATAATAATAACACCTGGCATTACTAGACGACTCACACATCCATTACGTGGCTTGGTCCACAGATACAAATCGAGGGTTCCCTGCCAGAATGTAATGTCTCTCTTCTTTCTATCTGTATCGATAGTACTTTTTGGCAGGGAACCCAGGAAATTTCCGGAAGTGTTTCAGCCTCCAAAATGAGTTTGAAATTCTTTTTATAAGGCAAATTGCCGATTGCCTATGGTTCCTTGTGCTTATTCCAAAATTTTATCGCCTCTTTTGTACTATAACATTTATTCATGTTATACATGAATAATTTCTGTATATCTTAAACCATGTCTCATTCTTTATTGATCGAAGCTGTCTTTACTGTCTGTGTTTCTATAAGTCGCAATAGAACTGCCTCCTTCGTGAGAACAAAAAAGTATCTTGAATTCGAATTTGAATTTGGGTCCACGAGGCCTCATCTGAAATTAGCTCTCCTTTCCAGTTGTCCATCCAACGTTGCAAAGTATGCACGAAAGCGATAGTTCTGTAAACTTGCATTATGACATGACCTTGTACGTCGGACGTCTTTGGGAAATGGGGTTAGCCAAACCGATTGTTTTCTTTTTTGGAGTAAACTTTTCTTGATTTTAATGCTTCTTTGATTTTGTACACAATATGTTTTCCCTATCTGTTAACTTTCAACCTTTTCAGCTCAGTCTGGTGAGAGTTTGACGTCCCGAAAACGGCTTCAATTCAATATCAATGCCGTTGTCAGATAACATTCGTAGCAACAAATGAGGCATCTGTTTTGGTCAAATTTTTGTGAGAAAGTGTGCCTCAAACTGAGAGCAAAACTGGGTTCAGGAGCGCATTAATATGCGTAACTATTTTAACACAGAAAGTGGAGAGAAAGGGATTCTGACCTGACTCCGAGGGAATGGTGAACACATAGACGTTGATAGCAGCCAGTAACGTGACGGGTAACAGAACCGTCAAGACGGTCAAAGACGGCCGGCGTCTGATGGTGATCTCGAAATGAACAAACGGGAACGATCCGCTGTCCAGGTGACGCACGCTTCGCCACGCCCGAGTGGACATGAGCTCCCATTCTCCGTTGCCAGTGTACGTGTCTAGTTCTATGTAGGGAAGCGCTGGGTGGATGTCCGTGACGTTGAGGTCCTCCCCCCAGACGAAAATGTCCCACTGACAATGCTGGGAGTCGAAGGGAAAGTACGTCACATCCACGCGGCAGAACGTCTCAAACCTCTCGCCAGGATACCACGCCGTGGTGCCATCGCTGAAGACCTGAATGATAAAAATAATAAGGGGTGGGTGGGTGTTTAGGAGTTAAACGTCCTTTACCACCAGAGTGGGCAACGACAAAAAAGGGCCCGCACAAATTATGGCCCCAACCGAAATAATAAATAATAATAATAATATGTACACGATGACCCGGCTGACACACTTAGCGAAAGGCTTGACCTTAAGACCGATCACTCGCGTAAAATGTAAACAGAAATGTATCGCATTAAGAGCTCAGCAAATCATCACGATGGTTCAACATAAGTCAAGGACCACTTGCAAATTTGGCTAAAATTCCTGGAAGATGTCCGTGCAGCACATGGTGGTTTTTCAGCTTCAGCAAGCTTTGCAGGATGCATTGTTAACCCTTTAACACTTTCACAGCAAAAAAAATTGAAAGATTCTTTCATCTCTATTTTTTGTGAATTCTTAAAAATTAGACCTGTCTGTCAAGGTGGTCCTTGACTTATGTTGAAGTCTGTAGTTATTCAGGGCTTAACGCCGCGCAAGCAACAAAGACTAATTCGCGGCTGATCATCACGATGGAGCATTTCCAGCGTACAGGCGCACTCACAAGCGAAATTGTTCCAAAACATAAGTTGGGTTTCTACATTTTACGAATCTCTGGCCACCAAGCTGTGATACCCACAGGACAGCCGGGATATTCCGGGACATTCAATGCTCGGGTCGTGAGTTCGAATCCTGGCTGGGGCCCAATATTTGTGCTGGCCTTTTCCTCGTTGTCCCGTCAGTCTTTGATAAGACGTGGTAAAAATGACGTTAAACTCCAAACATTCATCCCCCTCCCCCTCCCCCCACCCACAATGGCAAAATCCGTACACATTTAAAACTTTAAAAAGGAAGAAAAAGAAATATATTGCCTTCTTTGAGAATTACATAGTATACATCGAAATTCCGCGTTTAAGGAGGGGAGCTGCGGTGGTCGAATGGTAGAGCGTTGGACTTCTAATGCTCAGGTCGTGAGTTCGATCCCGGCTGGGGCCAAATATTTGTGCTGGCTTTTTCATCGTTGCCCCGTCTTTGATATCACCCTATGTGGTGGAAAAGGACGTTAAACCCCCAAACACCCACCCACCCACCCGCGTTTAAGGGTTTAGGGATTTGATTCCTCACCTGCATCACGATGTAGTCTTCCCCGATGGGTTTCAGGTCCTTCATCGTGTTGATGATGGACAGTCTCGGTCTCCAGACTTTGTCCGGATCTGGATAGATGACCATAGCACCCCCATAATCCGCCGGGTCCCAGACCATGTACTCGTTTTGCCATACGACCATGAGCCAGCCGTTGCTGATAAGCTTCTGGTTGACCGTCTCGAAACCGTTGATGGACGTGAGGTGGAAAGACACGGTGACCTGAACATTTTTTAAAATAATTATTATTATTCGAAACCTTCAAAACAAATCTAAAAACCTACCTGTTTTCATCTTAAAGCACCGTCTAACCTCCCTCCGTCTTTCTCCATCTCCTTATTAAGTACCATACATGCAGTTGCCCTGGCCCTGAACCTTCTGCTTGCGCGGCGTTAAGCCCTTAATAACTAACTAACTAACCCTGAACCTTCACTTTTATCTGTCCCTTTACCGGTACTCTTAGCGCTTAGAACTGCCTTACAAGTAGATTACAGCGCCAT
>JACVVK020000079.1:1330000-1542500 GCA_018292915.2 Batillaria attramentaria
GTCAATTGGTAAACGGTTTTCAGTTAAAACGTCAATCATGTGTTCAATTTGAGAAGCACTCATTGCCTCATCCCACATGGTGGCGGGCGTGTGATTATTATAGGCGGCTTTGTATTGATTACACTCAGTGAAGGAGTCATTTCATGACACTCAGTACTTGGACCTGAATTTCTGAATTTCTTACCGTATGTGTGTGGAAAAGGACGTTAAACCCCCAAACCCCCACCCACGCACCCTGAATTTCTTACACTCATGCTCACCCTGAACATCTGCAAAATGAGGTTTCGGCCGGTTCGACCTAAACATCGTTGATAGTTGAAGGGAGGTAATCATCTTGCAGCATGTTGCCCCTGATGCATGTACGCGCTGATATTCTCTCCCTTACTTCAGTTCTCAGTTTTCTGCTCATCGGCGTCGCCATTTACAAAATAATTCTCTTTCCTTTCTGGGTCATATTTGTGATACTCAAATAATTTATACTAAGTACATATGGAGCAAAAACAGTCACATGCATACATCCACATGCACACTATGTTCTAAAGGACCTGGCAGTGTGGGACCTTTTTTGGCCGTGAAATAGCCTTAGTTGCGCGGCGTTAATAACTCCAAATGCTAAGACGTGAGTTTTTTTTCCTGGAAATCTACACCATCAGACACCTCAGGACGGCTCGGCGATCCTCGGTAGTTCTTGTACAGCTTCAGCAGTCTGTATCCGGTAGCGACGACAGAACTAAATTATATTTGCCCCCCCCCCCAAAAAAAAATAAAAGAGAGAAAAAAGAAAAACAAAAGAAAATAACAAAAACAATAAAAGAAAAATTCTTCCAAAACGCCGGAATTGTGTGGGTGCTAACTTCCTTTTAACGTCCTTTTCCACCACATAGGGTGATATCAAAGACGGGGCAACGATGAAAAAGCCAGCACAAATATTTGGCCCCAGTCGGAATCGAACTCACGACCCGAGCATTAGAAGTCCAACGCTCTACCATTCGACCACCCCCCCCCCCCCCACCCCCCATGTTTGGACTGTGAGCACGCACAAGTCTTAGTTCTGTAGCCTAATACTGCAAAATCTGATACAGCTTCACCTTCGTGCAATCGCCGTGCAGTTAAATGGAAAAAGCGCCAGGAAAACTCAGTAAACGACATCTTGACGAAAACCCGCCTCTCACTTGACTCTTCTTTGTAGTGGGTACGACACTGACGGGGCGACACAAATCTCTTCCTCAACGTTAGGATCATTTGTGTGGGTTTGAATTTCTTGGGGCCCAGGTGCACACACGTCAGCCGTCAGCGACAAGATGCTGGAGGGTAACCCGAACCCAACAACACTCGGCGTTTGTGCGAACAATGAAAATAAGCGAAGACTACGGGGGAGGGGAGGGGAAGGGGATGTTATCGTGGACTGGTCCGGTGGTCAACCCAGCTGGCTCGTGTTGTGTTGTGGTCCCGCTGTTAGTACTGTGCGCGCCTCCTGGTGGGAAGGAACATAAACTTGCGGCCGATTGAGCGCGGCTGTGGTGCTTAGTGGTGCGTCTTTATTGATGAATGAGGTTGATGACCGGTGGGCACTGTGCCTCAATAAGTCTAATGTGCCCTAGGAGAGGTCGAGAGATGATCGGCTGCTCATCTGCGTAGTGATTGCTGCATGTTCCTTTTAAATGGTTTGTGTCGGTGTGTGTGTGTGTGTGTGTGTGTGTGTGTGTGTGTGTGTGTGTGTGTGTGTGTGTGTGTGTGTGTGCGCGCGCGCGCGCGAGACAGAGAGGAGGAGAGAGATGCAGACAGGCGGTCAGACAAACAGAACAACAACAAAATCGGGCCAACAAGACTTGGTACATAAACACCACAAAGAAAGAAACAAGTCCAAACAAAAGGTCATGGGGGGGGGGGGGGGGGAGGGGTGAGGCTCAAGCGCTTTCCGGTTCCGTCCCGGTTAAACGAACATATTTGAAAGCGGAACTACATGTGTACTGATTTTTGGAGAAAAAAAAAAACTGACAAAAATAATTTAATGTAAAGCAAGAGTCTCGTAGGAACTGAGTTGAAACGTATATCGGTTATCGTCTAGACGCACCAACTAGTGCCTCAGGAGGTCACGCAAAACTCTTTAAAGGTCTGCAATCTCAATTTAAAAAAACGCAAGCATTGTGTGTGTTTTGTTTTTGTTCTTTTGCTTTTTAAACTGCGACTGTGCATAACGTCACCGTTGCAGAGTTTTCAGCGCTTCGGAGACCCTTATAAAACCAGAGCGTGAGTTGCAGTGACTTCATAGTGCTTTTGGTCAGTGAGCGAGACACATCGCTACAGCATCTAGCGGGTGTTTGCTGCACGAGAAGACTATAGCCACTGCGATCTTTCTCGCTCAGTGTTGAAACGCAAACTGAGCTATGAAATCAGGCTGCTCTTAGCTTTTATATGGGGTTTTCAAGGACGCTGAAAACTCAAACTGTGACGGAGTTTATATATATATATTATATATATATATATAGGGGAAGTAAGTAAAGCTGAGAGCGCTCCCTAGATCTAGGAGGTGTGTGCTTTGTATGCCATTGGACAAGTCCGCCTTGCCCTATATTGGCTACAAGCCACAATGGGAGGTGGGGGGGGGGGAACCTACCATCCTACCGCTGAAACGTCTAACAGATCTAAGGGTATCTCACCATTCATAGGACCCCATTCCCCTCCCACCGGGAGGAAAATGGTCGGTACAACCAAGGCCATATGAATTGGTGATTTTAGCCGCTCACGACCATGGCTTTTTGTTGCGATTGCAGACCATTCATATATATATATATAGAAAAGGAACAAAGGCGTCGCTAAAGCCGAAAACATGCGCTCAATCAGGTCAATTTGAAAGTAGGGGAAGTAAGTAAAGCTGAGAGCGCTCCCTAGATCTAGGAGATGTGTGCTTTGTATGCCAGTGGACAAGTCCGCCTTGCCCTATATTGGCTACAAGCCACAGTGGAGGTGGGGGGGGGGAATCTACCATCCTACGTCTGAAACGTCTAACAGATCTAAGGGTATCTCACCATTCATAGGACTCCATTCCCCTCCCACCGGGAGGAAAATGGTCGGTACAACCAAGGCCATATGAATTGGTGATTTTAGCCGCTCACGACCATGGCTTTTTGTTGCGATTGCAGACCTTTAACACCGTGTCAGCCCGGTTATTGTGATCTGACATGAGCCACAGGCAGTGTCTGACTTACAACCTTTTTGTTCGCAACATCTCTTCCCCTGTCTGGGGGGAGAGAAAAACGATCTCTTTGTGTGCAAACTTGAGGAGGACACTAGCCATGGCGCCCTTTCACGTCTGAGACAAGATGAATAGAGAACCCATGCTGACGAGGGCACACGAGAAGTTGTTGCTACAATGCCCTCCATCTAGGAAACGAGGATGGTATTTCATACACATGTACAGCGTCTGAACGGGGAGGAGTGATTGGTTTACTCTGGAGTATTGTTTAGATCGTCTCGCAGCTCATGAGTGCCTGTCCGCCTGTTAAAGAGCTAATTTATAGGGCGCCTATTCCCGGGGAACGAGCTCTAGGCGCCTTACAATCTAAAACCGAAGTAAAAAAAAAAAAACATTCGCTCAATGTACACTACGTAAGAACAACTACAAAAGTAAAAGAGCGAGCGCGAGCGCACACACACACACACACCGTCACACCACACACACACACACACACACACACACACACACACACACACGAGTAGAAAAAATAAAGGACAGGCAGAGACCAAGATTAAAAACCAAGAATAAGTACCAGTGATAAAACCCAAAACAAAAGGATAGATTCATACACACGAACAGCGTCTGAAGGGGAGGAGTGGTTGGTTTACCCGGAAGCATTGTTTACATCGTCTCGCAGCTCACTGCTTGAGTACGGAGTCCGACCGTTAAAAGAGCCATTTCAAAGATTACTAGGCGTGCGAATTCAAAACGTCAATCTTAAATCCTCTGTGTCTAGCCTCTAGAGAAATACGATTTTCTTTGAGCCTACGGTCAATTCCTACATAGAATGGGACTAGACAAAGCTTCTAAAAATAGCCACCAATCAGTGCCGTCTACCTAGTCCGGCTCAGTCTGCAACCAGATAACGTCAGTCGCCTGCTCAGAACGCAGTCAACCCTGTTCCGGGACCGTCGCTTCTCTATGACCCTGGGCGACGACGTCCAAATCGGGCTGACCTAAGTGATACCTAAGAAGGAAAAAAACAAAAATACTCGGTGACAAGGAAAGTGGACAGTTGCGAACAACTTTGAGTCCCAGTGTTATTTCACAGTGTGCACAGAAGGGATGAAAACTGTCGCATTCACCAGCACAGTACATTTTCAGCCTGTTTAGAGAGTACTGCCTGCGTGAGTTGTCTCCCTTGCCGCAGCAAACACGCATTTTTTCGAATGCATGCTTGCTGCGGGTCTGTGTATGCACGGAAATAATCTCGAAACAGGCTGAAAATGTATTGTGCTGGTGTATGGGACAGTTTTCACCGCTTCTGTGCACACTGTGAAATAACACAGGGACCTCAAAGTTGTTCGCCACTGTCCACTTTCCTTGTCACCGAGTATTTTTGTTTTTTCCTTCTTACGTATCACTTAGCTCGGCTCGGTCTCGGTTAGCCCGATTTGGGCGTCGTTGCAGGGGCCTAGAGAAGTGACTGTGCCGGAACAGGGTTGGAACGCGGTATACTTCTACAACTATTAGTAATACGCCGACTAGAATGGGCTCACGTGCTATATTGTGACCCTTTCATGCGCAGAGTCGGTACAATCGATGAAAAAAAATTTCACACGCTGTTGTACGTCTGTCTTAGGTATTGAGACTTTAAGTGCAAGTAGCGGGGGTGGGGGGGTGGGGGGGGTGGGGGTTTAACGTCCATTTCCACCACATGCGGGTGATGTCAAAGACGGGGCAACGATGAAAAAGCCAGCACAAATATTTGGCCCCAGCCGGGATACGAACTCATGACCCGAGCATTAGAAGTCCAACGCTCTACCATTCGGTCACCCCGGCTCCCCGACAAGTAGCGGTGTTCAATGCAATACAATGACGCCTGCTAGCTGATCTTGCAGAGAGAACTGCCGGTAAAACTGAGTCAAAGTCACGTGCAGACTCGTTCACGCTGCCTGTCTCGCTCTCGAGTACCGTCACACGCACGCATGTTATCAGGTGCAGGCAAAGGATCCCGTTCCAAACGGCCGGAGGGGCCGCGGAACGAAAAACAATCACTTACTTACTTAGGTCTGTCCCCTACTGGGGTATAGGTCCGCCAGAGTCCTCTGTCCTGGGCCATTGTCTCTAGTTGTCTCCAGTTGTATCCCATAATCTTCCTGGTGTCTGCCTCGAGATCGCGTCGCCAGGTGTTCCACGGCTGTCCTCTCTTTCGCTTACCCTGGGGGTTCCATATTAGGGCCTGTCTGGTGGTGTTGGACGCTGGCTTCCTAAGTGTTCCTCGGCCGTCCTCTCTTACACTTACCCTGGGGGTTCCATGTTAGGGCCTGCCTGATGGTGTTGGATGCTGGCTTCCAGTATGTGACCAAGCCACCCCTATCTTCATCTCCGGATCTCGTCTCACCATGCATACAGCATAAACAAGAATTGCGCTGTACTATGCGACACTCTCCTTCATCCCCCCCCCCATCCCCGCCACACACACACACACACACACACACACACACACACACACACACACACACACACACACACACACACACACACACACTCAAATTTCCCAGCAATGAGATAATAAAGAATAGAAAATAAATTTTAAAAAATGTGACCATTTTTTTTTTTAAATCGCAGTAGCACCAGATACACTCTCCGCCATTTTGGCTGATTCCCGTGGAGAACTTATCTTTTGAAATAGAAATCGGTGGTTCTGCAAGGTTATTTCTCCCGAGAGGTACCACACGAGGAGCGGAATTGGTCCCTAATGAATAATACTGCAGCTGTCTATAAGGAGGAAGAACTGACATTTTCGGAAAAGACGCCCTGGAGACTAATTCAGTGTTAAAAAGTGCGAATAACGAACTCGACGTTTGCGTGACTGTGTGCAGGCGTCTCAAGCAGTGGCAGTGGAGGCATGAACAGAGAGAGAGAGAGAGAGGACTGACGATAGTTACTGGGTTCTTTCGGCCCTTCATCGTCACCGCAGTATTTGACTAAAACTTGCCAATCCTCAATGAACGAGTGTGTGTGTGTGTGTGTGTGTGTGTGTGTGTGTGTGTGTGTGTGTGTGTGTGCACGGTCAGTGTGTGTGTGTGTGTGTGTGTGTGTGTGTGTGTGTGCTCGTCACTCTCTGAGTGTGAGAGTGTGTTTCTAAGGAACTCCTTTCAAGCTACAATTTAGACGTAGCGTCGGAGTTTGTGCCCTGTCTGTCGTCGGCCGTGCTACGCTTACTGTGTGATTCCTTCGGCTCTCTCACTGACGATCCAAAGCTAAAGGGTTGCTCAGTGCGAAAGTCATGTTGCACCCAACGACCCCCGGCCGCCCCGCAGGGACATCCTCCCCGACCCCTCGGGCCGGCACGGCCATCTGTGGTAAATTTATTACTTGCTGACACCCACCATTCAACTGCAGACTTACCTGACCGCCTGTTACACGACACCGCTTACTGGCGGTATCGCCGGTTGCTACAATTGATACAGAAACGTACGCAGCGTCAGTTATCCCGACCACGGGGGGGGGGGGGGGGGGGGGATACAGAAGATGGCGGAGAGTTGTATCCAGTGTTACTACGATTGTAAGGGTCTGGCGACGATTTGCTCTCAGGTCATGAAAATGTTTGAAAATGTAAAGTACGCACACAGCTTGGCATTGTAGTGGTGTCAAGTTTACTGGTCGTTTTCTGGATGGCGTAATATGGCCCCTGTCAGTCACACAGACTGACAAACTGAAATCCAGGAAACAGTAGAACCGAGTGTTTCCATTTTCAAAAGTGATTAGCACCGGGAACGGAATTTGTCGGCATGAAAGAAAGGCGCCATCCGGCCTGCCACCCACCCACCCACCCACCCAACAAAACAAAACACGCACGCACGCACGCACGCACACACACACACACACACACACACACACACACACACACACACACACACACACACACACACACACACACCAAAAAGAGTGACAGACACGACGTAAAACAACAAAACACCTTTTCACAAACACTTTACAGTGATAATAGAAACTGACCCGTGTGTATGTTCATATTTAAAAGATATGTCTTTAACCGCGAGAAGAATCGCCGTTCAAGTGTCTGAATCGGAATTACACAGTACACGTAGTAGCAGCAGAAAGAAATCCGCCATTTTGATTACCCCCCTGCGTTATCTGGCATTGATAGATGATCACCAGTTACGCTTCCGCGGACCCTGTGTGGCAGCCAATCAGAATTACTCACAGGCATGGACACCTGTGTAGAATTATCATATCGGAAGGGGTATATTGAAGCGATGTCACACCGGGCTGCTGACTGCAAGATGGCCCGTTGTGGGGGTTAGAATTACGAAGTCTTATCCAAACCGTGCAGGATCTTATTAGGATCCGATTATTCATACACGCCCTGTTATTTCACCCGACGGCAGAGTTGCGGAACCTTATGCCAGGGGAGGTAAAACCATCAATCTCAGCTGACGAACAATACCTGCGCTGGAGGTGTTAATAGCTTGGGGTGGCAACACTTAAACAGCAGTAGCATGCCGGCGGTGTCTCGTGTGAACTTATGCGTAAAATATCCTGGCATTTAAAGTTGCATAGGGACATCTGGGGGTCTGGTGGGTGTATGGGGAGGTTCAGTTGGTGGTGGGGTTGGGCAGAGGTTGGAGGTGGGGGGGGGGGGGGTGAGTTGGCTTCATCCGTCATCTCTCGCCTGTTGGACCAAAAACAGGTTTCTTTGTTTAACTTTATTTTTGAAGAATACACACATAAACGCACACATGCATGAACACACACCATGATTTTAAATTCTGGAAGAAATTCGTACATAATTGAATCGACTGTCGATTATAACAACATACAATTTTTTTTACGCTGTGTATCTGTTATTAAATTCTGTACGCTGTGTATCTGTTATTAGAAAAATATTGACACACCAGTCTAAAAAAACAAACAAAAAAACCCCAACAACAAAAAAACGGGTTCGTCATATTCCACAATTTTACCGCAAATTTTATGAATGAGGATCTCGTGTGATTCCTCACCTCCACGCTTAACAATACTGTTCTCACTGTGCAGAATCTTTGAAGGTGTTGCTCCGGGATATTCCTCCTGAAGGCGTCTTTAGCTTCTTGAAAGAGTCGAATTTATTTTATAAAATATAGACACCTCAAGTAATACGGACTATCCTCGACCTCTATATGTTCGATGTACAAAGAAGTGAAACGTGTTTATCTCATTTAAACCGGATAGATTTTCAATATATGTTTACATCTTCTTTAATTGTGTACCCCTTTTTTAGTTTTAATCTGGCGGAGAAGGACTTTGTTTAGCCGCGAAATAGTCTTTGTTGCTTGCGCGGCGTAAAGCCCTAACTAACTAACTAACTAACTAACTAACTAACTAACTAGCTAACTGTTAATCTAACTAAATGTTTATCTAACTAAGTAACTAACAATACTCTTCTCTTGCGAGTTCGTCCCCGGTAAGCATACCCATGCAGCAGCATTTTGCGCTTTTTTTTGCTAGCAACATTCTCGGCCATGTACCCCTGGCTTGTGACTGTCAACTACACCCATCAGCGTAACTCGTGCCACCAGTAAAACAGATAACCGTTTATCGTACCGCTAACCCTATTGTCAACAGACTTGCACCATCATCGTTTAAATCCCGCGGTGCTGAGCAGGCTCTTTCCCCATCTGGCAAGTCTATTGACTAGTTGCAACTTACAGGTCTCAAGTTTGTGGGTGGCGGAAACTAGCTAGAGTATACTGCAGTGAGATATTAATAAGGTACATGTACCATTTCCGAAAACAGACCAGCAGGTAAGGGGCGTAACGTTTGGAACTTTCAAGCACACTAATGTATAAAATCCAAGGAATAATAAAGCACACTGGGATTTATTTTAAAACAAACAAACAAACAAACATAACGTTTGATAGTTTAAAAAAGATTTTTAAAAATCCCCCTCCAAAAAACCCCCCCAAAAACAAACAAAAAACCACACACACACACACACACACACACACACACACACACACACACACACACACACACACACACACACACACACACACACACACACACAACCCAAAAAACAAAAACAAAAAACCAAACAGGCAAGAAACAACGAAAAAAAAAAAAAAAAAACACAAACAAACACACACACAGACACAAAGAAAACACTTTGAGTCTTCACCAGGCAAATTTTGAACGGAAAAGAATGAAGGGTGACTGTGCAAAAAAAATATTTTTGAAATGAAGATCATTTCTTTCGTTTTTTTTTTTTTTTAATTTAAGATATAGGTAATTATCCTTGTACCACCGAGAAAAAATCTCTACTTCTGTGAGGGTGAGGGTGAGTTTTTAGGGCTTTACAGCCGCGCAAGCCACACAGACTAGTTCACGGCTGAGTGTGCCTGTGCTACATGAAAAAAAAAAAATGTAACGTTGGACAAAGGATGCAAACTGGTCTACGAGGCGGTATAAGCCCAGGACATGCAGGAGACGCTGCACCTTCATGCTAATTCCTCGAACTCCCGATTACAAAAAGGCATAGAAAACAGCAATTACAACCAGGTAAAACAAAGATAAATATTAAGCGCATATACAGCAAATATTGCAACTTATCCTCTCCTAGGCGCAATAGACCAGTTCGCAGCATATGCCCAACTCTACTTCTGTGAAGTACTCTGTAAGATTACATGTGCAGCTATGTGACACACCACTGTCCCGTTCAAAAGCAGTCCTACCAACATTGGTAAAAATATAGGTCTACAGCGGCTGCTCGCCTTTCCTTACTCACCATATTTTTTAACATTCTTCTGTTTGGCATTGTCCGGGAGTCAGTCATTCAGTCAGTCAGTCAGTCAACTTGAGGCTTATAGTCCCATTATGTGTGATTGGTGACTTAGTATTGTATTTTCAAAGGTTTTAAGATTTTTTAAAATAATTTTTGAAAAAAAAAATTTCATTTTATTGCAGGGTGGTGGTGGTGGTGGTGGTGATGCCGGGCGAGCGCCGAGCGTTCCTAGTCCGGCTGGGCAGGGGCCATTGTAGTATGATAGGTATGGGTAGGGCTTTTGGTCCCAAAGCGGCCCCTGTCTAAAAAAAAAAAATATTGCTTATTATTTAAAACAGGTAAAATTCAGGATCACCTTAGATATTCGGGACTCTTGTAGTCTCCATTTATACTCACCAGATTTTGCCATCCATTGGTGACCGACTCCCCCCCCCCCCCCCCCCCCGGGGAGCCTCAAACTGCAGCACCAGCCCTTACGTTGATAAGAGAAATTACGGGGGGTATCAGAAAATGATCGGACCTGCTGCGGTGTAACTTGGCGGTGAGATCAGTTTAATACATGTGTAAGCCGTTACCTCCCTATGCGGGCGACCCCATGCTGCTTCAAAATGACCGCGTTAGTCAGGTCTTTCGGCTTTGTCCTGTCAGTAGATACTGAGGTTATTCGGTTGGCTGATCTCGAACGCAGAGTCCTCAGTAGTAGTGCAGCTCCAGTTACAGCCGTCTTGTGTTTGCTGAACGCATGTTGTGGCGGAGTTTTAACGATTCGGCTTTGTAGTGTAACGCGGAACAGATCCTCCCAAGGACATTTTGCTAGGTTTTCGTGCTTCTACAAATATTTTTGATAAATTCCAGCAAATGGGGACAACTTTTGCGCGCGCGCGAGAGAGAGAGAGAGATGATGATGATGATGATGATGATGAAACTTTATTTCTCAACGGTAAAAGTCTTGACAGAAAAAAGTACGTCAGTTTGCAAACTTGCCGTTGCTAATACAACAAAAGATTAGAGAAAAGCAAGTAAGAGAGAGAGAGAGAGAGAGAGAGAGAGAGAGAGAGAGAGAGAGAGAGAGAGAGCTGACTGACTCCGGGAGAGTGACAACAACAATGACGAAATATCCTTCATTTGACGCTAAGGGCTCAATTGCCCTTTAGAAACTTGGCTTTGCCACACTAACACGAAAAATAAAACAAATAAAAACAAATTGAATCCCCCCCCCCCAAAAAAAAAAATCTATCAAAAAGACCCCCTCCCACAAACAAACAAACAAACAAACAAACAAACACAATAAAACAACAACAAGAACAACTGATAAAGGAGCAAATAGAAAAAAACACAAAAAAAACTATATATACATGTATACGGTTCTTACAGAGAGAGAGAGAGAGAGAGAGAGAGAGAGAAAGAGGGAGAGAGAGAGATGTCACGTTCTCATAGAGAGAGGGGGGGGGGAGCAAAGAACAGAAAGGCAAAGTTTGCCGAGTCTCCCGTACATCTGCTGAACATTTCAGCGGGATGCCATCTTCATTGCTTTTTATTAGGCTCATCCACAAAATACTGATCACTATCGACGACTTTCTAAAAACACTGCGGTGAGCGCTGCTCCCGGCATCTCTCCATCTCAAGCTCATACCAGACCCCCTAGAGATCTGCTATAACGATCATGGCCGCCCATTTCCACCGTCATCTAAACAAAACGACCGATTCACACCGTTTAACGCCCCCTGCCCGCACTTTCCGGCTCGGGGCCATGAACACCCCATCAGACTGCAAAGTTTCGTCATGCAGAATGATGAACTCCTCTGCCGTCATCCGGAAAAAGTTTTTATCTGCCACGGATTTGATAGGCGTTTGGGCTCTTCTTCATGTGAAACGGTAGACTTCAACATAGGTGGGCAGGTTTTATGTCTGCGAGTTGTAGTTAAGTCAGTTTGGCATCAGGCCGAGTTCACCTGTGTTACTGTCGGGCCCTTGTCGGGCTTGGACCTCGATAAACCCTGTTTTGCTCTGTTGGCAAAGACAGGTGATCCGCTATTTTGTCAACCATCAGATTCTCCGAGAGTCACTGATAGAAAATATAACGGCTTGGGAAAGGCACAATTTCACGTGAGATCACTCTCGGTCGCCTTCGGATTTTCAAAGTGAAGTTAGGTACAAAAACTCCCCCAGCGAAAAAAACAACAACAACAACAACAACAAAAACCCCAAAGAAACCCAAAACAAACAAAGACATACCCCCCCCCCCAAGAAAAACAACACAGCAACGTACAACCAACCAACCAATCAAACAAAAACCAAACAAACAAGCAAATAGAAACACGCAAAAGACCAAACCAAACAAAAAACCGCAACCCAACAACAACAACAACAATACAGACAAAACACCCAAAACAAAAACAACAACGAGAAGAACAACAAAACTAAAAACAATAACACCACCACCAAAAAGCAAACCAAAACAACAACAACAACAATACTAAAACAACAACTATGCAAAAAAACAACAACCCACAAACAACAAAAAAACAAATAACAAATAACACCACAACCACCCCCCCCTCCCCCCAACACTTTGGTGCGACAGGCGCCAGAGAGGGACTCAGCGTGTGTGTCAGTGTGTATGTCAGTGTGTGTGTGTGTGTGTGTGTGTGTGTGTGTGTGTGTGTGTGTGTGTGTGTGTGTGTGTGTGTGTGTGTGTTCGCTGAAGATTACCTACTTTGGATTCAGATCACTGTGCCTTTAACGCTATTGACCGTGGGTACGATAAATTATCCGAGTTTCACCTTCCCGACAATATCCTCAGTCAACTGCCTGTGAACAACTCACTCAACAAAGAACGCGCCCTTATTCAAGTCATTTGCAAACCTTTTCAGTTGTCTTTCAGTAAAACATTTAGAAAGCAATTTCACCTCGACAACTTGTGCCACTCGCACGGACTAAAACCAATCTACGGTTCACTCAACACCGAAAATACTGCACTAAGAAACCAGGCTTCGCTGAACGAGAATACAAAAACTGTGAAAAAAATTCTGAAAAAAAAAAATTAAGAAGAAGAAGAAGAAGAAAGCCGCAGTTAAGAATCGCGACTAAGTCGACTCTAAGGGTCTAAGCGCAGTGGATTTTATAGACGCTTAGGTCCTTATTCTAGGTGATGGTAGACGTTTCTTTCAAAATACCAGGACTGGAGTGCTCAAAACAGGAACAGCATCAACGCAACAGAAGTGTAGGTGATAATCGTTGGCTTTCATCTCACGAGGCGCCAACTGCACCTGTCATCACGACCATAGGCCAAGCCAGGCTTCCCCGACAGAAGCCATTCAAAGCCAGACGATGGTTATGATATGAATAGGTGGGAACGCAGGTCCACACCACGGGTATAAGACAAGAAGGCGGGGGGTTTTGATGGTGCGCTGTTAAGATTCAAATGTTTTGAGAACGTAATATCACAAATTGACCTTGGGGATCAAGTGCAGTGTTTATTTGAAGGACCACTGTGACGTCAGTTTGGCGAGTGTGTTGGTTTGTAATGATTACTGTTGTCACGAGCAGAACAGTCGGCGTCAAAATCCTGGCGTTTGGATGGAAGCAGCACTGGAAAGAAACTCGCCGCCATCTCAGTTGACTAACATCCGTGATTCAGAGACGGTAGTTATGATATGAATGGGTTGGAGTGCAGACCTACACTTTAAGGTCGGAAAAACCTCCCCTTGTGAATCTGAAAAGCTGGACTGAGACGTGTGTTTAGATACACCTGCTTTTTTTAAGTGGCGATGTCTTGAATGTCTATGTCGTGAGCCATTCGGGCCCTCCAAAAAGTTATGCGATGTAGTTTGTTGTTGTTGTTTGCTTTTTTCGTTTTACAACCGTGCACCGTTCACTCGACTGATCCAGTGTCATTCTCTCAATGTGGTGTCACTGTGGTGTCATTCACTCAATCCAGTGTACTGAACAAAACAGGCAGTAATCAAATAAGCGCGCAAGAAGGGTGGGTGGGTGGGTGTTTGGGGGTTTAACGTCCTTTTCCATCACGTACGGTTGGCATCAAAGACGGGGCAACGATGAAAAAGCCAGCACAAATATTTGGCCCCAGCCAGGATACGAACTCACGACCCGAGCAGAGAGAGTCCAACGCTCTACCATTCGGCCACCCCAGCTCCCCATAAGCGCGCAAGAAAACAAACATACAAACATGATCTGCCAATAACCAGCCAGATAATCTTTTTTTTTTTTAAGCAAAGAATCTCGAGAAAATGTCTGAGAGGAAAAAGTTAACCTTTTTTCCTCTTAAAAAGTGCATAAAAACTTGCGGCATTAAGTTTCAAGTTACGGCTAAATCAATTCGTACTTCGGATCTTTCGTTTTACGATGTTTATCTCTCTGACACTGTGTTGACGTATGTCACAGCTGAATATCATAAAATCTCTACATTTTTATTCGTACATTTTTATTCCTTGTTTTCGACTTTAGCTCTTCTCTAAATTTCTATCACTTCTCCCGCGGGCGGGGAGTCGGGATAGCCGAATGGTAGAGCGTTGAACTCTCAATGCTTGGGTCGTGAGTTCGAATCCTGGCTGGGGCCAAGTATTTGTGCTGGCCTTTTTCTCGTTGCCCCGTCTTTGATATCACCCCTACTTGAGGAAAAGGACGCTAAACTGCCAAATACCCACTCCACCAACTCTGCCGGGGGGCATACTTTTGTAGCTAGCAGCATGTTCCGCTCATAAATTTTGTCGACGTAGTGTAGTGGTTAGCACTTCGGACTATAGACCGGGAGACCCGGGTTCGAGTCCCAGCCGAGGCAAGCGGGATTTTTCCTACCTAGGTCGGCTCCTACCCAGAGCGGGTGTGCTATGGGCCCGATGGGGAGGCTGTTGCCACACAGCCGAGATTCACCCACTTCACGGCTGCGACTTTGGGGGTGCTTCCCTTGGTATGACACGTCTTATGATGTGGACGATTACACGGCCGGCACCGCAGGTGCCGTAGTTCCAGGGCCTGGTTAAAGCCGGGATATTTATGACAGGAAGCGTGGAATGCGGCCCTGTCCCGCAGTCCCAAACCACACGGACCTCCATAGCATCATGTTACCATCATCCTCATCTCCATCATCATGCATAATAAAAATTGCCCCAGCTTCCGAGCCCTCCGTGGGTTCCACCCATTACCAGGGAGGAACACCACTGGAGCCGGCAAAGAGTTGGGGCAGCAAACAAAAAAAAAAAAAAATTTGTCGAGGATTGGTGGGTATTTTTAGGTTTAACTCAATTCTTACCAAGTATGTTTGGGGTTCTGCACTAGTGGCCTCACTGAAAATAAAAATCCATATTAATTGATGTCTGCGTGGATTTTAATTTGGCTTTGCGGGAGTTATAAAAATCATTATTATTATTATTATTATTACAATGTAAAGACGTGTATATACTCATGTTTTAAAATAACGGCTTTAGATGAGAGCAATCGTCGAAACTCATTTGAAGCGGCGTAGCAACGGGAAAAGGGCGTCCATTTTGATTACCCCCCCCCCCCTTGACTGATGACCTGCATCCCGGTGGAACACCTGACTAAATGAATCCAAGCTAAGTTCCACGCACAACCCCCTTCTTTATCAATCCGACGAAAAGACAGCTATCGTTCTTGCATCAACACCTTGAATAATTTACACCCTCGTGGAATGCCGGGATGTTTCTCTTAAAAACGCATCGACGATCGACGCGGCACAGTGTTCTTCCCACAGGAACGGAAAAACTATCGGTGATGGCTGCTCACTTGATTGACAGAGGCCTCAGTTTCGCCTGACGGGCAAAACGCATCAGTGAAGGTGCATCAGTGAGCCGTCACACGGCATCAGAAACTTTGAATGTTTCCAGCAGCTGACGATGGTGGCTTTTTGAGAACCGAGAGAGAGAGAAAAAAAAAACATTTCGGTGAGGTGATCCTTTTAACGTTTTGGAAAATGGTGCAAATTTCGCTGAATATATGCTCCGCCATTTTGAAAAAAAATCCTGCCTGGCATGCATGCGCTTGTGTCAAATTTTGTGTCACGCCAATGAACACGTTAACGAGGAGGAAGACGGGGTCGGGCAGGGGAGGAGTGAGGAGTGTGTGTGTGGGGAGGCGGGCGGGGAGGGGGAGGGGCCAATTAATAACATTATTCTTCCTGTGTATTCACCCCCAGCCGGTGAGGTTAGCTGGAACTGATAGTAAAACGGCGAACACGGCCGACTGGAATCCATGATTTAATCGAGAAAACCGGCTTCCTTCCCGACTGGTAACCGCCATCTCCCATGGCCAAGCGGCAGCAGTTCAGAACGTCTTCACAAAACTGCGGCCCAACCCCCCCCCCCCCCCAAAAAAAAAAAAAAAAAAAAACAGCGACGTGATCCGTAAAATATTGCTGTCTGTCCGGATATCAGACACAAATTCTGCTGTTTATATTCTGGTTCTCGGACTTGGCAGTTGTGCTCTTTTGCGTTTTTTTGTGTCACCTACCACGACGAGTAAAACCCTTTCTCTCTTTCTTTCTTTCTTTCCGTGTGCCTTTGTCGTTTGAGGATGAATAAGGAAGGAATGAGATGCTTGCATTCATCGACAGTTACTTCTCCTCCAAAACGAAGGGCTGTCTTGGACACTAGAGACCTGACGGCGTACACATGTGTGTCATAGCCCGAGGGAAAATTGCAAATGAGGTCGTGCGCCGCACTGATCATGAATATTCATCATTGTCGCGAGACGCCTTGAAGCAGACTGTTTCAAACTGTCCCCTTGCTATTGAATGGGCTACACAAACTGATTTCTACACCGATTTCAGCCAATTAGTTCCTAAGCTGCTGGGGTGAATTGACAACAATCACGATCTTGTTAGTGGGTCATCATTCTGACTGGATGGGGGAAGGAAGATGGCTGACTGAGCTCAAAATTATCTCCCTCAGATCCGCTTGAGGTCGCTGTAATCGACCAAGCGCCCAGGCCCTGAAGAGCAGAGAAGTGGTGGTTTGGTGTGATCTAAACTAGTCAACCAACAAAGCAAGAAACCAACCAGCCAACCAAAGAAAAAGAAATCAAGCAAGCAAGCAAGCAAGCATCCAAGCAAACAACCCCCCGCCCCCCCTCCCCAAAAAACAACAACAAACAACAAACAAACAAACAAACAAAAACACACAAAACACCCAAACCAAAAAAGAACACCAACCACCAACAAACAAACAAAGAAACAAAAAAACCCAACAACAACAAAACCCCAACACAAACCGACACACAAACCAATCAGCCGACCAACCGACAGTGAGAGAAAGCCGGGAAGGAAGAAAAAAGAAAGAAAGAAAGAAAGAAAAGAAAGAAGTATGCATGCATGCACGCATGCAAGCAAGCAAGCAAACAAACAAGCAAACAAACAAACCAATCAGCCAACAAACCAACCAGTTAAAGAAAGAAACAAACAAGCAAGCGAGTATACAAGCACGCAAGCAAAAAAAACCAAAACAACAACACCCCCCCCCCCCAAACCAACCAACCAAACAAACCAACCAATCAGCCAACAAACCAACCAGTTAAAGAAAGAAACAAACAAGCAAGCGAGCATACAAGCACGCAAGCAAAAACAAACAAACAAACAAACAAACAAACAAACAAACTCATGACATTTTTTAAACTTCAGTTTCTTATCTATAGCTTCCAACGTTTCTTCACCAACACTGCCATGCCACGACCACCTTCCCCGAACGGCTTAGCGACAATGTGCAGCACCACAGGATGCTGTTGTCCACTTCCCGTTTTGCTGAAGACACTTTGAAAGAAGAACTAGATATTAATTACAGGCATATTTCACGCACCATGCCATGCGTCAATAATTACAAGCACCGCATAATAGTGTGCGCTCATGAAGCTTGGCATGCGTCAGTGAGTCAAATGTTAGGGAATGATTTAATGACAATGACCGGACTTTGGACCGACCGCTGTGTAGTGAACTCTCCCCTCAGTAGTAACGAGGGTAGAACCCGTCTATTTTTCTCTACTTTACATCTCTACATTATGAGGCGCGACGTGCGTCCAGCCCAGCTACCTCACTATCCACCCATAAAACGTGCGCCTTACAAATCAAATGGAAATCGAAAAGGAACGGGGGCTGTGGGTGGGGTGACAGTGAGGGGTGTGAGGTGGTGGTGGTGGTGGTTGCTGTGGGAAGATGTCGGTGACAAGAACAAACACTTCCGCCAACGAAGTTGTGAGGCTGGGTGAGTGGAAGGTAGGGGTTAGGGTGTGTGTGTGTGTGTGTGGGGGGGGGGGGGGGGGTATTGGGGCTGATG
This sequence comes from Batillaria attramentaria, assembly GCA_018292915.2. Classification (NCBI taxonomy): domain Eukaryota; kingdom Metazoa; phylum Mollusca; class Gastropoda; family Batillariidae; genus Batillaria; species Batillaria attramentaria. Next base: position 1,348,269 of record JACVVK020000079.1, read on the forward strand.
GTGATCAAAACACAAGAACAAACACTTTCACTGTAGTTTTCTGTGAGGTTGGGTGAGGGGAAGGGGGGGGGGCTATGGAGGCTGATGATGATCAAAACACAAGAACAAACACTTTCATTGTAGTTTTCTGTGAGGTTGGGTGAGGGGAAGGTGGGGGGGGGGGGGCTATGGAGCCTGATGGTGATCAAAACACAAGAACACACACTTTCACTGTAGTTTTCTATGAGGTTGGGTGAGGGGAAGGTGGGGGGGGGGGGGCTATGGGGGCTGATGGTGATCAAAACACAAGAACAAACACTTTCAAGAGGTTTTTGTTTGTTTGTTTGTTGTTTGTTGTTTTGTTTTTTTGGCGAGGGCAGTGGTTTTGGTGGTGGTGGTGGTGGTGATGGTGGTGGTGGTGATGTGTGTGTGTGTGTGTGTGTGGAGGGGAAGGGTGGGTGGGGATGTCGAGGTTGGGTGTCTTCTGTTCACAGTGTGGGTGAATTCAGAGACGGGGCCATTTTTTTTTTTTTTTTTTTTTTTAAATCCTGTATAGATTTTGACTGTTGAGATTTGGACCCTCGAATTTCTCGAGTCTCGAGTCTGGGGCTAAAGAGGTTGATCCACTCGTCTCCCCAGTTTTCTGTGGGGATTGTACCATCAGTTACAAATTATATACAGAGCACAGGGGATTTTTTTTTAAATCGATAATTGATTTTGTGTGTGGATATCCTCCTTTCTCTTGTCGATTCCTTGTTCTTTGTTTCCTTTCTTATTTCTTAATTTTAGAGTGTCTTCTACGAGCAGAGTAACACACACACACACACACACACACACACACACACACACACACACACACACAGTGTACATAGAACATAAAACTCCCCTTTGAAGAAAAAAAAACAACTTCGTGACGTCACAAAGGGTGACGTAAGATAATTGAGGCAGAAGCATTAATCGAAAACTGAAAAGGTCGTCTGGCACTTAGTGAGACAAAATGTCGCACGAAGCAGAGGTATATAGAGACAACAGAACACCCATTTGCAAATCTCATAACTTCATGCCATTCTACCGATAATTGTTGGGTTTTTTTGTTGTTGTTGTTGTTGTTGTTTTTTTGTTTTTTTTTGTTTTTTTTGGGGGGGGGGGTGTTCTTTCTCCTTTTCCCACTTGAGATCCTTGTTTCGTTTTGCTTGCCTAACGTCAATTCTTCTCTGTGTCGTTTCCCCCACTTACATCACAGTTTAACAGGAGCCAAGGCTCGTAACTCTGTCCTGTAACATTATTTCCCTTGGAGAAGAGATTGTGATGCTTACCAGTTCATGACATTTCAGTTTGTTTTGATCAGACAGAGACAGAGAGCAGCAAGTGCAGGGAACTGGCGGCGCCAGGAATTATTGGGTTAATCGGTACAAGCACGAAGTTTTTCAGTAGCCGGTGCCCTGTCCTGGTCTGTTTCTGGTGCGGTTCATGTAAGAGCCGCGACTGAATCAGTCTTTGTTGCCTGCGCAGCGTTAAGCCATAAAAGCTCAGTATTAACCGAATGCAGTCCCAACAGACATTAATTTTGCAGAACTTGAACAGTAGTTTTAGCCAGTCAGAAAATGGGTGAAATTTGCTGCGGATCCATGGTCCCACAAGCTTTCACATAACAACAGTAAAGAAGCCGGTGAATCAAAGTGGCGTACATGTGTGTTCGGTTGTGCACCCTGCCTGTTTTGGAAGCGGTCAGTCTGCACACAGCTCGGTGAACTGTCCTGTGAAATAAATAACTAAAATAAAACAACAGCAGCAACAACAACACAAAACAAATATCAACAACAACAATCAAACACATGAACAAAACAAAACAAAACCAAAATATCCATCCCCAAACAACAACAACAACAAACGAACAAAAACAAACAAAAATCCCCACAAAACAAGAAAACCCAAAAACAAAACAACAACAACAACAACAACAAGCAAATAAACCAAAAAAACCCAACAACAACAGCAACAAAAACAAGAAGCAACAACAACAAATATAACAAAAGATCCCTTTCTTAATATTTCTTGTCCATGCTTGTAACGGAGTAGACTTTCCGTCCGGTCCAGGCTCTGTCAAAGGGACGACAATGAGCGAAGCGCAGACAGTGTGCTCTACGTGTTCGTGTTTGGGTCGTCCGCTATCAGCTTAATGTGGCGAGAGTTGATACGAGGACAAGCTATTAGGGCCCGCAACCTGCCCCGCCCCCTACTTTACAATTACCTCCCCTGCGTGGACGGTCACCACCCCCTGCTGTCCCTGTGACCCCTAACCCCCTCCACCCTACCCCACCAGACTCTTCTCCCCCTCCCTTCACCCCCCCCCCTCAACCACCCTTCCCCACTGTACAACGCCCATGTCCGGCATGTGAGACTGTGAATGAGTCACCAGAGGACACTATCGGTTTCTGGGGAAAACGGCTTTAAAAGCACCGTGGCTTTGACATACAGTTGGGCCCTATTTCCAGATAACGAAACCCCTGCCTTTGATCGTGCTGTCACTCTCTGCGGGAGATCACGTCACATCGACTTGCTCTCACGGTAGAGTGGCGTGCGACGGACACAAACCCAAAAGGTCTTTGCGCAAGCTCAACGTTTTCTTTTCAGTCGTCTTCGCTGGAGCCTCGGCCCGGAATGAAAACGACACGAAATCTGAAACAAAGAGAGACGTGCTAGGTTGAATTAATAATTAAAGAACGCAGTCGAGCCGGGCTGGCTTCAAAACTGAGGACTGTCGCGCGCAGCTTGTCAGTATTGTCAAAAACCAAAAAGAGAACTTCACGTCATTAAAATTAACTACGTCAGACTGACTTCATACATGACACAGGATGAGACGTAAGACGTCGGGCTGGGAAGATCGTGAAACGGTTTTTATCAGGGACGGCAGGACAAAGAGCACAGACACCATAAGTGAGTCGGCACAAATTTGACTCGATTTGGTGAGGAAGAATCCGTTAGCAAAGATTCAAACCCAGCAGCTCAGGATCCAGCGGCAGATGTCTTAGCCACTAGGTCAAATCCCCATGCCCATGTTTGATCCCCTAATCCCTATTGTATTACAACTCTTCAAAGGACGTTTTCTCTTTGCTGTCTCAGTTTGATCACTCACTTTCCGACTAAGGTGGTCTTAGCCTGCACACACACACACACACACACACACACACACACACACACACACACACACACACACACACACACACACACACACACACGAGAGAGAGAGAGAGAGAGAGAGAGAGACTGACTGACTGACTGACTGAAACGTTTATTTCAGGATAAAGACTTGTAGGCATGGTCTGCCTATCTTACAAGCTGTCCTGCTAATCTAGGAACACTAAAAAAATAAAGGCTAACATTACCAAAAAAAGAGTATACCAGGCACAAAGGGAGTAAATCTAATTAGAAAATAGAAGAAAAAAAAACAAAGAGAGAGAGAGAGAGAGGGGGAAAAACAAAAAAATAAACAAAAACAAAACATCAACGACCACTCACAAAGTCGACCCCGGAAGAATAACAGGAAGCTGAAGCAAGGTGAAAACATTTTCAGCAACATGAAAATTTCGTCAGTTGTTTGTCAAATACAATCTCCCAAGATAAACTGTCAAAAACCAACAACAACCAAACAAAAAAATAAAAAGTTCAATTTCGCTTTGAAATACCGAAGCAACACAAAACGATACAAAACATGTTTTCTGTGCACGCGATTGCGTTGTTGCCTGAAAGACGTGGATGCAATTAACTGTCTCATTATCCATAATTAGCACGTCATCATAAATAATTATCATGCCACTGGATACCGAAAAAAGTACAGTAGCTTCCCTTTAGAATACACCATTTTTGACAGGGGAGATAACAGGCTACTTCCGGCTGGAAAAAAAAACCCCATGAAATTGTAGCTGTGGTTATTGAAGTGGGGTGGATGCAAAGAAAGATCTCATTGGATGAAAGATAATTATGAGATCAGCCCAGCTCTATGCCCACCGATCGGCCTTACCACTGAGCAAAACGGTCCTGTCACGTGACACCCAATTTGCACACAAAGGAAAGCGCAAAAAATAAAAAAAATAAAAATCTTATTATGTTGTCGCTTGAGAGTTAGCAGTAGTTGCCTCTATTCCAGACCGAATGTTCTAAACTTTGGGACTTGAAACATTAATTTGTTTTAGCGACATTGGGACATGCCTGAGAGGAAGGGAAAACCGCTGAACGGTGAATAGTTAATGCGCTTTCCAAATGAACTGACTGAATCACATGCGCCACGAACTGACGCCAACACTGACGCACGCTCAAATGAATCACGTGCTAGAGCTCGCGAGCTTGAGCTGCCATCTTTTAGTTTAGATTTCTTAGTTTAGTAGCATAGTATTAGACTTGGACATCACACATTACTTTAGGATCTGTGTTTAATATGTATGGATTTATATGTCTAGATAAATTAATGTAGGGGTGTGTGTGTGTGTGTGTGTGTGTGTGTGTGTGTGTGTGTGTGTGTGTGTGTGTGTGTGTGTGTGTGTGTGTGTGTGTGTGTGTGCGAGCCAGAAGAAAATTTTCTGCCATCGACAGACAATAAAGTTATATTGAATTGAATTGAATTGAATTGAATTGAAAAACAATGCTGTTAACGTTACGCAGTCAAGCTGTCTGGGGGAATTGATCGGCTTAGTAAATTCCACTCAGCTATTCAAATCAGTTTCGCAACAGCAGCTGCACAGAAGGACATCATTCAAACGTTGTGGACCGTGCGTGTATACTGTATACTGTGGACTGTATCTCAGTTCACCTCAGCCGCTCTGACGAGAAGACAAACTGGGCGTTGATTTAATTTGCAATGTTTTCGGCTCGTACGGCTGATTGCACAGTGAATTCAGCAGCATTGAGCTCAAGCGGACTGGCGATCAATTGCTCAGTTGTGTTTCTATCAACTGGCTGCACGTCTCTCTCTCTCTCTCTCTCTCTCTCTCTCTGTGCCTGTCTCTGTCTCTCTCTTTTCATGCTCATAATTATTGTGGTTTTTCACGGACTCTGATATCGCAGTATGAACGAACTTTCTGTGACCTGGAATCCTAGTCGCATCTTTTCGTCTGTTTCATGTAATACTATTTCAGCACTGATTGCTTTGTAATGTCCCCTACCCCCCCCCCCCCCCCTCCAGCACTTGGCTAGAGGCAATAATGCCTACACAATAAATGATAGGAGTCTCAATCGCATATATACCCTTTTTTTCTTATTTTATTTCGCAAGTAGAAGTCGCACTGTTCGTGTTAATGATTTTTTTTTTTAAAGAATAGTAACCTCAAGCATGGAAACTGTCATTGACCCAACAGCTTCACCCTGGTTTAATAAACTCTCTCTCTCTCTCTCTCTCTCTCTACTGATCAGTCTCTCTCGATCAGTCTCTCTTACTGAGCCAAGCTCGCTGACAGAAAAAAAATAACGGGTCCGTGTCTTTGACTACAAGCCTCTGCTCTGATGATCCGTGTTAATCAATATCTTCGCTGTTTTGTGTGCTGCTCACTGGTACCTCGACAGTTCGTTGCCTGCGTTCGCTCGTGACACTGTGGACAAAGGGACCGTGCGCCTGAAGTGCCGGGTTTAGCGAGGGCTTAAGGAGGGATTGTTTCTTGAGGGGTTTCACAACATTACACAAGGGGGAGATCCTTCTTCAATGGAGAGTAGGATCGAAGGTGTGCGTGCGTGCGTGCGTGCGTGCGTGCGTGTGTGTGTGTGTGTGTGTGTGTGTGTGTGTGTGTGTGTGTGTGTGTGTGTGTGTGTGTGTGTGTGTGTGTGTGTAATCCTTTTAAGGCTCTCATACTTTAGTATTAGTCAGAATTTATGCATTTTTCCCTCCAAATCACCCAGCAATTCCTTAACTGTTTTGTTCCTTCCCCTTCTTCTCCTTAAATGGGCTAATTCCATCTTTGCCGCTAAGCTAAAGTACGCTCGAAATACTCTATCGTTGTGATTAGTGCAGCTCTTAATTCAATACAGCCTTCTTTACACATTGCGCGAGCGCCGGTCACAGTCGAACATTCAAATTCTACGACTGTTGTTACACTATTGGAGCGCTCAGTCAGTGTGGTCGCTGCGTCGCCGAGTACGTTTCTGTCGGCCCAGTGCCAGCATTACAGAGGCTGTCACTCACTGTCCAGGTGTCAGTATAAGTGATGAAAGATACCACGAAAACAGAACGACCAGTGAGCATGAAAATGGTAACGTTAGGCCGTTTAAACCCTCAAACAACCCACCAACCAGTCTGTTTTGAAGCAGCACCGGACAAACGCTAGGCAGCACTGACGTGTGCATCTTAATGTTTCTGACAGGACCAGACCAAAACCCGCCGTCAGTATCGACTTGAAAGTGACCGTTAAGCGTCTGGTGAAATCTGAACCCGTAACCAAGTGGTGTAACGGGCTTCATGCCTGACATAAGGCCACGATTAACCTACCGCTTATCGGTTCTGCAAACTTGCGCAACCCGCCGTTTCGACAGTCGACTGCGCCCGTGAACAAACCCAAACAAACATTCACTGATAATGCAGGACCTGACAGACGGCTTGGTACTGTAGTTGCAACGGAAACGTTTGTCGAATGACGTTGTTTGTGTACAACAAAGAGGAATCGATACTTCACCATACCTGCTTTTACTTTCGTCCCGATTTCACGAACTCTCCACCTAACCCCAGCCCCCTCTCCCCCCCCCCCCTCTCATTGCTTGATGTATGTAATCGCATAGTCGGTTTATTTTTTTTTTCTTTCCGTTCATTTCCTTCCTTGGATATATTTACGGTGTGTGTGTGTGTGTGTGTGTGTGTGTGTGTGTGTGTGTGTGTGTGTGTGTGTGTGTGTGTGTGTGTGTGTGTGTAAAATAAAGTTTCGTTTCGTTCGTTCATTCGTTCGTTCCCTCTTGAAGCCCCCCCCCCCCCCCCCCCCCGCCCTTCCTTGCGCCACACACACACACACACACACACACACACACACACACACAACTATGACACACACACAGAGGTCGGCTTTTCTGTCTAAACTCCAGCGACTCAGTGACACAATAGTGGTGACAGCCTGAGTGCAGTTACTGCACATGTCACAGGTGGGTTGTGTGCAATATACGTACCTGAAGGGACGTTGTTTACATAACTTTTGTCCTTTAATTAATTGTTCTCGCACTGTAGGCCTTTGCTTCTCAAAATACAACAAGCGAATCCAACAAAATGATTACAGCTGACGCTTCGAATGAGCAACGGCTGCGCAACACAAACGAACTGACTCAGGTTCGACGTGTGAAGTGTTTAGACGACCCAGTCTCTGGTATTAACTGGCTCGAATCACCGGCATGATGGTGATTCACCAACTACGATTAATTAGGGGAGGCCAGTTAAATATTAACGAGTTACGGACCCCTGGTGGGTGTTTCATTAGGGGGAGGGCGTGAGAGACAAAATGAACGATTATGACGAAGAGTAAAACTGACTGGCACTGACCGTGTATGACGTTTGCTTGGATTTGTCAAACAGGATAGATATAACTGGCTTTGTTAGGTTTGTGCACACCGTTAATTAGTACATCTCACGGTGTTCGAGTCTTATATTACCGTGTAGTCGGACGGTAAGCGCGTCTGTCCCCAAGGCTCATAGCACTGACCGTCCATGACGTTTACTGGGATTTGTCAAATAGGATAGACATAATTGGCTTTGTTAGGTTTGTGCACATCGTTAACTAGTACATCTCACGGTGTTTGAGTCTTGTATTACCGTGTAGTCGGACAGTAAGCGCCTGTGTCCCCAAGGCTCATAACACACGGGAGACGTTTTGCTCTAACAAACATGGAAAACAGCCAAAAACAGCCAAAACAGCCAAAAACACGCTCTGGAAAAAAATAGGGCAAAGGCATGTTGTAGAAGCATGTCAGTCACGTCACATGTCTGCTGTTTGTTCGTGCTAAAAACAAACAAGTTATACAAACAGTCTAAAAATGCAAAATTGTATTTTTCAGTTATGTCAAACAGGCGTAATCAGTATTTTAACAAAATAGAACTGAACCAGCGCTAATTAATGAGTACATTCACTGACTCAGTGTTTCCTCTGGTATTCAGTTTACTGCTTGTGTGTTTCGAAGTTTTACGTTATTCAATCTACTGTATTTCAACGTCTTTCCGTACGCTGTGGTTAAACTGAACGCAGCCAAGTTTCAGTCCTCAAATGATTTTTTTTTTTCTGTGCATCAATTAATTTAATTGCTAGCTTCCACCGCGTGTCGCTTTTCCAGTGTAATAGATTTTCTACAGCAATAACTAAAGGTAGGGCGCTGAGCTAATGGTTTCAGGACTGATAGCACTGACGGTTTGCTGACGTCAGTCAGCCGAGTGACGCCGGCCAGCGAAACTGAACAGAAATTCACTAAGTTCACTGAGTTGCTGTTAGAAACACAACCAACGACTTACGTTTCCGGCGTTTCGTCAATTTCGTTCTTAGTTTGTCCGTCAAGCTTCGTGTGACCTGTGTCAGTCTTCAGTTTTCTTTGCTGACTGCGTGAGCACAACGAAACGTCAATAGGTTACTATAAGAAAAGTGAGGGTAAGAACTAAATTGAGATGTATCACAGAACTGAGGTACTATCCTGATACCGGCTGACAGAAAGAAGCCGGAGAGATGATAGTACTGCTTTCTAGCAGGGAACCCGGCCTCGACTGATATTGTCATGTAGCGTAGTCAGTGTCCATTGCGGATGCGGTCTGCTCCACTCTTCGAGTCCACTGAATAGTCGTCCAGCAGCCTCCCGAAAGATATTCACGAACTGAATCAGTATTTTCCCTCAGTGGTGAACCCTGACACTGACTAGAGATAAAACGAAAGGCCGGGGCCGGGTCGCCAGGACTGACTACAGTCAGTTCTACTAACCCGCAATGAAATCAGTAATTGTGGTTATAATCATGCTATTGCCATCATATTCTGATACTATTGTCTAGTAATGCCGCTAATTTCGTTTCACCACAGCCGCGCAAACCCTGAGCGCAGTCGCTGAAAGGCGGACTGAAATCGAATTGGTTGGTGCTCCTAAAATCATATCGTGTTGGCCTGGTGCCGCTGTGCCATACTCAATGTCAGGGACTGTTGAGTATGCTATGATGGTTCACGCTGCTGGTGTGCCTGTAGTGGTAGGGGCCATCTGCCCCACAATTTGATACAGATCAAGGAAGGCACAGTGCACGCACACACACACACACGCACACACACACACACGCGCGCACACACACACACATCAAACAGCACGAAGGGTACCCCCATGCATACTAGCTTCAGCCCACAAGCCGACCTGACGCGGCTGTCGTGCGGTTTACTATTGCTGCTCCGCGCGCCGCGTAGCTCAGTGAGTGAACCCAAGCAGACCAGCGCGGCCCGCTGTAGTAGAATACTCGAGCCAGTAGGAAGGCACCTCTCACTTCGCCTCGCTTTGCTGCCTTGCTGGCGCGGACCGTTGGAAATAATTTTTAGCTTCAGCATGTGACTGGTAGGAGGGAAACCGCAGCCAGTTTTCTGCAGCCGTACCGCGTCTGTAGCCTGGCCCAGTTTGTCAGCTGTGAGGGTAGGCAGCATCATAATTTGTGTCTGTGTGCTGACCCCGAAGGAGTGTATTATTACAAAACTGGGAGAATCATCCATTTTATTGGCAGTGTCTTTTGTTTGTGAAAGGACAAACGCAGTCACTCTTTTGTGTTGTTCAGCGTTGTGCGAGAGGACACTGCAGCAAGTTTTGCCTGGTGTAGCCGCTACTCTGAGCGGAACTGAAATTTGTTTTTAACTCTATTGAACGGCGCTTGAATGAAAACTCTTAACACGCGGCCGAGCGGGCAAAAACGATAAGTGAAAAGAAGCGTGTTGGCCTTTCTACGCTGAAAACCTCGCGCTGCCGCTTCCAGACAAATCAGACGTCTCAAGTTCGACATTTGATGCCCGTTGTGGAGAGAAAGTAATAACGAACTGCCGTACCGTGCGCCGCGGCTCTCAGCTGCTGATGAGCAAAAGGTTACACGTACAGTTGATCAGCTGCTAGCGTTTGCTGATCTTTCTTCTCTCAGCTGTGTGCTCCGCCTTACGTGTTACAGTGTGCTGATCGAATGCCGTGAAGCGTAGCAGCTGTATACTCGTGACGTTGGGTTGATCAATGCACAGTCATTTTTCAGCGAGGTGTCCGGTCTAAGCCTCAACCGGATCATGTGAACTGGAGGCGTTGTGCTGTACTTTGGTCCCGGACTGTTCACTTTTGTTGGATACGGCTTTGGATACATTTGTTTTGCCGGATACTGACTTTGGTTACATGTACGCTGTGTATTCTGATCGAGGATCTGTTTGATCTGCCTGTACTGGATTTGTTGCTGTTCACTGAGTCGTTCGTGGCGTGCAGGCTCGTTTTTAATTCAGCACGCTGTTACCGTCACCTGCGACTGCAATCTTATAGGCTGTGGACTACAGCATGAAGGCGAGGAAGAAGTGATTGAGAGATAAAAACACTCTGCCACACCAGGTGACGCATCCGTTGCCATGTGACGCTGAAACCAAAAAAGTTCTAATCCCGGAATGGGGTGTACAACTCGGATGCGGGGTCTACCACCCGCCGCGCAGACCCACCATCCTTTCCAGCTCCGCCAACGGCGCTTCAACCAATGTCGTTGTCTGCTGGCGTTGTTGCTGCTGCTGTGCAGCGTGCAGACGACCTTCCCCTGCCCCCGGGACTGTTTCTGTGAGCCCCACAGCAAAAACGTGCACTGCGCCAACAGGGGCTTGACCAGCATTCCCGAGGGCATCCCCTTCGACACCATCGAGCTGGTGCTCAACCAGAACACCTTCCAGAACCCGGACCTGACGCGCAGGAATTTCACTGGGCTGGTGAAGCTACAGAAGCTGTACATGAGTCGATGCGGTATTGAGACCATCGCCCTGGACACGTTCACGGATCTAGCCGACCTCGACTGGCTGGATATCAGTTCCAACAAGATCTCATTTATAGCCGACTACACGTTCCGCGGGCTGCACCTCAAGCACCTGTTCATCAACGACAACCAAAATATTCAGCTGTCGTCCGGCGCGTTTGCGGGCATGAGTACTCAGGGATTGTACATTCATAACTGTGCCATGTCCAAGCTGTCCGTTGAGGTGATGTCGCCTCTGAACGGAACCCTGCGCACCCTGTGGATGGACTCGAACCGCTTCGAGACGTTCTCTGAGGACTGGCTGTACCTTTTCAACACCCTGGGGCATCTACGACTTGGCAGAAACCCGTTTCACTGTAACTGTGAGATCGGGTGGCTGCACAAGTACTTCCTCAAACACACGTCCGTGTTCTCAGGAGGTGAGCACCCGTCCTGCAGCACCCCAGCTCTCGTCCGCAACAAGCGGTTCAGCAACCTCACCGCGGACGATTTCCGCTGTGAGCTGCCCACGTTCCGCAACGTGGACGCGGTGTTTGACCGTGAGATGGGCAAGCTGACGTGCCAGGCGCGAGGCGACCCCAACCCCACCATGTACTGGATCAGGCCGGACGGGACCACGGAGACCTATTATCCGCCTCAGAGCGAGGACAGCGACCAGAACGAAGGCGTCATGTACATGACCAACGTCAAGCTGACGGACAGCGCCAGGTACAAGTGCGTGGCCAGCAACCCTGCGGGTAACGTCACCTTCTCTCTCAACGTCGTCTGGCCGCTGCCGCCACCCCAGCCCTCTTCCACCACCACCGCCACGTCTAGCACCAAGACCCAAACCCCGCCTTCAGACGCCAAGAACGTGATCGTAGCGGACGCCACATCACAGCCCTCGGGACGCCAGTACCCGCGAGACGAGGAGGACCGGAGCGGATACGAGGACTGGAGCGTCAACAAGCCTGAGATGAAGAAAGGAGCGCAGGAGACCGGGAGCCCGAGTCCGGACGGTACTGACGCCCGCTTCACCATCGTGGACATTGTAGGCGCCGTGGTCGGGACGTTCCTCTTGACCGTCCTCATATGCGTGCTGTCCGCCCAGCTGTACTGGCGGCGGAGAGAGCGACTGAAGGCAGAGGACCACTACTCGGTGCCTGACAGTAAACCTCCCTTGGCTCCGGCCAGACTCTACATCACCGGGGAGGAAGGGGAGAACCGGGTGCGCATGCTCAACAACCACGGCCACCCGGACATCCCCACGTGAAGACGTTTTTCATCTACAGTGGAAATGTGTGGATTTGTCAGTGACGATACTTTATGCTCACAGTGGCACATGTTTCTTCTACAGTGAAAATGTGCGGGCGTGTCAGCGAAGAGACTTTATGCTCACAGTGGCACTGCACGGGAGCTTAATTTTCCAGGTTAAAGATCTCGTGGATGTTTTTGTGCCTAAGCAAACTGAGGCTCAGGACCCACTGTTTATGTGGAGAGTTTAGTGCCATGGCCCTGAGTGGGCACGTGAAAAGTTCATTTGTGAAGTGGTTGGTACCTGGTTTATGTGAGATTTGTTGCACATGGTGCGATGAAGAATTTTTTTTTTTTTGTGGTTATGCCCAGAGCATGTACGCATAGAGATGAGATATTGTGAAACAGCGGACAACTAATAGGATTTATGTGCCTCCCATGGGCTTGTCAGTGAAGAGGTTTTGTGCCCACAGTGGTGACGTGACGTGAAGAGGTCTTGTATGTTTGTGAAGAGATTCCTGTGGCCAGGAATATATTCCTGGTGAGGCTTAGTCAACATGGCCTTCTCATCACTCACATCAGAGTGGAATGTGGAGTACTTCCCTATACCTCCCGTCTCATCTTTCACGAAAAGGATGCTCTGGGAAGAATCTTTTCTCGCTGTGTACTTCCTCCTTGTCAGTGTTCGGTACAACCATAACGCCGGATGCTTTGTTCTCACTGTGTCTTTGCTTATGACGTTGAGGCAAACTAAGAATGGTATCGATCAAGCGTTTCCTGCATCCCCCGGAAAGAAAAACCTATACCTAATGTGTACTTCCTTTGTCTTCTAAGTCCTCTGGAGGGCCACTAACGCCGGATGCTTTGTTCTCACTGTGTCTTTGCTTATGACGTTGAGGCAAACTAAGAATGGTATCGAACAAGCGTTTCCTGCATCCCCCGGAAAGAAAAACCTGTACCTAATGTGTACTTCCTTTGTCTTCTAAGTCCTCTGGAGGGCCACTAACGCCGGATGCTTTGTTCTCACTGTGTCTTTGCTTATGACGTTGAGGCAAACTAAGAATGGTATCGAACAAGCGTTTCCTGCATCCCCCGGAAAGAAAGACCTATACCTAATGTGTACTTCCTTTGTCTTCTAAGTCCTCTGGAGGGCCACTAACGCCGGATGCTTTGTTCTCACTGCGTCTCCGGTTATGTCATCGAGGTGAGATGAGAATGGTATTGATCAAGAATTGCTTGCATCTCATGTACTCGAGTGCTTGCTCGACCTTATGTTCTCCTTGGATATACGGAGCCTTGCCTTCAAGCTATCAAGAATCTCACAGACGCCCAGTGGAGTACTTTGTCCCAACGATTCCTTCTTGGGTCGATTTCTGTCTCTATCCGGCTGTATTCAGGTGCGGCATTTTTGTGTATGTGTATACTGAATCATCATTCGTAGACAATGTTTCTTGTGTGTACAATATTCTGTGCTATGTTATTTATGTGTACAGAAAACTGCAAAAGAAAACCCACGTGTTTTTTTTTGTTTTGTTTTGTTTTTTAGTTGAACTGACATGTCTTGAAGCTTTACAGACTGAATCGGCCTTTTACTGAAAAAATGTTTTTATTTTGTTTGTTTTTTAAGTGAGCGCCATTTTTTTCAGATTTGTACCGTCACGAAAATCAAATACATCATGTGCATGCGTCGTGCTTCACTGGGTGACAGTTGTGACGTTCAGTTCATTCCTATCTCCACTACAAGTTTCTAAGCATCGGAAAAACCAAGATAACATGAAGAACTGGTAGTTTTCACCGCACGGCGCAGTGTGTCAAACGCCTGTTCAAACACAGGATTTCATGATGACAATGTGCTCTGTCAGTGTGTGCGTGATCAGTTAATCCGGGTGATAAACCTGTGTTCACAAGATTCACGATGTTTCAGTTTATTCCTTCAACCCCTTTTGGGGTATGGAACATACTTCAGTTGTGACAATAGCATACATTCGTAAACGACACTCACTGTGCCAAACGCGACTGACAAAAACTGACCGGACTTCTTTTTTTTTTCAAAGAAACTACGCTTCAAATACAGCGCTTAGTCATGCGTGTTTCTCATACACCGAAGGACAGGCAGAAATATTGCTTATGCCAGGACTACCAGTGACAGATGTGCTCAGACGCCTTCAGGCCGCTTACAGCTTGGCGGGTAGGTATGTTGGTGGATATTGTGTTACCCGGACAGGAATGCTGTTCGATTGTTAGAAAAGAATAGCTGTGTGACACCCTATAATCTATGGATTCTCACAGCGCCGTGGTGTGAGCAGAACTGATATTCAACACTGCATGGAAAGAACTGTTAGTGTATTTAAAAAAAGATCATACGTTTGGCTGGGCCAAAAAGACAGCGTGGACAGAAAAAAAAATATACGCCAGAAGGTTCATGTTTAAATCTGTACAAGCGAAATTTGTATTGAAAATCCAACTAAAAGATTCGTTCTGTTGTGTTCTGTTATAGTACTATTTTCGTCACACATCTCCGATGTTTTATGCTTCTTTTTTAATGGAAACGCATTTGAAAGTTGAGCACATGAAACAGAATCGTCGTATTGCTTATGCAGTTACTGACTGTTTCGTTGTGTGCTAAGCCGCTCAGCGCTTGGTTTTATTTGACTGACGAATACAGGCTAGCCTGTGTATGCGGGCATCGTACTAGTGTATGGGTACCGTATGAACAACGGACAAACTATTACATGATAACACAATTTTCCATTCGAACTCGCTCGCCGGAATAGTTACATTTCCTTATCATTTCTTAGAATAGCTTCTTCTTTTTTTCGGGACGGGGGGGGGGGGGGGGGGGGGGCTTTAACCTTTTATGGTGTCTGCATCATTGTGGTACATTGTAACCTAATTCTAAAGAAATACACCTTTGATACGACCAAACGGCAGGTGAGCTTTTACTTATTCCATCAGTGCCTGACCTGAAAGTGTTGAAGTCGGTAAATGGCAGCCTCAGACTCCCAGGCTGCGAGTACAAATAGCCCACAGGTGCTCAGTACCTTGATACCATCTCGGTGACCAACTCTTCCTTCCCTTGTTGGCTCTCTGCTGTGAAATGCACTCAGCATTGCTATGTAGAGAGAGAGAGAGGTGCCATTCACCACCATCTAAAAACCTTCACGTCTCCTCAGTGTAGCGAACGCTTTAGCAGTAGCACTGTGATGTATGCGTGGCTTAGTATCAAAGCGTTCTGACTCTGTGCAAAGTACCGAAGACACGCTACTGTTATTTGGAAAAGGGCAGAGGCGTTTCTTAAATGCGGGACGCCTAAGTCCTTTTTCCCCTGATAACAGTCGTACAGTACTGTGACACAGACCATTTTCAGCTGCACTATTTTGCTGTGTTGATCACAGCTCCACTATGTCATTGTTGAAATCATTTCGATATTGTATGTACAGTGTGTGATTCTGTATTTTATATGGCTGAAAAAGATGACAGTGCATTTGGTAATTCAATCGCCAATGATTTTCGACGATAACTTTTTATGACTGACTTTTTAACTTTCAAAAAAGTTGATCCTGACCTAGTGACCTAATTGTTGGTAGTTTCTCCGTTTCTTCACGGCGTACGTGAAACAAGTCCAAATCGACAGTTTCACTACCTTTTTTTATGTAAACCTTACAAATCTTTTTCAAAGAACTAAACAGTTCCAAAATTGTACTTAGACGTCATTCACTGACGTCACTGTTTCTTGCTGTCTCATGAAGCTATTAAAAGCACGCGTCAGTTACTGAGCGTCCTTATATCTTTGACGTTGTTGTCACTTGAGGATTTCCTTTGTAGCCTATTGGTGTATGTTAGGCAGATTTCAATTACATTTCTACAGCTGGTGTTTTCACTTTTAAAAAAAAATCACTTATGCCGAGAACCCCGACTGTCATAAAATAAATAAGGTCACTAGCCCAGGATCAACTTCTCTTTGATAGGTGTACAAAACTGGCTCCATAAAAAGTTATCACCGAAAATTTTGACGACTGAGTTGCCAAACGCACTACTGTACACAAAACATGGCATACATTGCTTGTCCCAGGAATGATATAATGTACCAAATACCTACAACTGAAGATCTTGATCTGTTGAATTTGCGCACATGACGATCGCTATACATGTAAATGAATGAGATTCTTTGCTCGTGTTCGCAATGATGCGTCAAATGTGACGTCATTTGGGGAGTCGATTATTCGCGTCATTTTTTCTTTGTTTGTTTTGTTACGAATCAATTGTGTGACGTCAATTTTTCCTACCTGCCCCAACACGTGTCCTTGCTCACACAATCACATGACCGACATTGACGGGACTTTTTCTCTTTTTTTTCCCTCTCTCTCTCTCTCTCTCTCTCTCTCCTCGTTTCATGGTGCGCCATTTGTCAGACTGCCTGCCTGTGTCTGTGATCCCATCTGCGTAACAGGGCAAATGGAAGGCAAATTATTGTCAATTCTCCCCTGAGCAGCGTGTAGCTAGGAGTGGGGTAATATCTGTGAATGTTAGACAGGGTCGGTTGGTTGGTGTGGCGGGTCACACAGCCTCGCGCTTGGCACAGCTAATAAAGCTGACACTTTCAATATATATATATTGCAGTAGCTTTGAGACTGAGGCTGTGGGTGTATTTTGTAGCGGAGCAAACTCAGCGAGTTTTTTTTTGTTTTTTGTTTTTTGTTCAGCCTGTTCCTTTTTCCAACGTTCAAATTTTTAACTTAGAAAATCATCTGACGTGAATGCGGCTGTTAATGCAACTTGAACTCAGATTGTTGTTGTTGTCCTCGTTTGTCCGACTGTTTGTTTAAACTGTTCTTTCACTGACAGAATGTGGACACTAATTCTTGTTGTACGTGTCTAGACACTAAGGGAAGGATAAAAAAGAATTATAGTAGGCCTAAGTAGCCAAATTGTTCCAATGGAAAAAAAATCGCATCTGAACATACAGGGACAAAACCCGGAAGACTTTCAACGAAGAACAGTTTAGCTTCAGTCGGAAATCTAGTTTCTCTCAGCTCTGTCGTATAGTTCACTGCTTGTTCCTCCTACCAGCCCGGTCCGTTTAAAGGGCACCTTCTCGCCGTTTAACTTTTGTGTTCTCCCTGATTCCAGAGAGAGATACCTTTCACAACCATCATCTGTAAGTTTAACGACCGAACTTTTCAAGGTGGGAAAGGGAGGGTCAATCCAATCAACCTATTCACGCGTGTCATCCGGCTATACTCTGCTTGTTAGGAGCGGAGACAGGTCGGAGATGGGGGAGGGGCGGGACGAGTCGGGGGAGGAGGAGGAGGAGGTGTGTGTGTGTGGGGGGGGGGGGGGGGGCTGGGGGGGGATGGTTGGTGATTAAGCGGGGTGGGGAAGGAAGTTGAGTGGCGACGCTGAGTGCGATACTATCTCTGTGGCAACGGTTGGCGGTGACCAGCAACCACTAGGTACCCATTCACTCAGTCTCGAAGTTCATGTGATGGACTTGACCGTAAAATAATCATCGGCCTTCTTGTAGTCTCTTAGAAACGGCCTGTGTTCGGATTAAGAGGGAGCTTTAGAAATAGCAATATTTTTTATTCCACTGTCTTTCCACTGTCGTGGCTGAACTGAAAAGAATTTTTTTTTTCTGATTCAGCCAGAAAACTGGAACGAATTGAAACCAAACGAATTTTTATCCGTATATGCCACTTCTACTGCTATTGATGTCAGCCTTTAAATTTTTGCTCTTGACTGATATCCCTTGTCTTTGCAGTGAGGTAGCATGAGGTATGTTAGGCTTTCGTCATTTATTATTGGTTATTTAAGGGTTTTAACGTATCAGTTTTTTCCACCAAACACGGGTGATATCAAAGAGGGGACAACAAAGAAAAAACAAGCACAAATGTTTGGCTCCCAGCTGCCGTTTCGAACTCTCGACCCGTACATTGAAAGTCCAACTATCTACCACTCGGCTATACCGGCTCCCATGTTTAGTGTCACACCTTTATCAGGAAACCTTATTGACGGTGATCTTAACTAGAATAGCAGTACAGTGTACATGCATGCGGTCAAACCAACTGTCTATCTGTCCTAAAGCCACAAGGCCTCCAGCACTGACACAGGGAACAATCTACCGAAAAAGTGACGCAAACCTAGTATAACGTCAGCCGCTGAGACGAACGTCAGATCAGATAAGGCCACGTTTACACAGCCTTCAGGCGTTGCCGGTGCGCGACAACGGTCTCTCAGTCACAGACAGGAAGGATTTGAAGTTTGCTGACAATACCTGCCAGGTGCAAACCTCGTTAGTCCTCTGATATGCTGACAGGGGCACAATGAGAACTCAGATGGAACGGAGAGATTTTGAAAATCCCCCCCTCCCCGCCTCCCCCCCCCCCTCCCCCCACCCATTACCCACCGGGTATTTAGACTTGTGTAGTGGGCGGCTGAAGAAACTTCGAGGCAACTGTATCACAGTTTTTATTTCCAGACGCATTGTGTGATCATGTCTGCGGTTTGATGTGAAGAATAAAGACGGACGACAGGGTTGGGTGGAGGCGTGCAGACCTGGCGGGCGCCCTGTCTAAGCGGGGTTTTATGCGCTTGCGTAGTTTGCTTTGGTTTCATTTCATACACGTGTTGGTCTAAGAGGACAATACAGTCTGTCTGATAGAGGGTGAATAGACGGGCTAGGCTGATGGTGTGTGTGAGGGGTGATCACTGTGACACCACCGTCACAATGCGGCCACTGACTGTGTCAGTGTGTTCAGCATTATGCAGACTTTGTAGAAGAGAGAGAGAGAGAGAGAGCTGCCGGGTTTAAAATCCTTTTCCACCACGCAAAGACGGCCGGAGCAACGAGAAGAAAATCGCTGGCAGAAATGTTTTGATTTTCATCGGGATTCAAACCCACGACCTGACGATTGACTGTCCAACGCCCAGCCATTCGGCTATACCACTTGAGAGAGAGAGAGAGAGAGAGAGAGAGAGAGAGAGAGAGACAGAGAGAAGGGCGTTCGGGGAGGGGGGGGGGAAATTCTCTGCATGTTCAGCTGCATTTCCTGCATTTCGTCTTAGTCGACAGCTTGCTTTAAAAAACGAAAAAGTACACGACTGACTGCACCCATAGTTGTGCGGTATAGCGAGACAAATACATACATGTACGCATTTCATAGCTCGCAATTTCAGGCCTAAATAAAATTTTAAAAAAACCCTTTACGTACGTCAAGTTGTGTATGCATACCGTAACTGGCAGTGGACATTTCCAAGCATAAATAAATAATGAAAGAATCCAGTTCAGCTGAAGTGGGTCTCATATACATTCACATCGACACTGACGGCTCATTCATATTGAACATGATGACAAGAGTGGTGTCATGTTTCTAAAAGCAGGTAACACGGGTGACTCACACCAATTTCTAAACCCTCTGTTTGCAGAGAGGAAATGATGGAGGTGGGATGGGATGGGGTGGGGATAGTGGTGGGGAGAGGAGGGGTTGGGGCGGCAGAGGTGAAGGTAACGCTAGGCAAATTGATACAACAGATCGCGCTGCTGTTAATCGATTGTTTGGCTCAGTCACGGTTTGCATTTGAAGCAAGTACGTGATAATGACATTGCAGAAAAAAAATGGAAACATTGCTCTTGCTAATTCTGGCCTGCTGATACAGAGATAAGTGCTCACTGACCCTCTTCAGAATGTTAAAAGACACTGAAGAAGACAGTTGGGGAGATTTTTTTTTAAAAAAAGCAGAATCACAAAAGCGGATAATTATCTACTGCATGCCTTGCAAAGAGCCTAACAACGAAACGGCTGAGGGGGGGGGGGGGGGAGGTAATGAGAACTTGAACGGAGGCAATGGAAACAAAACTTGAACTTTGAATGCAATTTCCGTTCTATCTGCGTCACACTTTACGGGAGGTAACTTTCACTGAGTGCCGCCGGGTGCACAGGTGCTGTCTGTGTGTGTGTGTGTGTGTGTGTGAGAGAGAGAGAGAGAGAGCGAGCCCTCACTTTCACTGCCTACTGATAAAAGCCGCCACTGTACTGATAGTCAAGCAACAAAGTCACTGTCCTCCCAGCGATCCTTTTCTGTGGACCTATTCAACCAGTCCTGCCGCTAAATCGATGAATAACCTTCAGTGTGTGCTTCCGTCTTTTGGTTGCTACGTCAGTCAAAAAGTGTGCCCTCCCCGGCTTTCAGTGCGTCTGCTTGCGTGTTTACGTCCTGTTTGACCAGGCAAACGACCTCATGACCCCCAGTACATGAGGCCACCCTCGGTTAGTGTTTACCCGACAAATGCAAACTGACTCGCCTTTAAAAGCCTCTCGTCTGTGTAGATCTACTGTGGTACAGTTGCCAGTGACCATTATGCTTATCTCAAACTTGTACTGAATGTCACCCAGGCCCCAGGCTAGACGCTCAGTGACTGACTGAGTGGTCAGGTGCCGCTTAACTCGATTTTCACTGGCCTCAGATTGACTTTCAAGGACGTGTGTATTAACTATATGTACGGTACTTTTATCGGGACGTGGTATTCTGGCGGAGGCAGCACTTTCCCTTTCGGATGCCCTGCCTGTGACAGTTCAAACGGCACAATTATGTCACTGCCAGTAACACGGTAAAATTCAGAAGTCGCGGCTCCAGTTTTCAGTTGTACATGTATATTAACCGTCACTATCCGAGATCGAGAAAACTCGACAATGGCAGGGACCCTGCTGTTCGGGAAAACTCGAAAACGGCATTTACCCTAGCGTTTGAGTAAACTGGACAATATCAAATGAGCGTTTGAGGGATAATGTGCGCAATGGACGTTCAATACGAAATTTTGGATAAACTGGCTTTGCAAGCTTCTACCTTAGACATTATCTTCGTTCTGGTTGGTTTCGTTGTTTCTAGAGCTTCTGGTGCAGCAGAACGGCTTGCGCTTTGAAAGTTCAAGCATGCTGTGCATTGCGTTTGCGTTTAGTTTTCAAACTGACAGCGATCTCCATCACTGTCCGGCTTTGGCATTGTGTCAACGGAATTGCCCTAGTTTGAAGTGGCTGTTTGGTTTTGGACGGCTAACGAAATGCTGTACACGTAGTTGCATAGACGCTTTCTCTAATCGTGATGCGACCATAGTCGATGAAGTTTCATGCTCCGGAGCAGTTCAGTGTCACTTGCACACTATCCACTAACAGATTCTGAAAATTTGCCAGCACTATTACCAGTTCTGACTGTGTGGGTATCAGAGACGGCAATCCCAGTTGTCTGCGTGTATTTATTTTTTAACATTTCTTTATTTCTTTGTTTTGCCTCGTTCCCAGCTGCGCTCCACTTGAACACTTTTCAGCTCATACAGGCTAGGGACTGTCCACGTTTCGATTTTTGATCGTATCAGAGGGAGTAATTCCAGTTGTGTGTACACGTGGAGATGGCCACGTCTGCCATGTCACGGAGTCTGTTATTACTCACCTCTCTATCTCGCTCTCCCTCCCCGCGACACGGGCACGCGCTCATCAATGTTCAATTACTCAAATGCCTTCTCTCCACACGTTGAAGCTTGATTATTGATTGAAACTGCCAGCCTACAACATGTAGCAGTAACGGAGGTGGAGAGTTTGTGTGTGTGTGTGTGTGGGGGGGGGGGGGGCTGTGTGTGTGTGGGGGGGGGGGACTGTGTCAGTGTGTGTGTGTGTGTGTGTGTGTGTGTGTGTGTGTGTGTGTGTGTGTGTGTGTGTGTGTGAGAGAGAGAGAGAGAGAGAGAGAGAGAGAGAGAGAGAGAGCCTTTATTTTACAACGGTAGACGTTACGGGCGTATGCATACCAATTCCAAAACTTGCCATTGCTTCACCACGAGAGAGAGAGAGAGAGAGAGGTTGCTTCCGTTTGCGCATAAGTGCATGTGTCTGAGCTTGAAGCGTTCAGTAACTGCAGCAGCTTGAGTGCAAAACACTTCGCGCAATGGTCTGTTACGATGATTGCTTAACGCATTGTCCGAATATCGATGCTGCTGTCGGGGCACGCACAGCTTGCATCATGTATCCATAGAACGAATTTTCACAGTGGAAATGAAACAGCACAAGCCTCAGCCATTTCAAACTGAAGGGAGCTCTGTAGCTATCGTCATTTGGATAAACCGCTCAAGCGCGCATGTAATCCGTGTCGCTCATGGCCTTTTCCTCAGGTGAACTGACATGGCGTCTTACAGCCCACAACTCGCAGTACAAAAACACAAGCAAGGAATTTTTCTCCGTTTTTTTTTTTTTTTTTTCATGAAAGTGTCTCAGTAATCTAACCTTTAGTGGCTGATCAGCCTGCGTGCAGCATACACTGACAGTCTTTCGTGGGAAAATAAAACCGGAATAGCGGAACTGGTAGAGCGTCGGACTTTCAATGCCGGCTAGGATCGTGAGTTCGAATCCTGGCTTGGAGCTGGCCTTTTTTTTTCTTCTTTTTTTTTTTTTTTTTTTTTTCTCGTTGTCCCGTCCATGATGTCACCCTTATGTCAGGGCGGAAAAGGACGTTAAACTCTCAACTAACTAACCCACTCCACCAGCAAACTCAACCCAACTAAACAACTTACATTTGTGAAGTTCAATGACACTGAGACTAGATTCTGTCCTCTTTTTCAGACAACAACAACAACAGCAGTGTGATTCTGGATTTCCCAGGTTCTTTCTGACGTCAGTCACAGCAGATTTTTTTTTTTTCTCTCCTGATTTTGCTTATTGCCAAGCCGCTCTATCGCTACCAGGGTGCAGTTAATATCGTATGAATGTCAGAATTCTGAATTATTGCGTATTGGAGCATCGATCA
Source organism: Batillaria attramentaria (assembly GCA_018292915.2). Classification (NCBI taxonomy): domain Eukaryota; kingdom Metazoa; phylum Mollusca; class Gastropoda; family Batillariidae; genus Batillaria; species Batillaria attramentaria. The sequence continues at coordinate 1,371,220 of JACVVK020000079.1, forward strand.
TTTCCATGTATAATGCAGTGTTCCCCCCCCCCCCACCTTCCTCGCAAGAATGAATAGAGCCCCGTGCTATTCCTGCTTACGCGAAAACGGTCCTAGGGATTGTAACAATAAGACATAAGACATTTATTAAATTTCCAAAAGAGGAACATTGTTTTGTGGTCTCTCATAAAAACATAAAACATGCCAAACACTCACTCATACGGCCATGCACACTCATTCCACCTATTTACATGTTCGTACACTCGTACCTAAAAATATTATATTACAATGTTATGCATTAGCCGTTCCCAGGAATGTTTCCCTCTAAGTAGTGTATGCGGGGGTATTTTTTGTTTGTTTGTTTGTTTGTTTGTTTTTTTTCTTTCCAGTTTAAACGATTGTTCTGTTATGTAGATTGTGAGGGGTTTGGTTTGATATTGTTTCCTTTTCTGTATTTTTTTTTAATGTACCCGGAAGATCTTGTCCTGAAAGCATTTCTAGTTTGATTCATGAAGAGTAATCAGTTTTGACTTACGGAAGAGTTAGTTGTAATTTTTTTTTTACCAATGTGAACGAGATCTTGGTTTTAACGGGTTTTTTGTTTGTTTGTTTTTTTTACGTCTGAGCAACTATACCCGATATTACCCTGTCGCAGTTTTATGTGCCAAATTATATGCATGCTTATTACAATAGTTCCGTTCTCAGTGTAGCTGTGCTTTTGTTTGTCGCTAGAGTGGGGTTTTTGTTGTTGTTGTTGCTGATACAATGCAGCTTTGCATGCTGGACAAAATTGCAGAGTTTTTTTTTTTTTTTAAACACGTCTGTCTGGCACTCTTATGCTCAGTCACAGTTTATTTTGTTTCGTGAACATCTGTGTGCTTTGCAAGACGACAGCCGCCATAGTATTTTTGGAACCCCTTCTGACAGAGAGATAGTCTTTGAGAAGTTTTTTTGTTTTGTTTTGTTTTGTTTTGTTTTTGTTTTTCGATACAATGTAGTTTAACAAGGACAAATCGGCTACTCATTTTTTTTTACACACCAGCCTGGCATTCCCATGCTCAGTTACAATTTATTTTGTTTCGTGAGAATCCGACAGCCGCCATAGTAATTTGGGACACCTTCAAACAGAAGGACAGTCTTGACAAAACGTTTTGATAATATTGCGTTGATTTAGTCACGTGTATCAGAATAAGATGGCAATAGTTGATGGTCATTATGGGACAAATTACAAGCACACTGGGTGATTTTGTATGATGAACATTTTGAACGAAATGACCGATGCTGTCTTTGCCGTCTTGAAATGCTTGAGCGGAGATGACTTTTGTTATTTCTTGACATGACACGACGCGAAACAAATCAAAATGTTAGGAACCATGGGTCTGATGAATGAATTGGGACTGACGAGGACTGGAGTCCGAGACTAGCTTGACTAAACTGAGACTAAAATGTTAGTACGAGATGCCTACGCAGAGGCCATAATGAACGTCACTGACTTTTTCAAAACGCCAACGATAGTCCTGACGTAATAAGTCTGTAGCGACCAGATTAGGCTAGGGTGGGTGGGTGTTTGGGGGTTTAACGTCCTTTTCCACCACATAGGGTGATATCAAAGACGGGGCAACGATGAAAAAGCCAGCACAAATGTTTTGCCCCAGCCGGGATCGAACTCACGACCAGACTAGACTAGAGCCAAGTCTCAGACTAGTCTAGTCCTTTTCATGCATGAGACCCCATGGTTTACAAGGTATTTTGATGGTCTCTCTATACGACGTTTACACTATCTTTACGCTGTGTTTGATGTCTCCACCAGGACAGTTTTCGGTATTTGAAAGCAATGAGGGGAGTGAAGTTGCGCCTAGGAACACACGACACCACCTATCTCGTTTGTCTACTCATATCACACGTATAACGCACGAGCGAGGTTTTTGTAAACTTTTCCTGACAAGCTTTTGAAGCCAGTGAGGGTAGTAGGTGCGGGCATACCGTCTGTTTACATAATTTGCGCTGTCAGATTTTTTTTTTTTTTTTGAGATCGTGCAGGAGTGTGATGGATTTTGTTTGCTAATCTGTCGACTGAGTTGCCTGGAAAATTCCTTGCGACGTCAGTTGACGGTCAGCTTAAAGGAGCACGTACGAATTTGATTTCGTTCTCGTGTTGCACCACTTCCTTAGAGCCTTTGCCTTTGAAAGTGAATACCTGTAATGATGATAATAGCATTGATATATCGGCCATTTTTTATAACAGATATATCGGACGCGTAGGAATAGGCAGTTATGCCCAATATTATTTTCTTTGTTGGTATTCCACACAAAATCCGGCCACTTAGATGGAGCTTGCACTAATAAACAAAACGAAACATAACTTGTTGATACTTTTAAAGTCAGGAACCATAACGTGGAAGCTGCGTGAAAACAGAACGCTTTGTAGTACATTTTTGTTAAAACACTGGGCTCATATGTACAGAGAGAGAGAACGGGACTACCATGAGTCCCATATTAGCTTGACAAAGCTGAGAATAATTTTTGTATGATTACTAGATACCAAAGCGGAAAACTAGGTGTTACGTGTGGAGAAATGTTGAAGAGCCCGTCGTCTTATCGAGGGAACACGATGACACATAGGCGAACGCTCCTCACGTAGCGAGTTCTAATAGAATTGCGCACTGTCCTTTTCACTCACAGAAGACACGTGAGCGCGTAGAAAAGTTATAACCGTGTGGAGTTTATTACAGCACTTCTCTGGTGTTACACAGCACTTTCAGTCAAGCTTGTATGTGCGAAGCTCTTCAACATTTCTCCACACGTAACGCATCGCAACTGCACGTAGCCCCCGACGCAATACGACTGAGACTAGAGCCAAGTATCAGAATAGTCACATCTAGTCTCTTTCCATGCACTACACCCCAGTTCTAAGTGTTTTTCACTGAGCGGGAGATGACTTATAGTCCATCATGTTTTGGTATTTCCGTATGCATGCACGACCGCCTGACATTGCGTGTGGTACTCATAACATTGTGGATTGAGAGTAGCTGTGTGTTTAGAAAGCTGTACACGTACCGTCATCTACAAAAAGGGTTTAAGCGCTTGTCGAATTCCTGGCGCATTTGCTCTTTTTCCTGCTGATGGTAGAATGCTCAACGGTACACTGTATTCCAAAGATCGGTTTACATCATTTTGAATCACGCTGTACGTCACAGGCTGTTGTTGTGAACTGGATCTTTTGTCATTCACAAAATGTCATGTTGGTAATTTGTGCGCTTTTACTATGTATAATCAGCGGCTCTTGTTTGAAATGACACGCCTTCGTCTCTCTTGTACAGTTTGAATGAGAAATGTTGCAGAGGTCTGTTTTGTGGTCTTTGTAAACAATCTCCGAAGATTTGATGTTTGCCAGCTTGTGTCAGATATAAAGTGTGCTTGCGTGTGTGTGTGTGTGTGTGTGTGTGTGTGTGTGTGTGTGTGTGTGTGTGTGTGTGTGTGTGTGTGTGTGTGTGTGTGCATGCGTGGGTGCCTGTGAGTGTCCGCGTGTACCAGAGAGAGAGAGAGAGAGAGAGAGAGAGAGAGAGATTCTCCGCAGTTACAAAATAATTGATGTTATATATATTTAAAGAACCTGTCACCTATGGATGTTCATGAAGTTTTGTGTGATTCAAAACTACTGTTGTGTATTTCAGACTTGGAAAAACTATTTGTATGTTTTATCAGTGAGTGTCTTCATTTTCTTGTTAAATGGCGTATGTGTTTTTATCACAATGTATATGATGTTTTTATCGTGTGAGAGAAATGTGTGAGTGAGTGAGTGAGTGAGTGAGAGAGAGAGAGAGAGAGAGAGAGAGAGAGAGAGAGAGAGTTTGTTCAGTTCCCATAATATGTCAGAATAAATCAAGGAAAACGAATTCTGGAGATGTTTCTCTGTGATTCGCTGCTTGGCTGTGTCTTTATGGCTGTTCGTCTCGTAACTTTTATTCCCCCCACCCCTCTCTCTCTCTCTCTCTTGCACACACACGCGCACACACACACACACACACACACACACACACACACACACACACACACACACACACACACACACCGCAAAACAATAACTGTACACACTTTCAAATAGACTCATCAAGAAAAAGAAAAGCAGCTGACACATTCCACCCATTGCAGCTATCGTACGGACCAATAAACCATGATCCTAAACAAAATTAATGCCAAACACAAAAACAAAACAAAACAAAAACACCCCCCTCCCCCGCCCCTTCCCCCAAAATACAAACAAACAACAACTAAACAACAACAATGCCAAACACAAAAAACAAAACAAAAACACCCCCTTTCCCCGCCCCTCCCCCCAAAATACAAACAAACAGCAAGAACTAAACAACAACAAAACCCAACCCAAAACAAACAAAAAACCAAAAAAAACCCCAAAAAAACCAAAACACAACAACAACCAAAAAACAAACAAACAAAGGAAACAGACAGAAGCAAACAAAAGCCAACAACAAATAAACACACGAAAAGGCGCTTCAGACGGTAGATTGTATGATATATACATCATCATATACCGCTAAATAAATCATAAGAGCAAGCACATATTGCAGCTGAAAGCATTCATTATAAAACAAACGTGATTCACCTTGAAAAAGATACAGCCACCAGTGACACACAAAGTGCGCTTTACAAGCAACAACGACATTGAAAGTACAGCTGAATCCTTCTCACTGTCCAGATCGTGTTACAGAAAATCCGGCTGTAAGAAAAAGCGACAACAATGACATCAGCGACAGCTTGTTCCGTTTAACAGACAATAGGCAAACCTGAACTCGATCCAAAAGTCAAAGGGAGTAAAAAAAGACAGCGTGAAAGAACAACTAGGGTCGGTAAAAGAAAGGGAACAAGGTCAAGGATGATTCACTGAGAAACATACTTCTCGTGACGTCTGTTTCGATCTACTTACCGCAATCTGTGTCACTGAGCTGTCCGTCTGTATATACTGCGAGACGGCCTGGATTTCTGTTTCTAACAGTCTTTGCTTGTCAGGCAAAATACAGAATAACCTACCCTTGTTTGGTGAAAGGACCTGTGCGCTGTGGATTTGATAAGTACTTACAACGTTTTTGTAGCTGACGTTAGCAAATGTTTTATTGACTTTACGCTGTGAATTTTTTTTATACATGTATAAAACAACTGTGATTTACCAAAATGCAGCTGAAAAGTCTACTACAACTGGCGTTACGCTTTGGGGGGGGGGGGGGGGGTAAATGGCGCATCTTTTTTATTTGAAGTAGAATGCAAGGCTGGAGTGTCTGTTGCAACCATTTCGTACCGCGCATGAGTATCCCACGTCTTGAACGACTCTTTTTTTCGGTTCTGGCCCTGTATGCGAAAATCAGGCAAGAATAGCGGTTCCTTGACGGCTCCTTACTGCAGCAAACACGAGTATAATCAAAATACAACACTCCCACCAAGCCAAATTTAAATCCATGCAGACATAAATTAATTATGATTTTTTTTTTGTTGTTAGTGAGGCTACCGGTGCACAACCTCAAATTTTGCTTGGTAGGAAATGAGTTTGTTTGTTTGTTTGTTTGTTTGTTTGTGTCTTTTTCTTTAAAACTACTTTATTATCCCTTTCGGGAAATTCGGGCTACTTCCCCCGAGGGAAGCGCGTCGCCGCGGTGCAGCGCCACCCAATACCTATCCTACTTTTTTTTAAAACAATTTTTGCTGGGGGAGGAAAGCCGGATAACCCGTAGAGAAACCCCCGATGAGCAGCCCGGCAGCCAGGGAAAGAAACAAACAAACAACGCTCGTCGGCTTCTTAATGTTTTGATTGCGGCTGGAGCTGAGCGTTCAAACGCGCATTACTTGAAACTGTGTCTTCTTTGTCTGCGATTTCTTTGTGCTCTGACTCAGAGCTAATTCTCTCCCACGAGAGCATGACAGAAACCTTTGCCTCCAGCCTTTTTATTTTTGGTTCAGATATTTTAAGACTAGTTGCCTTTACTTGAATTAGAGATCTGGCTATACACAAAGAAAGAACTTTGATTTAGACTTTTTTTTAAAAATCGTCTACTGTTGATAAGTGAGTACATAAACATGAAGATATTTGTTTCATCGGCATTGGCGTCTACTGATTCAATAGTCTAGTCGTCTAAGACACACACACACACACACACACACACACACACACACACACACACACACACACACACACACACACACACACACACACACACACACACACACACACACACATAATATTTAAATGAATCACAGTGCAAAATTGAAAAAACAACAACAACAACAACAAAAACAACGATAACAACAATAACTAGCACCATGCGCCAGCACAGCTGTACTGATCTACTGACCTGTTATGTTGCTCAGACTGAACAATCCTTCAACAATGTCATGTTTTGTTCGAAGAAGGCTCCTGTCACTAGGAGAAGGTTGCATAAACATCGATTTCAGCCAGACGATACGCTGTATCAGACTTCAAGGTGGCCTAGTTTCCCAGGTTCTTAGCCGTTTTATGTCAAGACTCCAAAAAAATACTTCCTTGACATAACGATGTTTTTACTCCGCATCATGCAAGATCTGATGCATGCCTGGTATTGGTGGCAAATAAACAAGTCTTAGATTTCATATAAAACAATGAGGATGTAGATTACTGTCATGGTTCCTTTACCGGAAACTGAAAGAAGAGAGAAATATTTCATACGCAATGCAATGGTGTGCTTGCCATGAGAAAAATAACAAGAGTCTGCTTTTTCGTTTTCTTCTTCTTCTTTTCATCTCCTATTTCTTCTTTCTTCATCTTCTTTTTCCTTCTTTTTTTCTTCTTTCTGGATCAGCATCATCATCGTCGTCGTCGTCGTCATCACCATCACCATCATCATCACCATCGTCATCGTTATCGTCGTCACGATCATCATCAGCAGCGGCAGCGTCGTGGTCGTGGTTGTCGTCGTCTTCGTCGTTGTCGTTCTTCCTTTTATTTTATTCGGGCCGTGAGTTCAAATCCTGCATGGAGCCAACTATTAGTGCTGGCCATCTTTTACTCCTTCTTCTTATTTTAGCTCTTCTTTCTTCCTCTTTCTGTCCTTCTCTTGCTTGTTTCTCTTAATGTTATCCTGCCCCTTCTTTCTCTCCTCCTCCTTCTTCTTCTTCTTCTCTTTCTTCTTCTCGTTCTTCTTTTCCTTCTTTGTCTCCAACTTCTACCCCTTCCTCTTTTTTTCCTTCTTCGTCTTCCTGCATCTTCTACTTCTCCTTGACCTGTCTTCTTCTTCTTTCGTTTTTGTAATTGCAGATGAAATAGAGGCCAGGCTGTCATACCATGATCACGGTGCAAGCGCACGTATAGACTTTTGTTTTTGGAGTCGGAGTTGCAGTGTTGGAAACTAGACCATTGCGTGATTACAGCGCTATGTGACCCTCATTTTACAAAGACATGTTTTCAGTTACACGTGAGTGCACGTCAACAGATAAATTGCTAGATTTCCAATCTTCGGAAATAAAATGCTGACGGTGTTGTTTCTTCGGTTTGTGGTGCAATCAATTTTTTTTTCTCTGAAAACACACACACACACACACACACACACACACACGCACACGCACACGCACACACACAGTGACACACGCGCGCACACACACACACACACACACACACACACACACACACACACACACACACACACACACACACACACACACACACAGAGTGTACATACAACATAAAACTCCCCTTTGAAAAAAAAAACAAAAAAAAAAAAACTCGTGACGTCACAAAGGGTGACGTAAGATAATTGAGGCAGAGGCATTAATCGAAAACTGAAAAGGTCGTCTGGCACTTAGTGAGACAAAATGTCGCAAGAAGCAGAGGTATATAGAGACAACAGAACACCCGTTTGCAAATCTCATAACTTCGTGCCATTCTTAATTACTCCTGTTACGGTGTCTGTTAGACAGTTCCTCAGCGAAAGGGAGAGAAAAAGAAAAGAAGAATAAATCAATATCGATGCCCATGGCTCAGTCCGAGAATAGCTTAAGAGCAGGAAAACTCGAAAGACAAGTCATGATTCAAATAGCAGAGCTGCTGCGAAATCTATATTCACGTCTGACTTCCAGGAAAAAAAAAAAGGAGGAAAAAAAAAAGACACCAAAGGTATGACTATATCCATGGCATACTTTCCTCCACCGGTATTCACATTTTACGAACGTGCTTAGAAACAATTTTGTTTCTCTTTCTTCTCCCGGGAAAACATGCATTAAGAATCGTGTGAAAAGAAAAAGGAAGGTGCCCTCCCCCCTCCCCCTCCCACACCCCACACCCCTGTGTGTGTGTGTGTGTGTGTGTGTGTGTGTGTGTGTGTGTGTGTGTGTGTGTGTGTGTGTGTGTGTGTGTGTGTGTGTAAAGTTTCATGTTCCAGTTTTAAGTATGTTCGATCATTTTTTTTTTTTTTTCGTTTTCGGTTTATTTGGTTGGTTGGTTGGTTTTAAAAACGACAAGTTTGAAAATTGGTCGCAAGACCAAAACTTCCACCGTTTTCAAATAAAGGTATTTCAATTTCTCTCTCTCTCTCTCTCTCTCTCTCTCTCTCTCTCTCTCTCTCTCTCTCTCTTCATCGTCGTCCTTCAAAGCTCACTTTCCCTCAGTTTTTTGCGATTTCTGCACCCAAACGAGAGGCGAACATTAGCTTTTTTGATTGGTGTTGCTTCATTTGCTTGATTCAGGAAGTAGGCGATGACCGGGGCGGTGGGGGATGCGGGGGGGGGGGGGGGGTAGGAGGGCAGGGGGGGGGGGGGGCAGGGTTGACGTAGGGAAATGGCCTTGATAAGGGAGTGAGGGGAAGGGGGGAGGTACTAAAATTGTTGCACGTTGCCTTTCGAATTTTTGACTATAATATAATACTTCCTGCGGTGCAGCCACTATTCCATAAATATGTTGTCTTTGCAAAGCCATAATGGTAGGGCAGCTGACACTGACAAACCAAATCAGGCCTAGTTCGGAGGTGGGGGGGGGGAGGGAGGCTGAAAATGAGGCCTGAGTAAAGGTGGACGGGTCGAGGGGGGTGCCTTTCGAATATTATTTAGACTTCATGCGGTGCAGCCACTGTTGCATGTGTTGTCTTTGCACAGCCGGAATGGCAGGGAAGCTGGGGCAATCAATAAAACAACAGATGCGGTGCATTTATCAACCGCTGTATTATTACTGAGTTCTGATTGTACCCTTGTTACTCACACACACAAAACGTCACATGAAACATGGCAGGCAGCCTTATATATTGCTATGAATCTTGTGTTTCACTGTGCACGTGCATTGTACAGTCCTGCTGTGCATCGATTGCAAAGGTATCTTTCTCTTGTTTCCATGGGAACCGGTTACCAAGATCTGGAAAGATATGGATATGGATGAAATTATCGTTAGGTTTATTTTATTCATCCGGGTGCAAAGAAGAAGGGATGTAGAAGTTCATTCTCCATAAACTGGCGCCAAGGAGGTTTAGAGACACTGATGAGGCGAGCAGCTTCTCCAAAAACTAAACATCAGTACTATTACATTGTCATTATTGTAATGACGTTCGAAATGAGAACAGAAGAGTTGTGGTGGGTCTATGCGCATTTTGTGCATTTGGAAGTTAACTCTTGCTGAGGCAAAAAAAAATAAATTATGGGTCTGTGATGCAACAGCGTTTTACTATGCAAGGACACACACACACACACACACACACACACACACACACACACACACACACACACACACACACACACACACACACACACACACACACACACTGAAGGAAGTCTTAACCAGTAATGTCCAAAACAAATGTAGAAATTTCACCCTGTTACCACTATTCCCGAAGCGGAGATTACGTCACAGTGCCCAAAGAATTTCGACGCTCTATACATGTACCCCAATTTTCAAGTGTTTCATTACTTTCTGATCTGAGACTACGCCAATAATGTCATAAACAGAAACGGCAAATTCACCCAGTTACCACTCAAACTCTGTCTCTACCTTAAACCTCACGTGCGTATCAAGTTGACTTTTTTTTCTGTCTCTTCTCTCCGTTATACACTCCATCTTGCTCATTAAGTCCAACTTTTGACATTTGCACGGCACTTGATGTATGAGTGGCGTGGTGTACACTCCGTCTTGTGTCAGAAGAGAATTGCAGACAACCCGTTGCATCAAGGTTTGCAGGGAACGATATTACAGCTGGTGATAAATTAGCGAGGTTTTCAGTTCCATTTTACTTCTAACTGTGGAGAAAACGTTACTACGAGATGTATTGTGGGAAAAAAGGGCACACTGTCTGAAGCGGAAATGACGTCACAGTGCAGAAAAAAAAAGTTTTATTTTCTTTCATCGTTCACAAGAGTTACATACATGACAAGACAACCACACGTGAACATCGTTTCCTTTAAGTTAAAACTTGATCAGCAAAGGTTTCGAGAGAAAATGTCAATAATTATGTGCCGTCTTCGAAACACACACACACACACACACACACACACACACACACACACACACACACACACACACACACACACACACACACACGACTCCTTCCTGAAACTAAACTTTTTTCACAACTGTTTTATCTGAAATCTTCGAAAAATAGATTTCAGTTTAGCCGTAGGCCCTGAGTCCTCCCTCCCCCCATCCCCTCCCTCCCCACATACACCACCACCACCACCACCACCACCACCAACCCCCGCACATTTTTACGTCTAAAATCTTTCTCTCCAACAAGGCAGCCAGCTAACCCGTAAACTAATCAGGATGTATTCTGTTCCCAACTTCCCTCTCACGTCCCTCGTTTCTTGCTGCGGATACATCAAGTCTAAATGGCTGGCACAAAATACGACAGATTAGGAATTCGGCTTTGGGTTTCTGTCTTGTTTTTTTTTTTTTTTTTTTTTTACAGGCTCTCTCTCTCTCTCTCTCTCTCTCTCTCTCTCTCTCTCTCTCTCTCTCTCTCTCACGGATTAAAGAGATGGTCAGAAAAGCATCTTTTATGATCATGTTATACAGACCTCTCTCTCTCTCTCTCTCTCTCTCTCTCTCTCTCTCTCTGTGGGGGGGGGGGGGAGGGCTTTGTGCCGAAACCTTGCAAGGAATATAATTAGGCCGGAAAGCATCGTTTAGGATTATCCAAGCCGCCTCATAAGGAAACCCGGAAACTATTTTTCTTTCGCAGATCGAGTCCCAGTTTCCCCCCTTTGATGCTGCCAAACTGTCACGAGAAAGTTTTATATGGCGAAACTAGTGCAGAAATACCGAAGTCTTTGACTTGCCGGACTTGCCGAACAAACTGAACCACGTCACTACAGTGCATGTGAACTCTTTGCTAAAAGACAAAACAAACTCTGTAATGTAATGTTTACCTGTCTGTCGCTAGTAAGTGTTGTGCTGCATTGACTTCGCTGAACTGACAAGCAGCCACGAAAGGAAGTCATAATTCTGCCTGATGTTCGGTTTTTCCAAGTTTCGAATGCAGTTCGGTTTAAATGTCAGCGTCAGTGCTGAACGAGCAGAATGATGTCTGTGACCCACATTCTGACTGGCGTGCGGTGTTCCTAGTCTGCGAGTTTCAGCACAACAAGGCAGTCATTTTGAGGGGTGGGGTGGGTGTTTAGGGGTTTAACGTCCTTTTCCACCACATACGGGTGATATCAAAGACGGGACAACGATAAAAAAGCCAGCACAAATATTTGGCCCCAGCCGGGATACGAACTCACGGCCCGAGCATTAGAAGTCCAACGCTCTACCATTCGGCCACCCCGGCTCCCCGCAGTCATTTTGAACCAGGATGCACTTAATAAATCATAATAATATTTTAAAAAATCTTGGAGTTTAGTGCATTAGTATGTTGTATATGCTATGAAGTTTGTTTATGCTGCTGTGCGATAAGCCTAAGGTCTGAAAATCACGAAGATGATCGAAAATGTTCTTTCCTATACTGAAAAACTTGAGCGGCCGGTGCGTAAAAACTGAAAACAGTTAAACCGGAATACCCAACACGACCTCATACTTGCAACGTGTGTGTGTGTGTGTGTGTGTGTGTGTGTGTGTGTGTGTGTGTGTGTGTGTGTGTGTGTGTGTGTGTGTGTGTGTGTGTGTGTGTGTGTGTGTGTGTTTACCGCACAGGGCCCGATTAAACCTGGTTAAGTATACTGGGTAATGCGGAAAACAGCACTCATTAGTTTCATTCGCTCAAAGCCTACGTAAACTTATTTTGGAAAAACGATTCAAATGTATATTGAAAATGAATATATTTACAAGCATGGGCAGTGTACTTTACCAAACCGAGGCCAGCCCGGGTAATAACCATCTCTCATAATCACGATCGGCGTGGGGGATCCATCCTGGCGGGATATGAAAGGAGACGGGGGTGGGGGGTGGAGGGGAGGGGGTATCGATCAAGCGAAATTAACCCATTACAGCCGTACACTCATTATCTGTGGTCATGAGTGTGAAATTACATTGGCAGGCTGTCGCCGTGAGAACATACAGGAACAAGCTATGGTATATTCTACGTTTTTTTTTTTCTGGAAACATTATGGTCACCAGCTGCAACTCAGATAATAAGTTGTTTTTATTAACATATCACTATTTCTATTTTGTGCAGCGGTGAACATCAAACTTATAACTGATGAACATTAAACTTATAACTCTCGTTACGTTAGTAACCTTGTGCATTTGCGAGGGGGGGGGGGGAGAGAATCTGTTTTTCTTGTTAAACAGTTTTTGAGTTGATAGTCTGCATGTTTACTTGTTTTAAATTGTTGTGAAGTTTGCATCAAGTAAGCCCAAAGAAGATTTTCTGTTGTTAGAGTCTCTCTTAAACAGACAATAAAGTATTTTGAATTGAATTGAACTGAATTGAACTGATCTTTGTTGAGTATACATACACAGTACAGAATCTGACTATTTCAGCTAGAGTGCAACCCAGTGACGCTGTACATTTCCCCACTTACCGTGCTTAATAATTCTGCTAGTATTCAGCTTCTCCCACGGCACTCAGGGCGTTTAACACATTTCGTACCACGTACTATTTACTATTCTTTTCTGTTCTTTTCTGCCCCACTTTTTTCCCACACACAGTCCATGGTCTTCTGTCACCAAAGGATGGGTGTTGTGATATTTTTACTATTGTTTTCTGCCCCACTTTTTTCCCACACACAGTCCATGGTCTTCTGTCACCAAAGGATGGGTGTTGTGATATTTTTACTATTCTTTTCTGCCCCACTTTTTTCCCACACACAGTCCATGGTCTTCTGTCACCAAAGGATGGGTGTTGTGATATTTTTACTATTGTTTTCTGCCCCACTTTTTTCACACACAGTCCATGGTCTTCTGTCACCAAAGGATGGGTGTTGTGATATTTTTACTATTGTTTTCTGCCCCACTTTTTTCCCACACACAGTCCATGGTCTTCTGTCACCAAAGGATGGGTGTTGTGATATTTTTACTATTCTTTTCTGTTCTTTTCTGCCCCACTTTTTTCCCACACACAGTCCATGGTCTTCTGTCACCAAAGGATGGGTGTTGTGATATTTTTACTATTCTTTTCTGTTCTTTTCTGCCCCACTTTTTTCCCACACACAGTCCATGGTCTTCTGTCACCAAAGGATGGGTGTTGTGATATTTTTTACTATTGTTTTCTGGTCCTTTTCTCGCCCACCGTTTCATATTTTTTCCCCGCGCCGTGTATGTCAGTACGTCCGCAGAGTTACCTTTTGTTTGTTTGTTGAAGTTATGTCCCATTTGTTTGTGTCCTGAGGAAGGCGAAAGCCGAAACGTTGACCCGTGTCGTCCTTTGTGAAAGCTAAGTGGTTTCTGTCCCTTTTATGTCGCTTTTATTTACATTTCGTACCGCGCACGAGTATTCCACATTTTGACTCTTTTTCGGTTTTGACCCTGTAAGCGAAAATCAGGCAAGATTAACGGTTCCTTGGCGGCTCTCACTGCAGCAAGGGTGGGTGGGTGTTTGGGGGTTTAACGTCCTTTTCCACCACATACGGGTGATATCAAAGACGGGGCAACGATGAAAAAGCCAGCACACATATTTGGCCTTAGCCGGGATACGAACTCACGACCCGAGCATTAGAAGTCCAACGCTCTACCATTCGGCCACCCCGGCTCCCCCTCACAGCAGCAAACACAAGTATATCCAAAGTGCAACTATCCTACTGAGCCAAATTTAAATCAATGCAGACAAAAAAATCAGTTATTATTTATGATTTTTTTTTTTTTGAGTGAGGCCACTGGTGCACAGCCTCAAACTTACTTGGTAACAACTGAGTTTTTTCGGGATTTTTCCTACCTAGGTCGGCTCCTACCCAGAGCGGGTGTGCTATGTGCCCAATGGGGAGGCTGTTGCCACACAGCCGAGATTCACCCACTTCACGGGTGCGACTTTAGGGGGTGCTTCCATTGGCATGACACGTCTTATGATGTGGATGATTACACGGCCGGCACCGCAGGTGCCGTAGTTCCCGGGCCTGGTTAATGCCGGGATATTTATGACAGGAAGCGTGGAATGCGGCCCTGTCCCGTAGTCCCAAACCACGCGGACCCCCATAGCATCATCTTATCATCATCCTCATCTCCATCATCATGTATTATAAAAAAAAAAATTACCCCAGCTTCCGAGCCCTCTGTGGATTCCACCCATGACCTGGGAGGAACACCAGGGGAACTGGCAAAAAAGTTGGGGCAGCAAAAAAAAACAAAAACAAAAAAAAAACCCAAAAAACACACCACCACCACCAACAAGAACAAAAAACAACTTAGTTAATTAATGTAATGGCTAAGTTAATGTCGTTGGGAGATGTGGACCCTGATGAAAGCCCCAGAACATTTCTTTCATTATTCTTGTTTTTGGTACAGTTTTCTTTACATACATACTTGCCAACATGCTTACATGCAAAATCTTGCGGGCATACGCTTCAATGATATTTAGATTCTATTATCTGTCACCTGTTTCATCAGTATTGAAGACTGACTCGGATGCGAGGGCGGAGGATGGGGGTGGGTGTTTATGAGTTTAACGTCCGTTTCCACCATGTATGGGTGATATCAAAGACGGGGGCAACTGACGGGAAAAAGGCCTGCGCAATTATGTGGCCCCAGCTGGGAATCGAACTCACGACCCCAGCATTGAGAGTCCAACGCTCTGCCATTCGGCTATCTCGGCTCCCCCCGTGCGAGGGCGGAGGGTCAGGATCACACATCTCCATACCACAATGAGAATACTTCAATAGTACTTCCGACGAACCGTCTGTGATGTGGAGACAAAAGGTCTGTCGAAGGAGATGAAGGCTTTCCTGACATCAACTGACTACAAAAGACAGGGAATCCCGTCACCTGGAGAAACAGGCTTACGTGCCTTGGGTTGGATAAGCGCTTAGGCCCTTTTCTATGTGAAGCTAAAGGGGTTGAGAAGGGGTCTTGCAGACAATCCACACAATACTCTAGAAGTCCCTGTGTTGATGAACCAATCACCCCGAAGACCCCTTGAGGTTTCTGCTGATGGATGTTGGTTGTTGAGTGCCCGGCACAGGGTCTGTCCACACAAAGCCACGCTTCCTGATCTGGTACAGCAATAGTCAAACGGTTTAATGTCCCTTGACGATTGGGTTTAGGGGTTAGGTAAACAGCGCGGGTTGTCGGTCAGATTTTTTTTTACTTGTGGGGTGTGTGTGTGTGTGTGTGTGTGTGTGTGTGTGTGTGTGTGTGTGTGTGTGTGTTCAGAGTAAGCTATACGGACGGATTGAAACTAAATGTTGCAAAATGTTGTAGTATGTGTTGTGCACACACACACACACACACACACACACACACACACACACACACACACACACACACACATGCTGTGGTGAAAGAAACACGTGAATGCATATGGCTGGCATATTGACAGTTCGTGTGTGTGTGTGTGTGTGTGTGTGTGTGTGTGTGTGTGTGTGTGTGTGTGTGTGTGCGCGCGCGTGCACACACACACACACGCTCAGAGTCCTCTATTTTCATTCTTCTCAGTTGCATAAAGTTTGTGTCAACTCCATTTCTTTCTTTGCGTACTACGCTCTTTTTTTTTCCAGCTTTCTTCTAATGTCATGTTGTTGTTGTTGTTGTTTTTCCGTTGGTTTGAGCTTGTCCTGACTCCTTGTATCCTGTCTGTACTTTGCTGAGCATTATTACCTCATTTTTCAAAAAGGCGACGTGGACGGGGCGCTGGAACACATTGCCATGACATCCCCAGCACGCGTTTGACGGTAAATTATTAACCCAAGGACACAGTCATGCAGTAACAGATCGAAGTGTGATGCAGGACAGCTGTTACCGTGGTGACAGCCCCCGCGTGCTCTGGTAATTGCCGTGCAGCACGTGCTATGACCTGAATTGACCCGAAGCCCCTTCATCATCATCATCATCATCAGCAGCCACAGGCAGCCGCCTTGTCTGGGCACACGCACCGCCCGGTCAGCTGCGGTCAACGGAGACTGACTGCTTGCTTCTCTGTTGCTGATGTCCATTGTCTTTGGTCATGAACTGATGAAGTCACTTAGACCAGAGCAGCCAGATTAGCTCTTTGACTTTGCCCTGGGCAGACATTCGCTGTCCATTGCGGGAAAGGGGTAGCCAGGATAGACGCGTAAGGTAGAGTGTTAGTCTCTACCTCAACTCCTACCAAGTAAGTTTGGGGTTGTGCAAGATTTGTTACCGGAAAAAGACGATAACCTCTACGGTTCAAACTCCCGCTTATGCCCTTTTGTCGTTCTGAAAATTCCAATCGTTTTTGCGATCCACCCTAGTGACACACCGGGGCAGTTTATCAACAAAATAACAAACACTTCTACCAACATACATCAGGAGTGTGCTAGCTTTTGTATGCTTAAATCTTAGACGTACGGTGGTGACACGAGAAAGAAATCTTCGTCAATAGCCCGGGCAAGATTCGCCCCTCCGCCGGCAAGCCATCTTGTTTAACACCCGCGATCAACAGGTAAAAATGCACGTGTCAAAACCA
Source organism: Batillaria attramentaria (assembly GCA_018292915.2). Lineage (NCBI taxonomy): Eukaryota > Metazoa > Mollusca > Gastropoda > Batillariidae > Batillaria > Batillaria attramentaria. The sequence continues at coordinate 1,388,229 of JACVVK020000079.1, forward strand.
TCACTACAAGGACTTTGACTTCAGTTGACGTCAGTCTAGACAGAGTGGGAGTCTTTGGGTCTTTTATCCACAGCGATATTCGGTTACCAGTCGTGATGAACCTTACAGTGTCCACACGTGTTTGATGAAGGCTTCTTTCTCCAAGACATGTGCACCTTCAACTAGTATTTCATGTTATCGAACCATGTCTTTGCAATGCCCAGTGGTTAGAGTACTGCAGCATGAAAAGAGTACAGGGCAAACAAACCTTCAGATCAGACAGATAACACCATTGCATGTGCATGCCATGTTTATCCTCTGCTAGTATTTCAGGTCTGAAATTTCATGTTTTCGAAGTATGAAGCTGCAAGATTGAAAAGAATGATTACGATTAGGCTTATTCGGTTTTTCAGAATGGAAAGAGTAGGGCTAAGAATCCCGTAGATCACAAAGGAAAACTCTACCCTAAAACGGCGCTATGTGTGTCGCGTGCGAGCCGTCAAGGAACCGTTAATCTTGCCTGATTTTAGTATACGGCGCCAAAACCGAAAAGAAGTCAAAACGTAGGATACTCGCGGTACGAAATGGGTTAATGATAGATAGAGCTGTTGACTGCAATACACTGACGTATGCTGGCTGTGCGAACAAGAGCAACAACGACCCGAAGCTATATTAGTCAGAAAGTGCCCGAACGGCTGTAGCAGATGCATTTAGGCTCGCGTTTAGGCTTCAATTGGCTCAGTGCGAGCCCGCGAGACTGAGAGGCAGTAACTGTGCATATAATAATAATGATGATGATGCTACTACTACTACTACTACTACTACTACTACTACTCTCATGAATACTGATATGCGCTTTATCCCAAAGATTTGGCTCAAAGTGCCTCGAGCTAAACCCAACACGCACGCTCACGTAAATCACACGCATTCTCTCAGGCACTGGGTATGAACACATAACAATCACGTCAGTGTTGCGAAGGGCCAGCTCAGCAATTTCGGAATTTTAGAACTGCAGTTATTTTCGAATATGTGTCTGAGTGGTGCGTGCATGTGTCTGAGTGGTACGTGCAGTGTGCCAGACACCACAATCGCAGCTCAGAACAATTTGTGAGCCAAGGAATGCCAGAATATGGACCTTTAACATACAGTTCCAGATTATATGCTGACTCGCTTCTGAATTATTTTCTTATACAGTCCCATGGAGGGGAAGAAACACATCTTTGCTATTGACATTAGCGAAGCTTCGAGGCGCCTAATTCAATTACATATGTATGGGAAGCTTTGAGCGATGGCTCCGTACTAAGCCTTTCTCTTCTGCTCTGTTTACTCAAACAACACGGGAAATACATGTGTGTGTGTGTGTGTGACAGGGTTCACGTATGAATGCATAGATCAACCCCTGACATAGCTCAGTGTACAGGTTCTGCTAGGTGCTCCCGCCGCATATGAATGTAAGGCCGAACAGATGTGAATGTGATTCGCCAGTAAGCGGTAAAGATTTTATCTGGACTTCGGTTGACGTTTGCATTTTTTTTTCTTTACTCTTATCGGGCCAAAGCATCTCTCTCTCTCTCTCTCTCTCTCTCTCCCCCCTATTCTGTTGATGAAATCTCACGTTCATTTTCACCAACATTATTTCTGTATACATGATTAATGTCCTGTATACATACGCGTGAACATACGTAGTAATTATGTGTGTGTGTGTGTGTGTGTGTGTGTGTGTGTGTGTGTGTGTGTGTGTGTGTGTGTGTGTTAAAAAGTTGATCGAAAAACGTGCACCAAGACTGCATCCACACAAAAGAGTCAGTGGAGTAGTTTTATTACGCGAAACGAGTTAAACGAAAAACGTGCAGTCTGAACATAGCTTTAGCAAGAGCACATTCACCCGGCGTAGGGAAGTTATTTTAATACACGGACAAACCACACAAGCGTCGGTTTTGCTTGCTAAAACAGATGGAATGATAACTTGTAGAAAGAAAAGCACACTAGGGTAGACGGATGTTTGTGTTTGATAAAAACAGGAGCCTACTGCGGTGGAGAAGGCGCACTGTGTAAATTAGGCCGCTGCGTTTTCCTCTCGGCGGGAGAGACGAAATGGCGAGATCTGTCGTTTCCTCGCTACTCCAGCCGTGCAGGAGAGAAAACAGAAATCCTCACCGATTCCAACCAACAGAAATCACAAAAGCGGATATCAGCTGCCTTGCAATAGCCTAACAAAAGAAAATGGGGGAGAGGAAGATGAACGGGGAGTGTGGTAGGGAAGAAAGGGGTAGGCAGAGGGGAGTGGGGGGGGGGGATCACAAGAAGCAACGCGCTGCTAGTGTTCTGGATGGGGGAACTGACGGGGAATTGTGGGGAGGGGTCGGAAGGGATGGGCATTTTACAAGAAGCAACTGAATGCAAACGTTGTGACAGATTAATTTTATTTGGGTCAAAGAAATAATGAGGACTGGGCTGAAGACAATGGAGCGAACAGCAAGACTTCAATGCAATTTCCGTTCAATTTGTGTCACACTTTACAGCAGGCCGGCAGTTGACTGCCAGTGCCGCCGGGTGCACAGGCGTGCGCGTCAGTGTGCGTGTGTGCGTCCGTCAGAGAGAGAGAGAGAGAGAGAGCCTTTATTTTATAAATGACGGTAGAAGTTACAGGCATATTCATACCAATTTTAAAACTTGCTATTGCTACACCACATGGACTAATACTACTGTCAAAGAAAAAAAAAAGAAGGAGATAAGAAGTAAGGACAACGGACACACACACACACACACACACACACACACACACACACACACGAACACACACACACACACACACACACACACACACACACACACACACCGGCACACACACACACACACACACACACACACACACACACACACACACAGAGCTCTAAAACAGGTTGGGGAGAAGAGGGAGAGAGAGAGAGAGAGAGAGCTAATGAAATATAAGGTGAGGCAGTAACAAAGCTTTGATGCACGGAGTCTAAATGCATCGAATATACACATGGCAAGTAAAGACACTACTGTATCTCTTTCATCTGCAAAAAGCAATGTCAACTTGAAAACTGACTTTTTCACAAACAGCCAACCAGACATCGGCGTCATCGTCACAGGCAAGGAGTAGCGGCAAAATCCATGGCATTCTTCTGAAAGATGATCCTGAAGATGCATGTATTGAATATCCCCAAAGTGCGTCAGAAGGCGAAATGTCACCATGCACGCCGCCAGACAGACACGAGATGAGCCACGTCTTGACAGACATGTCAATACAAGGGCACGTCACACTTCGCGAAGAAAGGAAGCATGAAAGCGATTTGTTAAACCCGCTTCCCCACCAAAACAACGGCTAGACTAAGCTGCCCCAGTTTCTGTTTTCATCACACGTTTTCCTTCTTTAAAGGCACTCTGTCCAGAGTCACTAGGCTTCACAGAAGGCAGCCATTAATTTTGTTTTCGGACAGGCTCAGAGCTTTATACCCCCTCGCAGACATCGATCACAGTGGATAGTATTCAGGACAAGTGTCGTAATATACTTTTACGGTTAGCTAGGACCCCCCCCCCTCCCCTCGAAAATGGCCCATTTAAACAATCCCGACTGTTTTGTGAGGGTGGTTGGGTGGGTGTTTTGGGGTTTAACGTCCTTTTCCACCACATACGGGTGATATCAAAGACGGGGCAACGATGAAAAAGCCAGCACAAATTAGTATTTGGCTCCAGCCGGGATACGAACTCACGACCCGAGCATTATAAGTGCAACGCTCTACCATTCGGCCACCCCGGCTTCCCCTGTTTTGTGAGCCTAGAAATCTTGGACGAAGTGACTTTAATCAATAGTAAGAGAATTCTGGGTGTGTTGATCGCTACAAACCGCATTTGTTTTGCTCGATCAAACTCTCTGAGACCCTGTCAGTGACAAAAGCACGATTCTTCGTTGCTCATTAACAGTTCCATGTAACTGCCGATCCCATTTAGTCATCAATTCACCAGCTTCTCCTCAAATTATCGTCAATCTGGTGACCGGAAGCAGCAGAGGGGAGATCACCCAATCACCCATTCATCGAGCCAATCAAATGCTTGTTAGTCAAGAAATCGTCCAATCAATAAACTAATCAGCTTTGGGTGAACTTTATCGCTTGGAGTCGCTACACGCAGCATCGATAACATGTTCAATGTCCCTGGGCGAACACCGAATTACTACAGACTATGTCCCCAGCCTCCCCCTCAAGTTCCCCCCCCCCTCTCTCTCTCTCTCTCTCTCTCTTGACCTGCCCAGCCCTTCTGAACAAACACACACGCTGGCACACACACACACACACACACACACACACACACACACACACACACACAGAGTCCGAGAAGTCCGTAATATGTAATGTGTGGTGCTGGATAAGCCCTGAACTTTTGACTTTTGTATAGTTTCTATATTTTGTACATCATTAATGATTTTTGTTTATGTTTGTTTCCTTTATGAGCCCGTAAAATACCCTACAACGATATTCCATTGTGTGTATTGTTGTTGTTGTTGTTGTTGTTATCATTATTATCAAAAATCTTCCTCCTCCCTCCCCCATGTCCCCTTTCTTCGTGTCCTCCGGACACACCATAACACATGCACACACTTCAGGAAATTCTAGAAATCATTCCACCATGCAGTTCGCTTTTATCCAGATGACATAACAACCCTGTCAGATTCATCAAGCTCGCATTACCGCTCCGACAGACATAGGCATTAACACCAGCTATCCGCCAATATCGCAGACGTTTAATTAGAAATTCACCTGGTCGCTGATATCTTTCACGTCCCACCAGCCACTTGAGGTCGGAGCAGAAAACCACACCAGCCAAAGCTAAACGTCCCTGGCACAACATTTGCAGTTCTGAGCTAGCTGGACGCCGCCGAGGATGCGAGGGCTAAACTCCCTCGGGGGGTTTAGAAGCAATGGGATTGCCATATCAGCCTCATTTATTCGGTGTCTGCCTGTCTTCAGGGGTCCTGATGCTGTGTCGTGTGGAGCTGTTCATCTTCGGAGCGGAGTGAGAGAAGAAGCTTTTAACACTTTCAGTACTGGAAGCGACGACTGGCAACTTCATTGTAGACTCCCTGTGACGTCGCGAGCGAGAGTCGGGCCCCGCCTTTTCCGTCGCCGATTTAGCAGTGTAACTGACAGCGTGATCCATCCGGGATGTCTTATCATCTGTTATTACATCAAGTTACCTTTGCCTTGGTGCAAGTCAGTAGGTGGATTTGCAAAGTCGATCGAGAGCAGAGCCCTGCTGGTTTATCAGGCCCGTACTTATGTTTAGTTAGAATACACTGCATGTGGACTGGGTCAGTGTTGGTACGCGTTTGTCGTTGAATGTGTGAATATTTGCAGTACTGGAAGCGACAGCTGTCAGCTTTACAGGAGACTCCCTATGACGTGGCAAGCGGGATTCATACTCCGCCTTTTCCGACCGTCGCTGAGTTAGCAATGTAATGGCAGTCTGACCCATCCGGGCATGAGGCAACATGGAGTAGTGCGTGCAGTGTGCACAAAGGGTGGGTGGGTGGGTGTTTGGGGGTTTAACGACCTTTTCCACCACATAGGGTGATATCAAAGACGGGGCAACGATGAAAAAGCCAGCACAAATATTTGGCCCCAGCCGGGATCGAACTCACGACCCGAGCATTAGAAGTCCAACGCTCTACCATTCGACCACCCCGGCTCCCCGCAGTGTGCACAAAGCAGACTGGCAGGGAAAGTGTTAATAAGCTGGGCTTGCCGCGAATTCTGCTAATCAGCTAATCGCTCTCAGCCGCGGCCTACGTTACCAAAGCTTCCCTCTACAAAACTGCTGTGAGATGAGGAAAACTTCAATCAAAATATATAACATCATCTGTTATTACATTTTACCTTTCTGGCCTTTGGTGCGAAGTAGTTGGATTTGCAAAGTTGATCGAGAGCGGAGACCTGTGGGTTTATCAGACGCGTACTTATGTTTAGTCAGAATACACTGCGTCTTTCCACCCACACATCCTCCCACCCTTGTACCTATACACAGATCCATGCACACAGCCACCTTATTAGGATTTTTTTTTAAACCGACACAAACACTATCTAAAATCATCCTGTGTCGTAACGACGAATTTTGTCCGAACTCAAACATCAGTCAGGAAAAAGTAATGTAATTAGGAAAAAGTAATATTTCTATCTTTCTGAAAAGATAAAATGTAGTTTTGGGAATTTTGTTTGATCTACAGGGGAAAAAAAAAACCACAGGCTATTTCAGCTTTTCATGTTATTTTATGAAAGAAAGTAGGTTTCCATAAAATATGTCCCTTTTTGACATTTAAACTTCATTTAAATACAAAAAGTGAAAAAAAATCTCTCTGCTGAATACGGCTTATCTGGAAACCGAAGGTGCTTCCTCTGATGCATCACAAGTTTTAAGACATACAAAATCCACTAAGCTTGCGTCTTAACAGCCGATCTAATGTGGGCTGTCAGGGCAAATTATGATAAATACCGTCCCCCTTGTTTGTCAGCTTTCTTGGCGCTGTTTTTCTCCTTAATCGAAAAAGCCCTGTTTGTCTCCACAAGACAGTGGGGGTGTTGGGGATAATGAGATTCTGGGGATTCAATCTTGCAAGAGAATCAAAGAGGAGGAGACAGCAGTCAGTCCCCCTCACCCCCCCCCCCCCCCCCCTCGCCGTCCCTTTTTCACACCCACTTGTTTCTGCTATGGAAATGTTCAGCCCACCAAATTTAAACCATAAATGCAATTCTAAATATATAGCTGAGCTGACCCTTCGCACCACGTGATTGTAATGTGTTTATGTACAGTGTGTGAGAGAATGCGTGTGATTCACGTGAGCGTGCGTGTTGGGTTCAGTTCGCGGCGTTTTGAGCCGATTCATGAAATTGGGGAAAGCGCCTATACGGTATTCATTATAATTATTATTATTATTATTATTACTTGTCTGTTCGACGCTTTAAAGGTCCATTTTCCGACATGTCTAGGCTCACACATAGTTGTGAGCTCTTTTGGTAGTGTTTAATGTCGTACCACTTAGACGCCTGCACAGTGACAGCATCTCACAGGCTGGCACCGAGCCAGCGGAAGCCTTCGCGTGACGCGAATATTGAGGAGTAAGCTAGTGCTGCTGTCAGTCATAGAGTGAAAGAGATAACCCTGTGGCTCGCACAGCCTGCATGCGGCAATGTATTGCTTTCAGGGCCCGCACGAGGTTGATTTAATAATAAATAATGATGAATATTTATTTGCGCTATTTCTTTGTGAGCTCTAAGCGCTTACAGAGGTAAAATAACTAAAAGAAACTAAAAACTACCAGAAAGATAAAAAGCACTAAAATAGCTAAAAGAACACACACACACACACACACACACACACACACACACACACACACACACACACACACACACACACACACAGAGTGTCTGTTATTCACTCATCATTGTTGTTGTGCTGAAAACAGGTGTGTCTTCATTGTCTTTTCAAAAGCTGAGGGCTGAGGACTGAGTCTGTGTGTCTGATGCTTTGCGGAAGTGTGTTCCAAAGGGCTGGTCCTCGGTACAGAAACGATCGCTCTCCATATGACTTCGTTGTGAAATCTGGAACACGGAGGATGCGAGTGTCAGCTGAGGATCTGAGTTGTTTGGAATGGTGTGTATGTGGTCAGTAATTTAACCCACGGCTACGGGCCTAACCCAGACTAGGACAAAAGAAACCCCAAAACAAAATTAAATTAACTCTTTGACGACGGAGCGCAATTTCTGACACACGATTTCCTGAAATCGTGTGTCAGAAATTGCGCTCCGTCGTCAAAGAGTTAAACAAAGAAGGAAGCGAAGAAAGAAAGACAAAATCCTTCTATAACGGCATAAGCACCTTGCTGAAATGGAGTGTCATGGGGGAGGGGGGGAGGGGGGGGGGCAAGTCCAGGCCAGCACAGTGGTAAGACAGTGGCAGCCCCAGCCACAATAGAGTTAACATGTTTTGTCCGACTCTTTCTTTCTTTCTTTTTCCTGCTTGCTGCCTCGCGACTCCCGTGTTTGTGTTGGAGTATTTTTACGTCGGCGCGAGTGTTTCCAGCCGGTCACATCGGAGTGTTAATTAATTTGATTCTGTTCATCTCATCAGTTTTCGACATCACGGCGAGGGGGGGGGGGGTTGAGGGGGGGAAAGGGCTGTAGGAGATAAGGTGACACACCCAACCCTGTTAGAGGATTCGCTGGACGGATATTACTCAGAGATTAAACGGCTTTTTCTGTCCTAAGCCTCAGTTTTCTGCTTCTTCTCCTCCTTCCACCTTTTTTTTTTTTTTTGTCTTCCTCCCACGTGATTTTTTTTTTTGACTTACTGAGTGAATATGCGATCCATATAAATACTGTTAATAATTTGTGTGTGTGTGTGTGTGTGTGTGTGTGTGTGTGTGTGTGTGTGTGTGTGTGTGTGTGTGTGTGTGTGTGCGTGCGCGCGCGCGCGCGCGTGCGTTCTTGTTGTCTCTAGATCTTTCATACTGTTCAAGGGGAGTCTCAGTGGGTGGCCGAATGGTAGAGCTTTGGATTTCATTCTCTGGCTTTTTCATACGGATGCCCCGTCTTTGATATCATCCGTATGTGGTGGAAAAGGACATTAAACCCCCAAACACCCACCCACCCTCCCACCTACCCTCATACTTTTCAAACACGGTTTGATCGACAATACAATGCGGCGACGGGTGCCTGTGCGGTATTAGCTGTGGAACAGCTGGATACGTAAAGTACACGAGCCGCACAGGTATGGAAACGCATGCAGCTGGCACTTCATGCACGCTTATACTTTCAAAATGATGGACGACACAATGCAAGCGTAAGGACACAAAATGACCGTGGGGTCATGTTTGGTGTTTATTTGAGATACCCTGTTTGGCAAGCGTGCTAGTCTGTAGTGATTTTTATTGTAACGAAAGGGCGCGATTCAGTTTCGTGATTTTTGTGTTATGTAGGTCAAGGTGCATGCCAGGCAGTCACGAAAAGAGGCAAACTGCCAGTGAAGCTGGGAGGTTTTGCACAGAAGTCGTGCACAAGTGACGCACGCGGATTTGTGTGAACTGCCTTTCTGGCCTAAAGAGAAAGTAGACGTGCATTACTCCAGTGAGGCCTGAGCGGAAAGGAGACTTTCAATTTATTTTTTAACTCCTGTCAGGTGCGTGCCTTTGAATAGTCTGTTCATGGTAGTAACTGTTTCAAGACTGAAGCATTTTTAGGGGTGACTAATGGGATGCCTGAGGCTATATAGGCATTTTGAGTCCCTGTGTATTTCTGTCCTTCGGCCTGTGTATTACATGACGAGCAGCTGGGTACGTTAATCAACGTAATTACCGAAACGCACTTTGAACGCCAGCTATAGTGACGCGACAGGAGAACAACACAGACAACCAGCCAAAGGTTACACGCTGGGGGAGTTTTCTGCGCCTGAGTCGAAAACCCTTGCTGTAAATCAGGCGGGACCTGGCACAAAAAGAATGCTAAAGGTTTGAACATACATCAAGCCTGAACCAACATTTCGCTTTGATGTTCTGCCAGTTTTCAAACACCTGAAAAAGCGGTCCCCCTGTGGCGTGTATCAATCTACCCGGCGTACAGTTTTAAGCCACGCAACTGCGCCTGATGTTTGGAGGAAAATAAAAGAAAGAATCGGAGAGGGAGGGGGGGGGGGAGGTTGGGGGTTTGGGGTGCGCTGGGCGTTTGAAAAGAGAGTGAAGGGGAATGGCGCCAGGGATATTTAGAAACGTGAACCTGAAAGAAAGATATATTGACTGCAAATAGCAGGATGCCGCTTCCGAGAATAGGAGGTTTTGTGTTGCCGCCTGTGTGTAAGACACAGTTCAACTATGTGTGTGTGTGTGTGTGTGTGTGTGTGTGTGTGTGTGTGTGTGTGTGTGTGTGTGTGTGTGTGTCAGTGTGCAGGAACTTGACTTGAGTTTCCGATAATTCATGGGAGGCTTTGTCAGTGTTGCCTGCGTGTAAGATACAGTTTAACTATATCAGGTGTATGTGCCGGTGTGCGTGTATGTGCCGGTGTGTCACAGTGTGTGTGTGTGTGTGTGTGTGTGTGTGTGTGTGTGTGTGTGTGTGTGTGTGTGTGTGTGTGTGTGCTTCTTCAGCGGTCACAGGAACTCTTGTGATATGTGGAACAGTGACTATGATCAGTGAATTACTGTGGACACACCGGCGTAGAACGAGACAAAAGCCGGTGATAACTAGAAATAAACTCTCTCATTCTGAGCTCATTTCTGTCCGCCGGAAATACCCACTTCAAAGATTCACTGTGAACCGGGAGTAACACTTCTTTTTCATGACTGAGCTGCCACGCTCACTTCAGTGTGCAGTGCATAGTTCCATTCTCAGTCTTCTTTTCATTCTAGCAGCCATTTCGCGGCTCGCCTGGTTCAGTTCGGCAGTTCGGCGACAGGCTCAGTAACTCTCGAGAGAAGAAAAACACAAAAGGTCTCCAACCATTGTTCCGATTCAAGTATTTTCTCTCGCATCACATCGTGTTTGCCTTGCTTTCATCTAGCAGAGCTTGGGGAACACTTTCTGCCATACAGGTATTATTTGTAACAGCGCCAGGTCGATTCTCCTCTACACTGAGTGGCCGGGGAGGGTATAGCGGGGATCTAGGAGGGGGGAGGCTAAAACGGGAGGGAGGGAGGGAGCTGAGTAGGGGCTAAAGGCTAATAATGGCTGGCAAATAGAGCCGGCACCGTGCGACAAAAAGCTGATCCGATTCTCTCTGTCGTCAGCCACTCCAGTGCTAACAGGGGCAAACCCAAACTCGGATGCGAGAGCTGTGAATGACGGAGGATGAAGACTAAGCGTGGGGGGGGGGGGGGGGAGGGAGGGGGTCCTCGGGGGTCGTGAGCCGGGGAGTGGAACAATACATATAGTCATTCCTCGTGTATTGATGATGCTTTCTGTTGTATGCTGTAAATGGCTTTGCAAGTTTACAATTACACGGACTGTGCTGGAACTTGGATACGAGAGACTGATGTGAATGACGGCTGATCAAGACTATGGGGGAGGTCACTGGAGGTGTGTGGGGAGGGGGAGGGGTGGTTGACACAGAAGGTGCAGGCTGAGGTAGGGGGACCTTGATGCAGCAGTCGTGCTTTGTGTACATTGATGATACTTACTAATGTATGCTGTCAATGGTTTTACGAAGGCTGTGTTGGATCAGTGTGAGAGACTGATATAAACAACGGAGGATGAAGACGAAGGGTGGAGAAGGGAAGATGGGAGGGGGGGGGGGAGGTGTGGTGGAGGGGGAATGACACAGAAGGTGCAGGCTGAGGTAGGGGAACCTTGATGCAGCAGTCGTGCTTTGTGTACATTGATGATACTTACTAATGTATGCTGTCAATGGTTTTACGAAGGCTGTGTTGGATCAGTGTGAGAGACTGATAATTATAAACAACGGAGGATGAAGACGAAGGGTGGAGAAGGGAAGATGGGAGGGGGGGGGGAGGTGTGGTGGAGGGGGAATGACACAGAAGGTCAGTGAGGGACTGGAGGGGAACTGTAGATGCGATCGTTCTATGTGTATTCAGTGATGCCTCCTGTTGCATGCTGTCGATGGATTTGCAAAGACTGAATCTTGTGTGTGTGTGTGTGTGTGTGTGTGTGTGTGTGTGTGTGTGTGTGTGTGTGTGTGTGTGTGTGTGTGTGTGTGTGTGTGTGTGCCGGTGTGCGCGCGCGCGCTTGAGCGCCGGTATCAGTGTGTGTTTCTTGTCACTTCGATTTCATTTTCGAACTCAGGTGCAACTGCAATCCAAACCTGTCACGTAGAACACACAAAACTCGCTTTTTCTTAAAACTTTTGTATTGAATTTGATTCATTCAGAAAAATCCCCTTTTCTCTCAGTTCTTCCTGGTTATTCACGAGCATAGCCACACAGCCTTCACGTCTGCAGCAAAAGGACACACGATTCATCATGACTGACTTGCCGCACATTAAGTTTACGTGATGTTATTCTGGCTTGGATCGTGTTCAGTGCTGCTAACGCGGCTTCATCCCAGCTGAGACAGTATGAACTGGATCGTGCACGTAATACAAGACCTCACTATTCATCCAGCTATTCTCTCGTGTTTTCCCCCCTTTTTTTCTGCGGGAATGGCGAATTGACATTTCTGGCCAGAGTTCATGAATGTGTGTCTGTCGACCTTGTTATGACGGACAAAGCTATTCTTGTCCTCGCACTGGAACACTGAACTTTGGATTCTAGGAAACAATACTCATCTTTTCTTTGTTCGTTCGTTTGTTTGTTTTTTTACGTATAATTTTTTTTTATGTCCAGGTAAGGGATGCAGTTTCCTGCTTCTTTTTTTTTTCTTTTTTTCTTTCAATTTCAACCCCTTAAAAGCGTAAAAATGAAACTGAGGAGAAAAAAAAGGCACTGGTTAGTTTGTCCTTTTCCAAAACACAGGGTAAAAAAGTTAGCAACCAAAACAAGAAACAAAAAAACACAAAACAAACATAAACACACAAAAAACCGAGGCGGGATTTGAACTCATGATCTGAACATTGGAAATGCAACGCTCTACGAGCTTGGCAACCCCGTCCCCCTCTACCCCTTAACCCCTCCCCACCCCCACCCCCACTGAACCCCAAACCCCAACCCCTAACCCCGATAAAAAAAAAACAAGAAAAAGAAAAGAAAAGAAAAAAAACAACAAGAAGAACGAAAGAAAGAAACTGCAGAATTGATGTTGAACACGTGAAAGGTTAATAAAGACAGATCTCTCTGCAGGTGCGCTGGCAAACTCTGCAATGCTAGATCTACCGATCCTTTCAACGGAATTAATCACATTTTTGCAGTTACCGACTTCCATTTGTAGCACGAGGTCTCCCTCCACAGGTGCACTGTCAAAGGCTGTGACGCATTTGCGGTGCAGGTGGACAGTCCCCAGTGCACACAGCCACAGCTAGACAAGGGATGGGAGATAAGTCTTCCACTATGCCTTCAACAGACGACTCCACTCGGCAAAACCCCAGGCCAAAGCCCCGCCCCTTTTCCTCTGCCGTGTATTGGCAAGTCGCAGTACGTCCATGACGCCGTTTTGTGGAAAAAGGGGTGATTTCAAGATGAAAGGCATTGATGTAATGGTCTTTTTCCTCAAAATGACGTCATTGGACTTACTGCTTTCTTTCCATGTATCAGTTCTGTTGGCTCGGCACCGTTTTGACTGACAGGAGTGAAGTCGTTCATTTGAATACACCCCGTGATGTTGTTTTGTGAACTACTTGCCTGCATAATTATTGCGTCACTGCGTTCATGCGCCGAAGCGAACCAAGAATGCATCACACACCTCGTTCACGAAGAATTTATGAACAGAATCAACAAAACCAGCCGACCTTTGACTCCCGAGGGCAGCAACCCCCCCCCCCCCCCAAAAAAAAAAAAATTAGCAAGAGGCCGCGCAGCAAAATTCAGGCATTTTGCACGCAAACGTTCCCTCTTGGTGATTTTCTGTTTTGAGACCCTGGGCCAGTATGTAGAACTCGAGGTTAATTTAACCCACGGCTACGGGCCTAACCCAGATTAGGACAAAAGAAACCCCAAAACAAAAGTAAAAAAGGAAGCGAAGAAAGAAAGACAAAAGTCCTTCTATAACGGCATAAGCACCTTGCTGGAATGGACCCGCTTCCTTATTTAAAACAAAAAAACAACAGAAAATGTAACCCTAGAGATAGTTTAGTTCGAGGTTAGACTCTAACCCTGGGCTAAATCCCCTAACGCCGACTTTTACATGCGGGCCCTGGTGAGAATCCTGACTTGAAGTTTTCTCTTCTTTACATCCCACGCAACATCTTGCCGCGAAGTAGTCTTTGTAGCTTGCGCGGCGTAAAGCCCTACTAACTAACTAACCAACCAACATCTGAGCTATCGAGGCTACACACCGGGGAGCTATCTCCCATCTCACGCCTGTGCATTGCAGTATTTTTCTTGTTTGAATGATGGAGAGAAAAAAATCACAGGTGTGCTGTCAAAGGTTGTGACGCATGCCCATTGCAGGCGGACACGCACCAGCCCGCACTGCAGTATTTCTCTTGTATTGCCAGAGCGAGACCAAATGGCCTTTGACCTCGAATCAATCCATTTATGCCAGCCTGGGTTTATTTAAGCTCGTGTTATTCGTTGAATAGCTGTCAGATCTTGAAACCGGGACATAAAAAGTGCATTATTTCCGAGGGCTATTTTGTGCTAATGTGTTTTTATTCACGTGTAAAACGCCACCAGACCGTCAAATAGAACGGCAGGCGGCCATAGTGGTCAATAATTTATTAATCACGAAATCTCTCTCTGTCTCTGTCTGTCTGTCTGTCTCTCTCTCTCTGCCCCCCCCCCCCACCCGTGTGTGTGTGTGTGTGTGTGTGTGTGTGTGTGTGTGTGTGTGTGTGTGTGTGTGTGTGTGTGTGTGTGTGTGTGTGTTTGATAATGATGAGGTATTTTCTTTATGTGTGGTAGTATAGCAAGGACAGATACTGAGTAAGAGGGACCTGTACGTGCGTCTATTTTCTCACACCACTGAAAACATTTCAGTTTTTGTTGAATGCAACATGTCCGGCGTGTGTGTGTGTGTGTGTGTGTGTGTGTGTGTGTGTGTGTGTGTGTGTGTGTGTGTGAGGAAGAGTATTTGTTCGTTACTTTCTTCATTTTGATTTAACACGTTGTCCTAATTGCCCACGAAATTGCGGGTGGCACCTAAACAGATCCTCAAATTCTGTATTGCGTGTCGCCGGCCTTAAAAGTTAAGCTAAGCAAACTGTGAACTTATAGCTTGCTAAGTCCTATTCATCCCCACTCACTCTATAACCTTAAAAGGCTTCCCCTGAGTTGCCACAGCCCATGCGTAAGGCGGACCCTTTCAGCAGGACCATTACACTGATTTCATGGCACTCTCAGAGGCGTTTTTCTGTGGTTACCCAACACTCTTCCGCCTTGTGGCAGAGTGCGTACTTTTCCTGCGCTTGCCTTGGAAGCCACAGAAAGAAACGCAGTGGCCTGTAACGCAGGTCCACTGAACTTGTAACACGTACAGTGGACACTTGTCGCTATGCGGTTACGTCCACTTGACAGGCGGCACGCCGCTAGAGGGCACTGACTGGACCAGCAGGGCAACTCGTGGGCGTGTTTTAATGATTTACTCTCTCAAGTGGCCACTTAACCTCCCTCATTATAAGCTGTCACAGCGAACTACTGAAAACTGTGACACAGTGAGATCAGAGAAAGGCAGCTCGGTAGGCATATAATTATACCCTCTAGATTTCTTTTGGCTTCTCTGGTCAAATTTTGTGTGAAACTTGACCTTTTTTGTTGGTCGTTTTTTGCTTGTCTTTGTGCAGTGTTCTTTTTACTGTATTCTTCCATACCCCAAAAGGGGAAAAAGGAAATAAAGATCTTGAGTCTTGAATCTTTAGCTGAGGTTTCCCAAATCGTTAGCGAAATTAAACGATAGCTGACCAAGCTCATATTGCACTAGTTTACTCCTTGATTATAAAATACACTGAATTCATCCTGACTGTTTCTTCTTCGCTGAAGTCGGAGGGTGGGTAGGTGTTTAGGAGTTTAACGTTCTTTTCCACCACGCGGTAAGAATGATATCAAAGACGGGGCAACGAGAAAAAGGCCAGCACAAATATTTGGCCAGAACTGGGATTCGAACTCACGACCCGAGCAGAGAGAAAGAGAGAGAGAGAGAGGGTGGGTGGGTGTTTGGGGGTTTAACGTCCTTTTCCACCACATACGGGTGATATCAAAGACGGGGCAACGATGAAAAAGCCAGCAAAATTATTTGGCCCTAGCCGGGATACGAACTCACGACCCGAGCATTGAGAGTCCAACGCTCTACCGTTCGGCCACCCCGGCTCTCGGAGAGAGAGAGAGAGAGAGAGAGAGAGAGAGAGAGCATGTACTAAGAATGACTTCTGGTTCACTGCGAAAAATGGAAGCAAAAGGCCTCGCAAAATGGTTTCTATATAATTCACTCGTGAAAGCGGAAGCAAAAGGCATGCGACAAAAATGGCTTCTAATTCCCCTAGAAAACCGGAAGTGACAAAACTAGGTGTGCACCACAGTCTGTGTCCTTTACAGCCGTGGTACCAACGACCATGTTGTGACAGCCAGGGGCCGTTGTGGTTTCTAGGTCGAGGGGAGAAGCCCTCATTTAGGGCAATTTTCCTCGGCACGGATAATTCCCGTAAATATCATATTGGAGGTTGGTCGCCTTGTAAATGCCTCATTCCCGCGCCAGAGATTGGGGGGAGAGTGTGAGAAAATTATCACCGTGTCTTTCAATCACGCGGCTTATGGGGAAAAAATTCACCGCTACGACGACGTTCGGTGAGGTGTGAAATAAGGAGAGACGCCATTTTATTATTTTTTTTTATTTTTTTACCTTGTCTCTCTCCTGTGTATTTTGCAGCAAAAAGTCGTGGTGGTTTTTGTTGGGAAAATTTTTGACTGACATAACAATAACAGTAAGCACGGTTGTTCCTTACGGGTGCAAAGACGTCGATATTCGCGCGCGCGCGCGCGTGTGTGTGTGTGTGTGTGTGTGTGTGTGTGTGTGTGTGTGTGTGTGTGTGTGTTTGCGCGCGCACACGCGCGAACGGTTTTTTTCACGAAACGACTCTTGCGCTTTATAAGCGGATTTAGGAATGGAATGGTTTGGAGTAATTCTGTGGGAGTTTAATTTGATCTGGTGTATTTTTGGAACACTGCCGAGGTTATGCTGTGCTAAATCTGTTTTGAAAACCACAGAAAAGCCAAGCCTGACTTGTAAGAATGAAGAAGAGATCTACACCCGAACTTGTCTCAACGCCACTTTCGTTTTGTTAGTCTGTTGTATGATATTCACATTTAATATTACAAGACGATACATTTTTTTTGTCTACAAGAAGAGTCCACTCGAAAATTCGGGAGCCAGGATAGCCCAGTGGTATAGTTGAGTGCTGCAGGTCTCTCAGTGCTCGGCCGGGTCGTGAGTTCGAATCCAGGCTAGGGTCAAAGAATTATTTGTGCTAGCCATTTTTCTGTTTGCCCCGTCTTTGACAACACCCTTACGTGGTGGAAAAGGGACGTTAAGATCCAAAACACCCACCCACCTACTCGAAAGTTCTCTTGCGGATCGCACTTGAAAAAAATGAAACAGGCAACAACAAAAAAAAAACAAGAAAGGTGAACTCAGTAGCGTGACATTTTGCTCAAACCGTGCCTCAGACTGACACTGATTCGATTCGAAGTAGGGTAATCTGGCAAATGCACACCTGACAGCATAACGCCTTGTTACACCTGCACTCCAAACCAGCCACACCTCTCCTATATACCAAGGTGACAATAGGAACCATGCTCAGACAACTCATTCACCAAACACTGCCTCTCATTGCCGCCCTTCGTCACGGGGGGGTAATCAAGATGGACGCCCGTTTTTCCGTTACTAAGCAGCATCATAAGTTTCGACAACGAGTTAATAATAATAATAATAATAATAATAATAATGTCTTATAAAGCGATAACAGTCTGCTCATAGAACTCTCAGTGCGCTATACACACACATTCTCACGCATACATGAAACATGAAACACTAAGTGTGTGTGCGGGGGGGGGGGGGGGGGCAAGGGGGGGGGGGGCTGTCAGGAAGGGTAGTGATGCTACAGATCATATGCTATCTTGAAAAGGTAAGTCTTTAGTTTTGACTTAAACTGTGGGAGGGTCTGGGTGTTCCTAAGGGAGGGAGGAAGAGAATTCCATTCCTGGGGCACACAGAAACTGAAAGAGCTTCTGAAGCCGCTATTTTAACCATCGCTGTACATCGTGGGTGCAAAACCACCCATGTTTTTTAAAAAAAAGGAAAAAAAACAAACAAACATTGATTATCGTACGCCTTTTCCTTCTTAAAAAGCATGGGTGTGTTTGCGTGCACCCACGACGTACGCCGCGCAAGTTTTTCTTCTTTAACATATGGGTGCGTTTGTACCCACGACGTACGGCGCGCAAGTTTTTAGGCGACGTACGACGAAGGTTAAAACATGAGAATATAAACGTCTTTAGTGACGTATTAGTACAAGTCGACATCTGGGCCCCTTATGTAGAACTTCAGACCAGACCAGACCAGAATTGTTTATTGATAGGCCTTAGGCCCATTTAAAGTTGCGAGTGACATCCAGACATTCTTATTCACATCAATACTTGTACAGGAGATACCAAAGTGCAAAATAAAATAAAAAATATATCAACTCAGCTGAGCAACTGTTGTCTTTTTCTTAACGCTAGAAAAATATATAATGCCAGGCTCTTAACTGTATAATAGTTGCTTGAGGCCATTAGCAAAGTGAGTCGAAAGCTGCTTGGATGGTTCCAAAATTTTCTAGGAATAAACCTACGGCTACGGGCCTAACCCAGACTATGACAAAAGAAAACCCCAAAACAAAATTATATAAAAAAGGAAGCGAAAAAAGAGAGACAAAAATCCTTCTATAATGGCTTAGGCACCATGGTGGAATGGACCCGCTTCCTGATTTAAAACCAAAAAACAACAGGAAATTTAACCCTAGAGCTTGTTTAGTTCGAGGTTAGACTCTAACCCTTGACTAAACTCCCTAACCCTGACTTTTACATGCGGGCCCAGGGTGGTGAACATCCCCTTTTAATCGTCCCAACAGACAACTGAAACCCAAAAGCGTTTGTCCGGTGCCGCAATGGCGTTTTAAATTTGGAGAAAAAAAAGAAAAAAAAACACGGTGCTAGGGTGTGAGAACATGCTGTTTGGCGGTGCCGCAATGATTTGGAGCGGCATAACTGACGTAGCACCGGATAAACGCCCGTCCGTTTTGTTTCACCCCCCGTCAGTGTCCTTTCGCTCACTTCAAGTCTTTCGCCCAAAAGGTCATTCACAGCCCGGTATCCACTATGGCGTTACATTTTCTCCATTTGCCGGTCCCATTGATACACCTTGTTCTCTTTCTCTCAAATATCACCCCTGCAATCGGACCACGTGATGGGAATTACACACTGACGCCGCTTCTGACACCGGTGCTTCTAAACCAATACCCCTGTCCGTATTTTCATTGGATGACCATGATACCTTTCGCTGGCGCATGCGCACACACATCAGAAGGTAGGTGGCGCAACGGCTTGTACTTTATTTCCGGTAGTTTGGGGCGGCGTTTTCCCGATAGCTAGTATTGAGACAGGTGTAACGCATGTGTGTGGAGTGCGCCGCTCTTCCAGCGTGTAACAGGTGAAGTCCTCTGAGGGGAAACATGCAGGAAATAAAAATATTGTTATCCTCCGGAATTCCCCACTACTGTGCTAACAGATCTAAAGACGCGGCATTCGGTATGGCACGTTTTGCCGGTTCTCTTCAATACCCTGGCAATTAAAGGCTCTATACAGCTGCCAAACTAGGTTTTACGTACAAAAATTTCTGTTTTGGAACATTTGCTCTTGCGACTGCCCCTGTGCGCTCGAAATAGCCTGTCTTATATATTAGTACAGCTCGGATTGCAACACAATGACGTTTGTTGGCCGCGCAAACGGGGAGTGAGTGAGTGAGAGTATTTGAGGCTTAATGCCGCGCAAGCCACAAAAACTAAGTCGCGGCGGAGTGTGTCTCCACTACGTGAAAAAACAAAAACAAAAATGTAACGTTGCCGGGCAGCTGATGCAAACTGATCTACGGGGCAATATAAACCTAGGCCATGCAAGAGACGCGCGCAAACAGGGAAAACTCAGCTACAACGTCGACTGTCGTATGCAACACTGTCACTGGCTGGCTACTGCGCGTACGCTGCAATCATCTGAACTTGCCTGTCTGTGCATGTATTTGTGCATTGGGCGTGCGTTCCTGTGCGTGAGGGGGAGCCGGGGTGGTCGAATGGTAGAGCGTTGGACTTCTAATGCTCGGGTCGTGAGTTCGTATCCCGGCTGGGGCCAAATATTTGTGCTGGCTTTTTCATCGTTGCCGTGTCCTTGCTATCACCCGTATGTGGTGGAAAAAGACGTTAAACCCCCAAACACCCACCCACCCTTTGTGTTAGTGTTATTACTAATTCTGCTCGTACTGTTGTGGTTTGTTGTTGTTTTTAATTTATTGTTTGTCTCAAATCTTGATTGTTTGCGCATCTCTTAGCCTTGTTTTACTTTGTTGTCTATTGTTTTCATTTTTTTCTCTTTGTGTTTTAATCTCTTGTGCTTTTTGTACTACCATTATGCTGTATGTTGCTCGTAGTTTAGTGTTCAACGGTAACGTCGAAAATTGGTTATTGTAATCAACATCTCCTACCGTTGTTAACTCTCTCTCTCCCTCTCTCTCTCTCTCTCTCTCTCATGGTAGAGCGTTGGACTCTCAATGCTCGGGTCGTGAGTTCGAATCCCGGCAGGGGCCAAATATTTGTGCTGGCCTTTTTCTCGTTACCCCGTCTTTGATATCACACATACGTCGTGGAAAAGGACGTTAAGCTCCCAAACACCCACCCACTCACCCACCAACACTCTCTCTCTCTCTCTCTCTCTCTCTCAGGGGAGCCGGGATAGACGAATGGTTGAGCGTAATTGGATTCTCAATGCTCAGGTCGTGAGTTCGAATCCGCCCGGCTCCCAAACACCCAAACACCCATCCACTCACCAACTCTCTCTCTCTCTCTCTCTCTCTCTCTCTTCCACCTGCCGTGTATGAATTCCGCAGCAAAAGCCGACATCATTATTCGCGCCACGAGAGCCGATATTACCGCATGGCTACACTGATACAGCTTTAATCTAGCGTTCCTTCTTCAGCGGCGGGGAGGTGTCACATTCTCCCGTCAGTGCCTTGATCTCTCTTTGAGAGCCCATGCTGGCTTAAATTCTTCTGATTCACGCAGACGGGACTTAGCCGTGTTGTTACAACACGGAGGGGTTAGTGAAGATGGCGGGGGGTGGATCTGGTGCTACTGCGATTTGAAAGTTCTGACGACGACTGCTTTCATGTAAAGTCGTGTGTTTGAAATATAAGTTTGCACACGTGTTTTCATTGTAGCAATGTGTTATAGAGAAGGCTTAGGTAGTGGATTCCATAGCGGGGCTACGGCCTGGAAAGAAAAGGATCTCTGACCAAATGTTTGTGTTCTTACTGTGGCCGGGATGCGCACAACTCACACAATCAAACCCAAAACAAACAAACAAACAAACAAACAAACAAACAAACAAATAAACAAACAAACAAACCAATCGAAATCCAGTCAGTAGTAGAACCGAATGTTTCCATTTTCAAATGTGTCACTGGAAACGCTACTTTCGTGTCTCTGTGAAAGCCGAAAAGGAACCGCTTATAAACCAGGAAATGACTTTAATTTCAATTTCAAATAAATCTTTATTATCTCAAATGGGGAATTCGGTTATGGGGGACATACAGACAATACATGCAACATAAAGTGAAAGACGGATAGACTGATATTTAACACACTTTAAAATTAGATAACTATCACCTAAATTACTTCTTAATATTAGTCATGTGCACCATTTAAAATAGCTATTAAAATACACCAGATATAAATTCATCACATTAATACACTATCACGGACTCCTCTGTCCACCAAACCTGGTCCGCATATAATGATAGTAAAATTTGACGTTCAAGCAAACACACACACACACACACACACACACACACACACACACACACACACAGAGAGAGAGAGAGAGAGAGAGAAACCGGCCCAGTAAGGCACATGGACAACGCAGAACACTGAGAAGTGCGCGCGTTCATTTTCAAACATCCAGCTTTACCCGAGAGCAACAGTGGCAACTCAGTCTTTCGACTGAAGTTGCACCATGAACACTGTCCTCCATTTTTGCTACCCGCCCTGCGAGCTGTAGCCTAAGGTCCTAAGTGGGGTAGTTCCAGGTGTCAGTTTTCTAAAGACAGGTCTATGATAAACGCCGTCTGCGTTCACCGGTGCGGAATAAGTTGCCTGTGCTGGTGGGCCCGACGGTAACTGGTCGCTACAGATAAGTTTATGCATCGGTTGTCAGATTCAGTTGGTCGCATGATGAGGCTTTCAAAGTCGAGTGCGTGTGTGTGTGCGTGTGCGTGTGTAAAGCCTCTTTCGTCTTAATCGGTGACTGTGTGCAATTTTTGTACATTGCAGTAAAATTCCTTCGTGTGTGTGTGTGTGTGTGTGTGTGTGTGTGTGTGTGTGTGTGTGCCCAGGCCGAGCTTGTGATATGTGATACCGACCTTTCCTGGCTACGGGGCTGCTCGGAAGGGGGGGGGGGGGGGGGGGTGTCGCTCCGGGTTATCCGGCTTTCCTCCACGAACAAAAATCGAAAAAAATAGGATAGGTATTGGGTGACGCTGCACCGCGGCGACGCGCTTCCTCCAGGGGAAGCAACCAGAATTTCCCCCAAAAGGGACAATAAAGTAAAAAAAAAAAAAAAAAAACAACAAACAATGTGCCTGTCGCGTACAGAGCTATAACGCTGGTTTGCCGACGCCAAACACTGGAACACGTAGCTGCTCCAGTTCCTTTGAGGATTATTTGCTGTCCTTTTTCTGAAGAGAAGCCAAAGAAAAGAAGACGGAAGATGCAAACCGCTGTTTTAGGAGAATATTAGAGGCGTTGCACCGGCAATGTAAGCCGCGAACGTTTTCTGTTTCGGACCGTCTTCGTGCACGCTCCTAAATTCTGCCTGAAACCCGCACGCAGCATTTACCTCGTTCAGACAAGCATTTAAACGGCGAGGTACACAGGATACATAACTCTTTTTACCCGCTGCGTGTAACGGTTTTCAAGTTCTGTTTGCGTGTGCTTTACTAGCTTCCCAAAGCATTTATACCTTGTTTGTTTACGTAACCCCAGAAAGCTGTTTCCCAGACTAATGTGTTCTGGTTTCCTGTTGTGGTGGATAGCATCTTCTTCAAATTTTCAGGTAATTTTGAAGACATTGCGCGCTTGAAGCACGTTAATGGCGAAGCCACGGCGCGCAGAGGGTCGGAAGGGGTGGTGGTGGTGAGGAGGGAGGGTGGTGGGGGAGCCGGGCTGACTGGGCAGCAGGACTGTGACGTTGGGAATCGCTTCATACAGTGCCATCAGCGCTCGGGTTGGCCAAATATTTGTGCTGGCCTAGTTTTCGTCGCTTCGTCTTTGATATCACCCAAACATGGTGGAGAAGGACGTTAAACTCCCAAACACCCACCCACCCACTCGACCGCCAGCGGCCACTGCCTCTTTAGATATACGTGGTGGATAAGGACGTTAAACTCCCAAACACCCATCCAACCGCTGCCATCAGCACCTTTTAGGAACTTCCGTTTTTGATTCCGCAGGTCTGCACGCCCTCTGCAGAAATAAAGCACAGTAATATGCTATAGTTAACGTCCTTTTCCACCACATACGGGTGATATCAAAGACGGAGCAACGATGAAAATGCCAGCATAAATATTTGGCCCCAGCCGGGATACGAACTCACGAGTCGAGCATTAAAATTCCAACGCTCTACCATTCTGCCACCCCGGCTCCCCGCTAAAATGCATGCAATAATAATAATGACGCCTGTTCCTCAGCAGAAGCTCAAATATGCATTTTTTTACTACTAAAGTATCAAACAAAGTTCACGGAACACCCAAGTCACACCAGCACAGTTTTGTCTAACGCTGGTACATGTATAGGAACAAACTCTGATTTTTCTCCTCTGCAGCCGCTGAAACCCGACAATCAATATCTTCTCACGGTCGGCAGGAACATATAAATGGTACGAGCGGAATCTTTTGACAGACTTGTAGCGGGCCTCACAGTTCGCTTCTCGATTTCTGTTGACTGTTGTTCGATCTCTCTTTCATTTTGCCCGCCTTGTTTATCGCTGTTATGTTTGCTGTGCACACCAGCGCGCGCCGTCTGTGATGCATTCATGTACAGTTTTCCTTCAGCCAATGGCTACGGGCATACGTACCAGGCTTGGTGGATAGAGAATTTAATCACAGTTCGACTGACCAGCTCACATGAGTAAATAGTTTTAACTATCGGATAATGGCTTTTCATCGCTCTCCCTGTGCAAAAATGTATGAGAGGGGTTGGTGTTGATGGCAGTAAACCTTGGGCGCCTTGGGCGCTCGACGCTGTTCTTCCGTCAGTATAGGTGCAATCTTTTAGAAGAAGCAATGAATTGACTACAAATGACAAGAGATTCGACTTGCACGTTGCAGGACAGGTTCAACATCAAATTCCACTACATACTGGTCATATCAAATACTGAAGAAGAAAAAAACAAAAGACGAGTAGAAAAACAGCACACATTTCGCGCTCCCAGGGGAGCCGGGGTGGCCGAATGGTAGAGCGTTGGACTTCCAATACTCGGTTCTGAGTTCGAATCCCGACTGGGGCCAAATATTTGTGCTGGCTTTTTCATCGTTGCCCAGTCTTTGATATCACCCGTATATGGTGGAAAAGGACGTTAAACTCCCAGACACCCACCCACCCACCCACCCTCGCGCTCCCAGCCAAGATTCGAACACACGACTTGAGCACTGAAAGTCCAGCGCTCTACCAGCTTTCTTATACCCCCTTCTCCCCCACCCCCTTCCCCCGGGGCCTTTTCTCTCCGTATTTCACGTGCTTGTCAGTGTAACAACTGAACGAACGCCCATCGCCTGACCTACAATACAGGCGTATTTGGCAGCTTCTAGTGCCAGCAATTCGTTGTCTGGCAAAGAACGGACGTACCACAGAGTAGCACACGTAAGCACCGTCAGATCTGGCAAGAAAAAGACACGTGTCTGTATGGTTGTACACTTTTGATTAACCTAATGAAACCCCCGGGCTGTCAGAGAATGACGCATTACGCAACTGTGCGGTCACAGGATCAGACAAATGGATGAGGTGAGTGCCAACATCTCGCTGGGAAAACGTGTTTGTTCTCTCAGCACCGGCCAAAAACAAACAAGGATTTTGATGATACGCTCATTTCAGCGCTTAGTATGGCAACCCAATATTGATGATTGGGCCACAACCTTTCAAAATGCATGTGGCCACCCACAGGTTTTGCTGCTATGAGCTTGTGTATGGTGTGGAAGAGTTGAAGAGTATCTCACTACTTTCATTCACGGGTACTCTGCTCCCTTACAGAACGTGCTCTGTGACAAGAGCAAAATAAAATAAAAAATCTCTGTTTCATTGTTTGGACTTGTATCCGAGAAATAGTCTTTGTTGCAGGCCTAAATACTCACTCACCCACTGCCTGATGGTATGTGGTTGTTTGGTTGGTTGGTTAGCTGGGGTTTATTGTCCCACGCCAGAACGCGGTGATCGGAGACAGCCCTAAGGGGCAGGTTATAGAGGAGGGGATAGTTTCCCTAACTGAACAGTCCAGCTGAACACGTATTCAACAGTCAGACTGCCAGATCGGCCACAGTTTATGTATCCTTGACTGTAATGGACAAGTTACCCAAACAGATCCAGTTCACAGTCAAGCGGGGAAGCGGGGCAACGTGAAAAAGGCCTGTACAAAATTTTGGTCCTGTCGGGATTCGAACCCGGGACCTTTCGATCTCAAGTCCGACGCTCAAACCGTTGAGCCACCGACTCCCCTCGTCGGTCTGTGGTGATACAGCTAGTCTTTTATTCACAGCTTCTCTGAGAAGGGGGAGAAGCTGCGTAAAGGCCCAAAACTCCTTCAAATTCAAATTCAATTCAAAAAAACTTTATTATCTGTTCTAAACATACATTTTAAAACAGAAAATTGTCTTTAGACATGCAATCGCTCCGCTCCTTATCATCATTTAAGTGCAGCATTCAGAACAGTAACACCAGATAACTAGCGTTGTAACCACCGCCAAATATACTCAGTTATAGAAATATCTGCAGTATCACGCATGGCATTGCGTTGTTGGCATGGTGTTTGACATCACCTGCAAGAGATTTCTCTATGTCGTTCCCAGTTTGTCACATTCGTTGACAATTTTCCAGACACCTGCGTTCCAGACACTTTTTTCCCCTGCATGTCCTGTGCCGATCTGGAGTACTGTATGCGCCCAGACTGTCTGAGACTCTGGCAGGTCACGGCACCGATATGTTTATTTCCCCGCTCAGTTCCAAATGTGACACCCGCCACCACCTGCGGAGTCTAGTCTTTCCAAGGCCAAGTAACCACCACCACCACCACCACCACCACCACCACCACCAACAACAACAACAATAACAACACCAATAATAATGATGATGATGATGATTTTGAGATGATGATGATAAGTACGTCCTTGAGTCACATAAATATTCGTCTTTTTTTCCTAATGGAGGGCACCCTGGCCCTCGAGAAAAAAGGGGAGGGTCGCCCAGACTATGACACGACAATTCAACGTTCTACCAGCTCGTCGTCCTAGGCCGAGAAATGTGACCCTCCACCACGAAATGAGTCTTCTTGTGCTATTTGTTCATGTTACAAGACGACTCATTTCGTGGTCGCCCGTGGGTCACAAATACGAGTGAATGAAAGAGGCAGACATCGATGGTACGAGCAAAGGCGAGAAATCGAGGAGGCAAACAGGAAATTCAGTAAAATTTAAAAAAGAAAGAAAGAAAGAAAGAATCTTTTGATCTTAACGTTTAAATTCTATTTTACTTTTACATTTCATATCAAGATCTTTCATGACTGTATATCATTTTTATCTTTTTTATATATGTGACAGAGC
Organism: Batillaria attramentaria; assembly: GCA_018292915.2. Taxonomy (NCBI): domain Eukaryota; kingdom Metazoa; phylum Mollusca; class Gastropoda; family Batillariidae; genus Batillaria; species Batillaria attramentaria. Next base: position 1,414,919 of record JACVVK020000079.1, read on the forward strand.
ATTATGTGAGTCCAAAGACACTGTTCTGTTTAAGATTTTATTTCTTAAACAGACAATAAAGTATTTTGAATTGAATTGAATTGAACGTATGTCTAAACGCACAAGAATTGTGTTGCAGACTGTGTGGCTGTACATGCGGGTGATTTGTGGCTCCCGGGTGTTGTGAAAGATGAATTGTAAACATACCTTTGTGCTAACTCTCGATAAGATCTCCCTGCAGGAAACTGCGAAAGGAAAACGGGGGAATGATGGGTTTTCAGTGTGTAAGACGAGACTCAGTAGGAATTGTAAATCACAACATCGTCAAACGCATGCTGCTTTTATTTATGACCCATAACATATCGTGTGTGTGTGTGTGGGGGGGGGGGGCAGCACGTGTCCAAGTAAATGATTTACTTTCCAACTAGTGGCAGCTCAACATCAAGATACCGCTGTCCTATCACGTTTGGTTCCATTTACGCACAAACAATATCGTCATAACATTCTCCCCCACGGTCGCACACTTCTGAACAAAGAGAAGCCCAACGTGCAGATACGGGGGCTCGAACTTTAACACTTTTCTTACCGCATACAGATATTACCCATTCTTCTGGTTTTCTTCCCACCATATTTTCCTTTTAGGTGACAGTGCCCGGCGTCATTCATACTCAAACTTCCTTTCTTGTTTAAGTGTTTATGCGAAACAGACAAACAATTATGGAGCTGCAAGTCGTACAGTATGCTTACACGTCAGGCTATTTGCTCATCCTCCCGTAATGGACCACTCCACTCCTGTCAATCAAGAGGCCAGAGCCGCCACAATTCAGCCAATCACGTCCCGCGGAATAATGAGCTCAACTCATGGAATGGTCTTTCAAACTTTTTTTTTTTTTAACCAGAGATTACACCTAAGGAAGCACGTGCAGTTTGATATGAGTGAAACATGGAAAGAAAGCAGTAAGTCCATTGACGTCATTTGAGGAAAATAAACCATTACGTCAATCTCTTTCATCCATTAGATAAGGGCATTGGTAAAGGGCCGTTGTTGTAGAGATCGTGAAAAGCCACTGCATTTCGATGGAAATTTCTAGACCATCCCAGAACATGCTGGTGCAGTAACGTCAGTAGATTACGTCACCTTGGAAAGATTCCGTACTTGCCAGTAAGTTGAGGAATGTTCTAGATCTGACCTGTTTAGTACATAAGCAACCCGGCGTTCTGGGTTCTTCTTCCTTCATGAGTTTGTTCTCCACGCATCTTCTGTTAATAAAGTATTTGGAGTTCTATCCTGTTGTATCCCGTGTCTTCTCTGCGAGTGCACCAAGAGAGCGACATTGCAGGAGTGAAATACAACAGAAATATTTGGCGTCGCTCTCTCCTTTACTCATAACTTAAAACAGACAAACCTCGTGCATACACCGTTCATTTTTAAAATAGTGTGGAAAATAAGGAATATCTTTTATTCGTAGTATCCAAACAGATTTTTAACCGTATTGTTTGAGTATCCAATCACTAAAGTGGCGGAGACGTTAAACCTTGATTTCAGCCTTAGGATTTGGCTAGTGTTTTGACACGATCATCCGTTGCGTGGGACAACTGGAACTTTTTCCGGCTTGAGACTATTTCCAGCGAACAGGCGCACTCACAGCCTCAGCTCTTCCAAAATATAGGATTGTTTCTGTAAAGATCAAACATAAACGTTTAAAGTATTCAAACAAAAAGCAAAGGCACTGTAGCTATGTTTGTAGATATGTGGAGAAGCAATTTTGTCACATGATCCCTTCCAATCTTGTTCCATTCTTAAAGGAACTATTGATACGTCGTTTTCCACCACATACGGGTGATCTCAAAGACGGGGCAACGATGAAAAAGCCAGCACAAATATTAATTTTGGCCCCAGCCGGAATACGAACCAGAGGGGGGGGGGGGGGGGGGAGCCGGAGTAACCGGAGAGAACCCCCGACGATCGGCCCGCCGGAACTTGATGAACTTAGTAGGAATAGGGTTAATGTAGCATAGTTCCTGCGTCCGAAAGAACATCATGGCGTGTCTGGCACCAGCAGTGACAGACGAGCGCCATTCCTCCCAGATACTGCACTAGAAATACGCTGGACAAACACCAATAAAACATAACATACTGCCCCTGTCTTGGCACCAAAACCTGCAGTCCGCGACCAGGTCGCTATTCGCAGATCTCTTGTTCTCGTGATGCTTGGCGTAGTTTGTCATGCATGAGATGATGCCTAATGGAGGAGAGAGGAGGCACCCAGCTACCAGCCATCTTGTGTGGGTACATTCCTCGTACATCACCCACAGGTTCACACGGCAGTAGTCTGTCCAGTGCGGAGGGGAGGGAGGGGGGGATACGTGGGAGGTCACTGTGAGTAAGTTCTGTGCATTGTTCCATATTGTCGACAGATTCGAACCTACAGCCTTCCGAGGCCACCAAAAGACAACTGAGCAAATTCCTCCGCCGCCCCCCCCCCCCCCTTCTCCTTGTTTTTCCGTTCCCTCCCTTCTCCTGCCCCTATACCTCCCCCCTCCCCCAGTCCTCCCTCCCCCAGTCCTCCCCTCCCCCCTTTCACACACACACACACACACACACACACACACACACGCCGCCACTTCAGTCCAGAGGAATTCATAAATCGCGCATGGTTTGTGTGGTCATCCTTGTGAAGGTTTCACCATGCGCCACTTGTCAATTGCCTTTTTCGTGCATTTGTAACAATTACAGTCGGTGTTCCTGACTAAACACTTGAAAACGCTTTACCCACTAACTCTAGCGCACTAACGTGTGGTAATAAAATGATAATGACTAGCGACAGACACCATTAACGTGCCTCTGGTGACATCAGACACGTTCACCACGCCTTACACAGTTGTAGATTACTCCAGATCCAAAGGTCACGTCCAGATTTGGTGTCTCTGTTGTTTAATGCTCACAGTGTTTCCACTGAGGGTTTGCCTCAATGAAATGTTAACTGAATGCGGTGTTCTTGTCCGGAATAACGCTTTATCTAAAATGCTCATTATCCGAAGGCAGAATTTCAAGCAAACCGTGCTGAGGAGATCCTACCTTTCGGAACGTTCAACCCTTCCATGCAGGGGTTATAATAATAATAATAATAATAAAATGGGTACTTAAGGGACGCCCTCCCTCTCGCGGGAGCTCAGGGCTCCTTGGAATCAACACACACTCCCTCACCCAGAAACACACGTAACATGTAATGTAATGTAATGTAATGTAATAGCACAAACTGAGCGTTGGGTCACGTTTGGTGTTTATTTGAAGGACCCTGTTGGGCGAGTGTGTTAGTCTGTAGCGATTTTTGTTGTCACGAAAAAGCGTGATTTCCGTGCTTTTTTGTATTTAGTAGGGCAAGGTGCATGCCAGGGTGTTGCAAGAGCCGGCAAGCTGCCAGTGAACCTGGGACTTTTTGCGCACAAGAGAGGCAAAGATGACGCGAGTGGATTTGGGTGAAGTGGCTTTCTTAAACAGAAAGTAGACCAGCATTTTACTCCAGTGAGACCTAAGCGGACAGGAGACATCCAAATTTTTGTTAAACTCCTGTCAGGTACGTGCCCTTGAATGGCCTGTGCATGGCAATTTTTGTTTCTAGATTGAAGCGTTTTAGGGGTGACTATGACGCCAGAGGCATCTTGTGCATTTGTATTATTTGACCTGAATAAACTTGAAAGAATGATCAATCGGCTCATTGCCAGTGTGTATTTTATTAATTTACCTATATTATTATTATTATTATTTTGTGTGTGTGTGTGTGTGTGTGTGTGTGTGTGTGTGTGTGTGTGTGTGTGTGTGTGTGTGTGTGTGTGTTGGAGGGTGGTGGTGGTGGTAAGTCTTACCTACCTTTTCATACGTAAACACTATTTGTGCATACCTAGACATGTGTTTCAAATGTGAAATACGTACATGAAAAACAAAAAGAGTCAGGGTTTCTCCAGCTGCCTTTGATATCATATTGCTCCTCACATCAGCCTACGCTGACTTTTCAATTAGCTCATCAGTCCGTTTCGCCGAGCCGGCACTATTTTGAACTAGCATTGACGTTTTAATGTGGATGCAGAGCCCCGGAATTTGATGCCACCGCTTTTTTATGAAACTGAAACAGGTATTTATCGAAAGAAGAAGGTGAAGATGAAAGAAGGTTCAGTCCATGCCCAGATAGCAACAATTAGACATAGTCTATTCACTGAAGTGGTTCGTGGAATGACAAAGGTATTGCAAATACTTCAAAGAATCTCTCTCTCTCTCTCTCTCTCTCTCTCTCTCTCTCTCTCTGACGCCCACAACTCTCCCACGGTTTCTCTTAATGATCACCAGTAATTACAATTTCAAACGTTACTTTGCCTCGTTTGAAATTGTTACTCAGATGAAATGGAACTCCTAACAGAAGAAAAGTCCGTTCCCTTCTAACTTCGTGACTTTGCATCAAAGACGTAATTTCGCTCACTCTTTGCCATGAAGGAAATCTCTCCCACAGATGCAGAAATTACATTTCTACGCTTCTCCAAGCTCAGGTAAAAACCAGAGAAGATCAAGGTGGGGAGATAGTGAGGTCACGTGACCCTCTTTCACGCGTCGTAGCAGAACCCAACAGATAAGACGCAAAAATGGCGCCTTTACACTGATAACGCATCTTTTGAGCCAAAAAGAAGTTTTTGGCGTCTTTGGTAGGAGGCTGTAAACTGACAGACGAGGTACCTGCTTCGGATAAAAACAAACAGAACAAAACAAAACAAACTTTTCAGCAGAGAATGTTTGTTTGTTTGTTTTTTTCATCGGTGGCTGATGGCTGTTGTCAGGCAGATGGCATGAAATATACATAACAGGAGTCAATAGGAAAAAAAAAACATTCTGATCACGACAGAACAGTTCTTCCACCAATTTCAAGCACTACCGCATCACAGTCCTAAATACTCAAGCCTCACCCTCTCCCCCCGCATCCTCCTCCTCCCTTCTCCCCCTCCCCCCTTCCTTCCGCAGCCTCCCCCCCCCACACACACACACCACCACCACCACCACCATCCACCCTTTTTTTCTCTCACGCGAAATGTTTAGCGAATAGCAAAGCCATGAGACGTTCTGGAATCTAATGCAAAATTTTGATGTAATCTCTCAGCCCGAAATTCAGGCCACCATTCGCGTCTTGTCAGGTTGCACGTGCAACCAGAGCCAGCGTTCACAGAGAGGAACAGAATACAAAGATCAATGATCGGCTCGATAGTCCAATCAATCGGTCAAATACCTCACGGCTGTGCTGAGTGGGCGGCCTCCACGTATGGTCGATGCGTGTCGTGTTTTCACTGGCATTGTCAAGTTGATTGATATCGAAGCCTTGAGTCTCTCGTGCAGATGAGTTCCAGCTGACACTTGATTTTTTTTAACACATTATTGTCCCTTTCGGGAAATTCGGGCTGCTTCCCCCGGGGAAGCGCGTCGCCGCGGTGCAGCGCCACCCAATTTTCTTTTAAATATAATTTTGCTGGGGGAGGAAAGCCGGATAACCCGAAGAGAAATCTCCGATGAGCAGCACGGCAGCCATATCACAAGCTCGACCTGGGCTCGAACCCACGCTTCATCGCCACGACATTGGTGACGGCCGTTCAGCAGCGTAGCGGCTAAATCCGACGCGCTACCTATTAGACCACCGCTCACCGCAAATAATGTTGCCTGTGGACCTAGTGGTCTTAGCGGTGGTTGGTGGGCTGATAACGAAGCCTTGAGTCCCTCGTGCAGATGAGTTTCAGTTGACAAGTGAGGGTGGGTGGGTGGATGTTTGTGGGTTTAACGTCCTTTTCCACCACATAGGGTGATATCAAAGACGGGGCAACGATGAAAAAGCCAGCACAAATTTTTGGCCCCAGCCGGGATCGAACTCACGACCCGAGCATTAGAAGTCCAACGCTCTACCATTCGACCACCCCGGCTCCCCCCCCCCCCCCCCCCCCCCCAGTTGACAGTTGAAATGATGTTGTTTGGTAGTTTGTTTGTGGTTGTCACGTACTGTTCCATCACATATGGGTGATATTAAAGACGGGGCAACGAAGACACAATCAGCACACATTTTTGGCTCCCAGTCGGGATTCGAACACGCGACCCGAGCAGCTTGGTTAATCGGGCTTCCCTCAAAGCTGGGGAGCCGAGGTGGTCGAATGGTAGAGCGTTGGACTTCTAATGCTCGGGTCGTGAGTTCGATCCCGGCTGGGGCCAAATATTTGTGCTGGCTTTTTCACCGTTGCCCCGTCTTTGATATCACCCCATGTGGTGGAAAAGGTCGTTAAACCCCCAAACACCCACCCACCCCCTCAAAGCTGTGGACAAATGCTGTGCTGTTCCGGGTTCATTCTCCACCAACAGGCGCCATTTGAACATTTTGTTGTTCCCAGCAAACTACGCTTTCGCAAAACAAAACAAAACACAAAAAAACCCCACAAAAACTATACATCAAATGAAAACTCTCATCACGCAAATGCAAAAAGCCTGTACATTAATTGAAGCAGCTCTAGATACTTCTCGAGCAGCGGCAAGAAAATAATACGATGGATAATATGAGCATTTGTCAAAAAAAGGGACACGTTTGCATAATATTTACATAATGATCTGCAATTTTTACATTGCACTGCTGAAAATGTTGACCTCTCATGGTTTTCCCATACAATCATTATTACACAGAATGTACATTCACTGGCTCTCTTTTGGGAGTATAATTGACTGATGTTTTATGAGCGAGTAGTAGATTTTGTTGGGTTTTTTTTTTTTTTTTTTTTGCGCGGTAGAAAACTCGATATCACCCAATGCTTCTTCTTCTTCTTCTTCTTTGTTGTTGTTACTGTTCTCCCTGTTGATCCGGCTTCCAGACAGACAGAGAGAGAGTGGGTGAGTGGGTGTTTGGGAGTTTAACGTCCTTTTCCACCACATAAGGGTGATATCAAAGACGGGGCAACGAGAAAAAGGCGGCCAGCACAAATATTTGGCCCCAGCCTGGATACGAACTCGCGACCCGAGCATTAGAAGACCAACGCTCTACCATTCGGCCACCCCGGCTCCCCGAGAGAGAGAGGGAGAGAGAGATGTACGGCAAGAAGACAAATAGCCGAGCTCCGTGACTGCCAATGATTACAGGCTGGCACTATTTCGTAGCGTAGCGTCCTTATAAGTATTGAGCCGCTTGCACTCGGGGACCACAGAAGGAACAAGGACCCTGCTATTAGTCTCGCCTTCATGCGGTGACATCGCGTTATTGTGTAGCTGACAGAAGCACAGCTCGTTGTGTATACTGGAAAAGATCCGAATAATAGTCCCTGAACTATTCAATACATTTTCGTGCCCCCCTCCCCAACACACACACACACACACACACACACACACACACACACACACACACACACACACACACACACACACACACACATACACACACACACACACACACACACACACACACACACACACACACACACACACACACACACACACACACACACACACACACACACACACACACACACACACACACACATGATGGACATCACATTCATTCAGTTTGGGGCAGGTGTGTTTCCTGTTAAGTCATTTACTTGTGGGGGGGGGGGGGGTGGAGAGAGAGTCGGGTTACGAGTTCGATGAGGCGAACAAATAGTTTTGTTTTTGGTTTTTTTCCTTTGATAGATGTGTTCGCGAACGAAGAGAAATGGAAGACTTGGCAGAACTTATATCAAATTTGGATAAACCCGCTTTCAAATTTAGATTTTTTCATCAGTTTTGCCCTTCAATTTGTTCCCCATAGGAAGCATTCAGAAAACAGTCTCTGAAGTGTAGAGTAGCCATGAGGACAGTGCCAACTGCAGGAAAATCCCCCAGTTCCCAACTGACACGAAGGCTGGTTATGTCAAGTTACTGACTCCAAAAGATCACAGCGTTTTCTTTGCTTGCGGCATTTTCTTGAGAGCTGCTGCAAAACACATAGGTTTATGTTACATCCGCAAATGCAGACTTTGGGAACACAGTCAAAACAGTTGAGTCAAGTCTTTCGCCTCTGACAGATTCAAACTGCAAATGTTTCAAGTTCTCCGGCTTGGATCCGCTTGCCTGAGAGGGGCTTCTGTGTCAGTCAGCAGAAAGACGAGCTAATGGTTTTCTTGGCATGGGGTCGACAGACTCGCAGAGAGAAATTTTAAGACTCGACAGAAACTAATTTGCGAAACGGATCGCGGGTGAAACGGATTGCGGATTTTTTTGTTGTTGTTGTTTGTTTTTGTATGTCTGTTTGTGGGCTCTCTCTCTCTCTCTCTCTCTCTCTCTCTCTCTCTCTCTCTCTCTCTCTCTCTCTCTCTTGTGGACAGTGCTTGGACTTTGAGCGGCTTGTCGAACGATGCAACAGGTATGTAAAACCGTGTGTGTGTGTGTGTGTGTGTGTGTGTGTGTGTGTGTGTGTGTGTGTGTGTGTGTGTGTGTGTGTGTGTGTGTGTGTGTCTGTGTGTGTGTGTGTGTGTGTGTGTGTGTGTGTGTGTGTGTGTGTGTGTGTGTGTGTGTGTGTGTGTGTGCTCTCACAGTACAGAGGATCGAGTATTGCAGACCGAGTCACACCTATATTGATATCATGAGCGTACGAGTACCTGTGCTATGCCTTTGCCCTGATTTTATAAATACGTACTAGTATAATTATATAGATTTAAACAGACACGTATAGAGAAAACTCACTTCTCCAACTACATCAAGACTGCCTGCGCCAGCGAAATGCCGGAACAGAGAAAGTCAAGTCTTTGTAACTATAGTATAGAGTGACGCGCTCGCAACGCCAGTTTACATAGTTCCGACTCTCTCCCTTCTGTCGGAGCAGCAAAAGATAAACCAGCTTCAGCACGGGTCTTGTGGTTGGCTTTTTTCTGTCTGTTTGCATCGCCGTGTGCCGTCTGAGATAAAACACCAATCTACAGATATCACAGAGGACATATAGTCAGTGTGAAACCAAAGCAGGATCTTCCACAGATATGTAGAGAAAACGTAGACAGTGAGAAAGTAAAGCTGTTGTTTTTTTTTTCTACAGATATACTGATAGAAGAAAAAAAACGTAGACAGCGTAAAACAGTGTAAAACCGGCCACATCCTCTTCTTCACAGTCTACAGATATGTAGAGAAAACGTAGACAGCGAGAAAGTAAAGCTGTTTTTCCCTACAGATATGCAGATAGAAAAAAAAAACGTAGACAGTGTAAAACCGTCAGTGTAAAACCACATCCGGTTTTTCTACGGATATACAGAGAAAATGTAGACAGCGTAAAACAGTGTAAAACCACAGTCGGTTTTTCTACCGATATACAGAGAAAACGTAGACAGCGTAAAACAGTGTAAAACCACATCCGGTTTTTCTACGGATATACAGAGAAAACGTAGACAGCGTAAAAACCACAGCCTGTTCTTTTACAGATATACAGAGAAAACTTTGTCAGCCGTTTCAGAAAGATGGAATACATTTCTGTACAGACGCATACGGTAAAGTCAAACGCGCTTATGTCGAACCGGATAAGTAGACGATTTTTTTTTCTCCCGGCCAATCTCGTTCTTTGTATGACTAAAGTTTCCACGGATAAGTCGAACCGGTACCCCAAAAGACTTCACCACTTAGAACCCTCTTCCGCATTGTGAGGTCTCACTAATATAAACCTAAGAATTCCTACCCGCAGCTTCATTAGCCGGGGGTATGGTTGGAATGCGCTCTGTAGGCGATCACGTGAAGAGTATTCGCTAATTCTCGTTAATCCTGAGAAAACAGCAGGAAAAAGTTCCATCTGTTTCTGTAATTGGAGGCAAAGGTTGTTGCTACAGTGCAGTGGGTATAGTTCGCCAGGGCCCGTATGTAAAAGTCGAGGTTAGGGGTTTTAGCCCCGGGTTAAAGTCTAACCTCGAACTAAACTAGCTCTAGGGTTAAATTTTCTGTTGTTGTTGTATTTTTTTTATCAGGAAACGGGTCCATTCCACCATGGTGCCTAAGCCGTTAGAAAAGGATTTTTTTCTTCCTTTCTTCGCTTCCTTATTTAGTTTATTTAATTTTGATTTTGGGTTTCTTTTGTCCTAGTCTGGGTTAGGTCCGTAGTCGTGGGTTAAATTAACTTCGAGTTTTACATGCGGGCCCAGGTCCGGTAAGGGGTGCAATTGTATACCAGTCATTATCCCCTCTGACTACATTCTACGACTGTAACTTGTGCAAAGCCGGCAGTAGCCATCAGATCGTGAAGATTAACGCATGCTATAGGACTGCTGTAATTTGTTACCATTTGCTTTTCTTTTCTTTTCTCTTTTTTGATACCTTAACTCTTTGCCAGCTCCAATGGTGTTCCTCCCAGGTGATGGATGGAATTCCACGGAGGGCTCGAAAGCTGACGATGGAGATGAGGATGATGGTAAGATGAGTGCTATGGAGGTCCGTGTGGTTTGGGACTCCACGCATTCCACGCTTCCTGTCATAAATATCCCGGCTTTGGTCAGACCCGGGAACTACGGCACCTGCGGTGCCGTCCGCGTAATCGTCCGCATCATAAAACGTGTCATACCAAGGAAAGCACCCCCAAAGTCGCACCCGTGAAGTGGGTGAATCTCGGCTGTGTGGCAACAGCCTCCCCATTGGGCCCATAGCACACCCGCTCTGAGTAGGAGCCGACCTAGGTAGGAAAAATCCCGTTTGCCTCGGCTGGGACTCGAACCCTGGTCTCCCGGTCCATGGTCCGAAGTGCTAACCACTACACTACGGGGGCTGGTTTGTTACCATTTTCATTATCCGGACATGCACATATCGCGATAGTTGACCTGACTGAAGGGCCCGCTCAGCGACGGTGGAAGAGCTGGCATAACCCTGCAGATGGCTGTTAAAAATTTGCACCCCCTACCTGTTTTGTCCGGCAGTGCGGCCAGTGACTGATTTTACTCAGTCTTACATAAGTGAGTAAGTCATTCCCTTTTTGTGGTGTGTGTGTGTGTGTGTGTGTGTGTGTGTGTGTGCTGTGCGTGCGTGCGTGCGTGCGTGCGTGCGTGCGTGTGTGTGTGTGTGTGTGTGTGTGTGTGTGTGTGTGTGTGTGTGTGTGTGTGTGTGTGTGTGTGTGTGTGTGTGTGTGTTCGTGCGCGTGTGCGTGCGTTTCATCGTTAAATTCTGAAAGCATTACTTTTTGTTCTGTTCTGTTCTGTTCTGTTCTGTTCTGTTCTGAACGAAAAGAGAGAGAGAGAGAGAGACTACTTCAAATTTCAACCCCTTCGCTCCGCACTCTCTCTCTCTCTCTCTCTCTCTCTCTCTCTCTCCGCAGGAAAGCAACATAAACTCGGACACTATCTCTGACATCTGAACTCGTAAACTCTCGCACAGATCCACATCAAAGTAAAAGGACCCCTTCAATTCAGTTTTCGATCAGCGGCATGTCTACTCTTACGTCAAAAGGAGCCATGAAATTTCTTCTTTAGGAGCTGGATTTCATGATGAGGCACAGTTTGTGTTTGCTCTTTTGCCAAGAAAAGAGAGAGAGAGAGAGAGAATCTTAATCCCACCCACCCCTCACCCTTCCCATCCCTCCACTGTCTATCTCATCTCCTTTCCTCTTTTAACAAGTTAAAAAGAAAACAAGGTTTTTTGTAGAAGAGAGTTGTGGAAGTTCTGTTCACTTCACCATGTTCAGAAACTTTATAATTATGTATAGGCACTGGATGGAGATGAGGATACCGATCAAATGCTCTGAAGCTTGTTGGTGGGTGAATTTGTTTTGCTTTTGGTGATCAACACTTTTCAACTTTTTTATGATTCATCAGTTTTGGACTTGGTAGAATCTCATGTCACCGTTTTACAGACAACAACATTCATTCACTACTTAATCACTTACTTATCCACTCATTTAGTTTAGTTTATGTGTGTGGGGTTTCTTTGCTTGTTTATTCTCGTGTGTGTGTGTGTGTGTGTGTGTGTGTGTGTGTGTGTGTGTGTGTGTGTGTGTGTGTGTGTGTGTGTGTGTGTGTGTGTGTGTGTGTGTGTTCTTGGATTTATATGTGGGGGGGGGGGGGGGAGAATGTATTGCGATGTACTTCTGTCTTTCATCATGTATGTAATGTTTCCTGTCAATCTGTCAACAACAACAACAACAACAAAATAAAAAAATAAATAAAACTGTAGGTCAGCGGAACTGTTAAAAAAAAAAACATTAATAATAATACAAAGAAGTAGAAAAAGAATAGGAGAAGTAGAAGAAGAAGAATGAGAAACTGAGTTTGGTCGTGACCTCTTTCTTTTGGTTTATTTTAGTTTCCCCGCAAACCTCCCCTCCTCCCCTCCCAACTCCTCATCCTCTCCCCACCTCTTGGTAGAATCTACTGTCACTATTTTACAGACAGACAACAACAACAATAACAACAACAATAATAATAGGAGATAAAGGAAAACAACAAGCAGAAGAAAGATAAACTGATTTTGCTCGTAACCTCCTAGCCGGGGTAGCCGAATGGTAGAGCGTTGAGCGTTGGACTTCCAATACTCGGGTGGTGAGTTCGAATCCCGGTTGGGACCAAATATTTGTGCTGTGGCTTTTTCATCGTTGCCCCGTCTTTGATATCAGCCGTATGTGGTGGAAAAGGACGTTAAACCCCCAAAACACCCACCCACCCTCGTAACCTCCTTTTTCGTTTCAGTACCAGCATCTTCTGCCGATGCCCCCCACACCCCGTCCTGCACTCCACTGTCAGACAGATTCTCTCCTTTGCGTCACAGCATCAGAGGGAGGGAAACACACAGGGCGAGGAAGTGGCAAATAGAACCCAAACAATTTCAGGACCGAAAAGAAACACTTCACTGACTAGCACGAAAACCGGGAAAGCGAGATGTCGCTGTTTCCATGGCAACAACACGAAGGTCTTCCCAATGTCAGCAAGCGGATCACTAACTGTGAAGCAGTTGTTCAAGGAGAGAGTCGAGGGTGGTTGTGTTGATTATGATGATGATGGTGGTGGTGGTGGTTGAATGTTGTTGTTGTAGTTGTAGTTGTGATGTTTTCAATCGTTTCGCCGTCCAAGTTACAAGGAAGGGTGTGCGAGCGGCAAAGTTCTGTGTGTGTGTGTGTGTGTGTGTGTGTAAGAAGGCAAGGAACTTTTATTCCCTTTCTTTGTGCAAGCATGGTCTGCCGTTGGTGCCATGGGTTCCACAGAATGTCTGCCCCAGCCCAGGTCACCTTCGCCACTCTATGTCGCCGGTCGGAATCTTTCATCTCCCTGTCGTCACATGGGTTCATTTTACCTTACAATTAACAGAAAATATGAAATCTGATAAGAGAGGATCTTCTTTGTCGTTCGCTGTTCGACAGGCCTCCAGTTACGCTAGCATCTCTCTCTCTCTCTCTCTCTCTCTCTTACACACACACACACACACACACACACACACACGCACACACACACACACACACACATCCTACCCACCGGCATTTTGTTACACATGAAATGTGAATTTTCTTTTATTATTTTCATAGTGCCTCTTACACACACACACACACACACACACACACACACACACACACACACACACCGTACACCGAAACACACACACACACACACACACACACACACACACACACACACACACACACACACACACACACACACACACACACAAGCTCTGGGGTCAAGATGGAACCCTGAAACCGAATTCTATGCATCTCTGGCTGTATTCAAAGTAACTGCACAAAGAGCTGTGTAATTTGAAGTGCAACGGTGCTTCGCATAAACGCAAAGACAGTTGCATCCGCTGTGTTTTTGCCTCAGGTAAAGATGAGTGATGAGTCATGCTGGGTCATATTTGATGTAACTGGCCATGACAATGAATCGGAAGCTCTTTGTGTTGAGATAATGGAAGGCTTTTAAGTAATTTTTTTAACATAACGATTAGAGAGAAAGAGAGAGAGAGAGAGAGAGAGAGAGAGAGAGTGGGTGTGTGTGTGTTTGGGAGTTTAACGTCCTTTTCCACCACATAAGGGTGATATCAAAGACGGTGCAACGAGAAAAAAGGCCAGCACAAATATTTGGCCCCAGCCGGCGGGATTCGAACTCACGACCCGAGCACGAGAGAGAAAGAGAGAGAGAGAGAGAGGGAGGGAGGGAGAGACTCAAGATTTTTAATGTCTAGGCATGTTTGCCCATTGACATGTGGGAGGAGGCGGGTGGACGGGGCTACATCTGGTAACCAAAGCATGCTAAATCTACAAAACATGTAAAACAGTTCACCGCAAGCTCTTGGAAACCGACGCACTTGAAATTTGGGTGTTTAAGGGTTTAACGTCCATTGTCACCACATAAGGGTGGTATCAAAGACGGAGCAACGAGAAAAAAAGGCCAGCACAAACATTTGAACTCGAACTCGAACTCACGACCCAAGCATTGAAAGCTCAGTGCTCTACCGCTTGACGGTCCGGCTTTCCCCACACACTGGCTGAGACAGAAACAAGCCGTGTTCTCATTTCATAAGCGTACGGTACAAAACTCACATCGACGTACTCATCCAGGTGCGTACTTGAGGCTTCGATTGGACTCTTGACAAATATACTGAGGCTATAATAAGCACGGACGATGAACGCTGACATCCCCTTCTACCGGCGTACGCAAAGAACGCGTTTTACGTCCGGCTATAACTCAAGTGTCGGCAATAAGTTTAAATGGTGCTTGTCCGTCAGTAACGGTGTGTCAAATGCCGTTCAAGATTATTTGGCCTCAGTTTTTTTTATGATAATGAGCTAGACGTCTCTGTAGAGTTCAGATGTTGGGAGCCTTCTCCACTGAAACTGCACTGTAGCATCTTCAACACCTAACAGTTCCTTTACGAACAGGTTCAAGAACTGTTTGCTTTTTCTATATTTTGGGGGGTTCACTTTTCTTAATTTTGTTTGTATTCTTGACAACCAGCGTGTGTGGTGGTCGACTGAAGGTAGAACGGACAAAACGGAGAACTGACGACAAAACAAAGAAGACAAACACTTGGAAAACAAGGCGAATTTACCAGGACAACTAGGACAATGGGCAAAAGGAAAAGGGCATTGAATTGGAGACTCCAGTAAACTGGAGACTGAATGAACAGGACTGAAAATGGACATAAGGGAGAATGGAAGAAAAGCATAAGGAGGAGGTGAACCAGGTCTCAAATTCCAATCAGTTTTAGTTTCTTTTTTTTTTTTTTGGATATACTTATGCCTTTCAAGAACATCTTTCAATCAGTTTTAGTTTCAATACTGGTTTCCCAGGATCAGCTAATCCCCACCTCTCACCGACTATTTCCTGATATGACCTAGTTCAGTAACCAACTCCAGTCCCCCCACACCCACCCCCATCACAAAGCACGTGCGACCATCGCCACACCACACAGCAGACGGGGAAATCGATTGCCCTCAGTTGAACACGGGCCGTTAGTTCCGAATTAGGTTACGCTTGCAGGCATAATCTGTTCACCATTTCTATGCTGCAAGTAATGAGCATGTGCAGATGCTGTAGACACTCAGTTCAAGTACAGCACAGCCCACGTGGCCGAACGTAGATTCGCGGGTGGGTGGGTAGGTGTTTGCGGGTTTAACGTCCTTTTCCACCACATACGGGTGATATCAAAGACGGGACAACGATGAAAAAGCCAGCACAACTATCTGGCCCCAGCGGGGATGCGAACTCACGACCGGAGCATCAGAAGTCCAACGCTCTACCATTCGGCCACCCCGGCTCCCCCACAGACTCGCGGATTCCAATGCTCGGGTCGTGAGTTCGAACTCTGGCTGGGGCCAAACATTGTGCTGGCTCTTTCATCGTTTCCCCGTCTTTGATATCACCCGTATGTGGTGGAAAAGGACGTTAAACTCCCAAACACCCACCCACCCACCCCATAGACTCGCAGAGATTTGGTTCAGTCGCGTTTGCTTATCCGCTGGCAGTTCTGGTTGCTGGCAGATCATTTTTTTTTAACGTCCACGAGATAGGACAACGAGGAACGGCCGACACTCCACTGATGGCCCAGCACTCAACGTGTTAACTGGCGTGTGTGCTCCTTATTTTATTGAGTTTTGCTGTAATTTTAACTCCAGGCCACAGTGAAGACACAATTGTCATTTCTGATTCAGTGGGGAATTGTCAGGCTACGGGTACGCTAGGCATGGGGTGGGTGGGTGGGTGGGTGGGTGTTTGGGAGTTTAACGTCCTTTTCCACCACGTAAGGGTGATATCAAGATTCAAGATTTTTTTTAATTTTTCCCCTGTTGGGTTATGGAGGATACAAAAAAAAATCAAAGACAGGGCAACGAGAAAATGGCCAGCGCAAACATTTGACCCCCCGCTAGGCATGGAACCCGACAGACGTGCCCGTGCTTAGCAACGGCCGTATTCTACTGGTCTAGAAGGCTGTGCACAGGCCACGGGGAATGTATCGACCCGTGCCCACCGCGCTTGTCCTCACGAAGCACGCGCTTCTCCCCCGCCACGCAACGCTGCTTGACCGTGCTTACGTCACGAATGTCCTGCAGATGAACCGTCTCAGGGAAGCTGCCGTGCAGTACATGGTTCTACAGTCTGTCATCATGGTACAGATTTGATCAAAGACTGTTGTGTAAGTCTGACTCCAGAAGACAGTCCAGTTTAGAAGAGATTATGCCGGATGGCGTACACATGGGCGTGAAGAACGACTCTCTCTCTCTCTCTCTCTCTCTCTCTACCGTTTTCAAATGAAGGTCACTTATATTTCCCCTCTCTGTCTCTCAATGTCCCCACCCCCACCCCACCCCCTTTTCCCCCTAGACGCGATTTGCCCAAAACGTTATCTCTAACTGCCCTATACATAGTCAAGAAAATACCCCTCTTGTAAAATAAAAGCCGTTTTCTCCTGATAGCCGATATGCATGGGTCGGGTGCATGCATGTCTCTGTTACTAAACCAAGAATAAACGAAGATACGTGAGTGTTCTGGAGGTTAACGTCCTTTTTTCACCACGTATGGATGATATCGGGTGCAACGACGGAAAGGCCAGCACAAAATTTTGATATTTGGCCCCAGCCGGCCGGGATTCAAACTCACGTCCCGAGCATTGATAGTCCAAAGCTTTACCATTAGGCTGTCCCGGTTCCCCCAAGAATAAACGAGACTATGAAGTTCAAAGGAAAATATGGATCGCACTTGGTGAGCTCATGTTTCCTGTTATAAGACTGAGTACTTACAGAGCATCAAATCGTTACCAACGTCTTCATTACCGACTTCGACCGCCCAGAACTGTCCCAGAAGAAGTCGTTCGTGAGCAAACAAGGCTTTCGTAGGAGGGAATCTTAAGTCGATGAAACAAGGTAAAAGACTTGTGAGATCCGGCGATGCAGGCCAGCGGAAAGGAGAGAGAAATACTGTCGTAAATGCTCCATCGGATTCTCTGAGTGTGGTTGAGAGATCTGTGGGCAATGGTTCTGCTCTGACGGCTGTGAGTGTGATGAGCTTCCCTTTGTGAAGCTCTGCTCTTTGTTGGATCTTGCAGCTGCCCCTAATTAGCCTCAGGAAAAGAAGTGGGCGGGTTTTAAAAAAAAAATACTAGTTCACTAAGAATTAGCCCCCTGGGCCCATATGTAATAGTCGAGGTTAGGGCTTTTAGACCTGGATTAGAGTCTAACTTCGAACTAACTAGCTCTAGGGTTAAAGTTTTTTTTGTTTTTGTTTTAAATCAAGAAGCGGGCCCATTCCAGCAAGGTGTCTAAGCCGTTATAGAAGGATTTTTTTCTTCCTTTCTTCGCTTCCTTTTTTATTTAATTTTGCTTTTGGGTTTCTTTTGTCCTAGTCTGGGTTAGGCCCGTAGCCATGGGTTAAATTAACCTCGACTTTTACATACGGGCCCTGGATGTTGACGAGGAGAAGGAAGGTTCTAGAGCCCAGTTTGGGGAATAAATGAACAAATGAACGAACGAACAATTAAATGAATAGATGAAAGGATGAATGAATCCTTTTACGTCAAACAGATAGACCTTAACTACGAATGCTTTTCATACAAATTGTCCTCACTACAGAGAGAAGTATTTGCTGTTTTTCATGACCATTTCTCTGATGACAAAAAATCCCAAACAAACAAACAATAAAACGACGTCATTTGGAAGACCAAACTGTAAACTTTATGTAGTTTCGCTCACGGGAAAAACAAAATCACGTACAAGGTATCTCCAATATAATTATTTTAGGCCACAACTTTTCATCCCTGTAGCGCCGATATTCAGTGCACTGCAGGGGGGTATTGTCTCTCATCTTTCTTTTGATGTCCGCTGTGCAGTCATTACTGGGCCTAATGGATCATGGAAAATACAGAGGCTTTACCGGTCTTTCCGGCGGCCACGTTTTTAACGAGAGAAGGTTGATGAAGGAGATGGGATGACATTGGCTGCTACCTGATACTGGCGGTGAACCGGATTACAGAGTACACTGTTGCCGTCGGCCTGTTCACCTGAGTCATCTCACGGTGCGATGCAATTCATTTTGGCGGGAATGAAGGAAGAGTTATTATTATTATTATGATCGTTGTTATTAGTACTACTACTACTACTACTGCTGCTGCTGCTACTACTACTACTACTACTACTACTACTACTACTACTACTACTACTACTACTACTACTACTACTACTACTACCACTACTACTACTACTACTACTACTACTACTACTACTACTGCTGCTGCTGCTACTACTACTACTACTACTACTACTACTACTACTACTACTGCTGCTGCTGCTACTACTACTACTACTACTACTACTACTATACTCTACTACTACTACTACTACTGCTGCTGCTACTACTACTACTACTACTACTACTACTACTACTACTGCTGCTGCTGCTACTACTACTACTACTACTACTACTACTACCACTACTACTACTACTACTACTACTACTACTACTACTGCTGCTGCTGCTACTACTACTACTACTACTACTACTACTACTACTACTACTACTGCTGCTGCTACTACTACTACTACTACTACTACTACTACTACTACTACTACTACTACTGCTGCTGCTGCTACTACTACTACTACTACTACTACTACTACCACTACTACTACTACTACTACTACTACTACTGCTGCTGCTGCTGCTACTACTACTACTACTACTACTACTACTACTACTACTACTACTACTACTGCTGCTGCTACTACTACTACTACTACTACTACTACTACTACTACTACTAGCTGCTGCTGCTGCACTACTACTACTACTACACGTATTACTACTACTACTACTACTACTGCTACTACTGCTGCTGCTGCTGCTACTACTACTACTACTACTACTACTACTACTACTACCGCTGCTGCTGCTGCTGCTGCTACTACTACTACTACTACTACTACTACTACTACTACTACTACTGCTGCTACTACTACTACTACTACTACTACTACTACTACTACTACTACTACTACTACTACTACTACTACTGCTGCTGCTGCTACTACTACTACTACTACTACTACTACTACCACTACTACTACTACTACTACTACTACTACTGCTGCTGCTGCTGCTACTACTACTACTACTACTACTACTACTACTACTACTACTACTACTACTACTGCTGCTGCTGCTGCTACTACTACTACTACTACTACTACTACTACTACTACTACTGCTGCTGCTGCTGCTACTACTACTACTACTACTACTACTACTACTACTACTGCTACTACTGCTGCTGCTGCTGCTACTACTACTACTACTACTACTACTACTACTACTACTACTGCTGCTGCTGCTGCTACTACTACTACTACTACTACTACTACTACTACTACTACTACTGCTGCTACTACTACTACTACTACTACTTTTACTACTATTTTTATTTCTTTTATGTTCTTTTTGTTGTTGGTGATGGTGGTGCTTTTTTTCTTCTTCTTTTTTTTCTTGTTTATTTTGCACATAGAGGACTTTTACCTGTATCATTTTGCGTATAGATGTTTAAGACATAAGATATTTTATTAGATCCCATAAAAGGGAAATTACAATGCCTGCTCCTCCTTTGATTAACTCTTTGACGACGGAGCGCAGTTTCTGACACACGATTTCCTATAGGAAATCGTGTGTCAGAAATTGCGCTCCGTCGTCAAAGAGTTAAAAATAAATTATTACGTTCCCACAAACACCCACTCACTCTGATGCGCACACACATTCACGCACTCCCTAAACATAAAAACTTAAATATAAGTTTGTTTTGAAGGGATGAATGGATTTTTTTTTTTAATTGTTTCGGGAGGGTTTTAATTAAAGGACTCAACGGAATGAAGAAAGTTTTTGTTTTTTTTTCTTTTTTAAATCATTGCATGACTTTGTTTATGGAGTTTTTAACACACACACACACACACACACACACACACACACACACACACACACACCAGCGAGCCAGCCAGCCAAACCTAATAACAACAGCGGAAATTCAGTTACACCCACCGAACCCATTTAGCTGATGGCCTGCCCGTCTGTACCAGCAGATCCGGCCGAGTGTTGAAATCAGGGAGACCCACACTACTCGATTACTCGAGTTAGTTGTAAGGAAGGTACTGATTTGAAAGTTACAGACCTAGGAGTCGTCAAGACGTTTTTGGAAACAGCAACACGGACTGCCGTCACCTACAAAAAGGGGGTTAAGCGCTATCTATTTGAAAAAGCGCCTAGGACGTTTTTCCAGGTATTGGTATTAGACCATCGATTGTCTGATCAGGAGAATAGTTCCAAGCCTGGTGTTACAAGCGGAATGGAGAACAGACGACAATGACTAACGCTACTGTACGAACTGTTTCAGTTTCAGACAGGGAAACCTTTTTCATTGAGTGAAGGGTGGGGGTTACGAACTGTTTGTTTCAGTTTCAGGCAGGGAAACCGTTTTCATTGAGTGAAGGGTGGGGGTTACGAACTGTTTGTTTCAGTTTCAGGCAGGGAAACCGTTTTCATTGAG
Source organism: Batillaria attramentaria (assembly GCA_018292915.2). Classification (NCBI taxonomy): domain Eukaryota; kingdom Metazoa; phylum Mollusca; class Gastropoda; family Batillariidae; genus Batillaria; species Batillaria attramentaria. The sequence continues at coordinate 1,435,902 of JACVVK020000079.1, forward strand.
TGAAGGGTGGGGGTTACGAACTGTTTGTTTCAGTTTCAGGCAGGGAAACCGTTTTCATTGAGTGAAGGGTGGGGGTTACGAACTGTTTGTTTCAGTTTCAGGCAGGGAAACCGTTTTCATTGAGTGAAGGGTGGGGGTTACGAACTGTTTGTTTCAGTTTCAGGCAGGGAAACCGTTTTCATTGAGTGAAGGGTGGGGGTTACGAACTGTTTGTTTCAGTTTCAGACAGGGAAACCTTTTTCATTGAGTGAAGGGTGGGGGTTACGAACTGTTTGTTTCAGTTTCAGACAGGGAAACCTTTTTCATTGAGTGAAGGGTGGAGGTTACGAACTGTTTGTTTCAGTTTCAGGCAGGGAAACCGTTTTCATTGAGTGAAGGGTGGGGGTTACGAACTGTTTGTTTTCAGTTTCAGGCAGGGAAACCGTTTTCACTGAGTGAAGGGTGGAGGTTACGAACAGTTTGTTTCAGTTTCAGGCAGGGAAACGTGTTTTCATTGAGTGAAGGGTGGGAGTTACGAACTGTTTGTTTTCAGTTTCAGGCAGGGAAACCTTTTTCATTGAGTGAAGGGTGGAGGTTACGAACTGTTTGTTTCAGTTTCAGGCAGGGAAACCGTTTTCATTGAGTGAAGGGTGGGGGTTACGAACTGTTTGTTTTCAGTTTCAGGCAGGGAAACCGTTTTCACTGAGTGAAGGGTGGAGGTTACGAACAGTTTGTTTCAGTTTCAGGCAGGGAAACGTGTTTTCATTGAGTGAAGGGTGGGAGTTACGAACTGTTTGTTTTCAGTTTCAGGCAGGGAAACCGTTCTCATTGAGTGAAGGGTGGGGGTTACGAACTGTTTGTTTTCAGTTTCAGGCAGGGAAACCGTTTTCATTGAGTGAAGGGTGGGGGTTACGAACTGTTTGTTTTCAGTTTCAGGCAGGAAAACCGTTTTCATGGAGTGAAGGGTGGGGGTTACGAACTGTTTGTTTTCAGTTTCAGGCAGGAAAACCGTTTTCATTGAGTGAAGGGTGGGGGTGCGTGTTTAAGGGTTTAACGTCTTTTTTCCACCACATATGGGTGATATTTGAAAGACGGGGCAAGAATGAAAAGGCCAGCACAAATATTTGGCCGCAGTCGGGTGGGAAACATGCGAACTCACAACCCGAGTATTGAATGTTCACTGCTCGACTGTCCCAGCTCCCCTCTCATCGAATGAAGTTAATGTAGGGCTTCTCGGTCGTTGTTGTTGTTGTTGTTGCTGTTGTTGTTGGTGTCGGGTTTCGTTTATTTGTTTGTTTGCTTGTTTGTTTGTTTGTTTGGAGTTTTTCGATGGGGTGATGCTACATGTATTGGTTTTGTTTTAGGGTTTTGTTGTTGTTGTTGTTGTTATAGGGTTTTGTTTGTTTGTTTGTTTGTTTGTTTGGAGTTTTTCTATGGGGTGGTGCTACACGTATTGGTTTTGTTGTTGTTGTTGTTGTTCTTGTTCTTGTTATTTGGAATTTTGTGGATTTCTGGAATGCAACAGCAACACCGTTTATGCAAAATGGATCAATGTACTTAAATCACTATTCTCAAATTCCTTTCACACCTCAGTTCCACGAATGAACCTTTCTTGCTCCTTTGTCTGTATAATCACTTGCAGCCACACATAAACATACGCCGTATAGTTCAGCAATCTTTATGGCTGGAGTCTTGGCTGGCATGCAATCTTGCGTGCTGAACTAAGTGTCCAGAAATAAAACATCGCTCTATTATTATCAATCCCTTTAATGTCCTGGACATCATTTTTATTAACGTAGGCCAATTTTACCACGCTGGGTTTTGCCCTGGTTTTCCCTCCATCAGACAAGCGAAAACCATAATAAAGCTGGAAGAAAAAGAGTAAAATGAAACAGGGAGAGGAAACAAATCGAAGGAACAAAAATAGAAATTGGAATGTGATTATATGTTGCAAGAGGATGAGAGCGAGAGAAAGACAGGGGGGGGGGGGGAGGAGAGGTGAGAGGGGGTAGAGGGGGAGAGAGAAAGGGGGGGGGGAGGGAGAGAGAAGGGGGGGGGGAGAGACAGAGAAAGAGAGAGGGTGGGTGTTCGAGGGTTTAACTTCCTTTTCCACCACATGTGGGTGATATCAAAGACAGGTGAGAAAACGCCCTGCACAAACATCAAATAATATATTAAATAATGGCCCCAGCCGGGATTTGAACTTACGACCAAGCACTGAAAGGCCAACGCTCTACCGCTCGGCTATCCAAGCTCCCCAGAGAGAGAGAGAGAGACAGACAGACAGACAGACAGACAGACAGACAGACAGACAGACAGAGAGTATTTGTGTATCTGAGCCGAAAGTTTTGCATGAATTCTAAACTGACCGTGTCAACAACCAAAGAAAATATTGAAATTCTTCTCATAACGCAATGTTTGTCAACCTTTTTTTTAAAGGCTCCCAAGGAGTTATTTTCTGCGCAAAGCTTCCCAAACTTTTCCAAGAGAAAAGCCAAAAAAAAGAACAAACTTGTGCAGCATATCTGCACAGCGGAATCAAGATCTAAAAGAAAAGTTTCATCCTTTCTATCAAGGGCTTCATCGGTTCAGGGCGGCACGCACTTCGGAAATCTAATAGGGAGACAGACATCAAAGATTCTTGTTTTCAGGAGGGAAAATCAATAGAGGATTCCAGAGATTTATTAACGTCTCACGCGCGCTTCAAAATAGGATCACTTGGAGGTCTTTGTAAAATGGAACAGAAGTTTCCAGACAAAGGAGTAACAAAGAAAGAGAGAGATATATATATATACATACGCGAAAGTGGATTGACTGAGCAAGTCGGCATTGCATTCTCTTCACGAAGTATCTTTGTGGACATTGAAGCAGCCTATCACTGCGGAGCTGAAAAGCGAGAAGTCCATTAAGTAATTGAAACATTGAAAGGTGCAATGCTTCGGCGTGATGAGAGACCGAACACAGGCACCCGTATCGGGGAGGTCGGTGGTATAGTGGTTAAGAGACTTCGCCACCAACGCGAGAGGTCAGGTTCGAGTCCTACTCGGGGCGAAGGATTTTTCCTTCTCGTACGCGGCACCGTTCATTCGGGCCGATCGTCCGGTGTTCTCTCCGGGTACTCCGCCTTCCTCCCCCTCTGCTTTGGATGCGTTCAGGCCACAAGATTTGAAAGTACTAAATGCAGTTCTAAATTCCGAAACTTAAATAGCTGAGCTTACCCTCCGCACAATGTGATTGTGATGCCGCGTCAGTTTATGTGTCCAGTGTGTGAGAGAATGTGTGTGATTCCCCGCCCCCTCCTTCCGACCTCCCCCCCCCCTACACACACACACCTTTTAAACTTTGTCTCAGGTTCCGTGACACCATGCCATGATCACAACACCGACAGTCTTTTGTTCTCTTCCATAAGCGTAATGAAGTTGCTAATCTGAAAGCGAACATCAAAGACAGCGAAATGACGGTTTGGTTTCTTGTTCCCAGCGTCAGCAGCATAGCTTGTGGCGGCAGGTGATGAGCAGCACCTTCTGAAATTAATCAGTAATTGAAAAACTGGTTACTTTCCTTTGTTTTGGTTCACCCAAGCCGAAGTTTGTCGAAACCGGAGATGCACAAAGAAGGATTAAGTATCGACAAACTCACCGCCAAATGACCTTCCCTGTATACAGGACAGGTTTTTCTGTCTCCATAAAAGAAAACTGGGAGAGTGGGTTATTGTAAGTAACAGTATGTGCAGACAGTTTAGGAGACCATGGTCGAGAAAAGTCAGTTTCCTTGGTTTGGTTCATCAATGCCGCAACCATCGGGTTTCACTACGCTTACCCTCTGTAATGACCCGAAACAAGCTATCCGAGACCTGAGCCGAGACAACTAATCACTAAGAAGGAAAAAAACAAACACGCTCGGTGACAAGGAAAGTGGACAGTTCAGGTCATTACAGAGGGTAAGCGTAGCGAAACCCGATGGTACAGAGTTGTCCATGCCGAAGCTGACGAAGACGGAGACAGACAAACAGGGATTAAGTATCGGCTGGATGACCTGCCCTTTATAGCTCAGCGGGTTCAGTTTCCGTATGAAAAACTGAGGATGTGTCTTTGTGTCTACGCCAAGCAACGGCAAGTACAGAGACCAGCAGAACTCTTGGGCCAAGGATTCTGGTGGAGTAGGCAAAGTGACTTCCTGGACACACGGGCATAGCCGGGATAGGCAACTGAGCGGCGAACGAACTGAACTCTAGTGATGGTCTTGTGCCAGAAAGTACCAAGATAAAACAAGGAATTGTAGACACCAGTTAGTTCCTAGGACGCCAACGAAGTCAAAATGATGCTGACTTTTACTAGTTGTATGCCTGCCCTGGAATAGTGTAGGAACCCGATCACGCGCAAACCCAAGTGGGCTGGTGTAAAACGTGGGATATACTGACTTCCCAGCTCCGTATAATTTGGGGCACTTCCCGCTTTAAAGATACATCGGGCTGATCGTCTGGAGTTCTCTCCGCCGGGTACTCCGGCTTCCTCCCCCTCTGCTTTGGAAATGTTCAGCCCACGCAATTTGAAAATGAAATGCAATTCAAAATTCCAAAACTTAAATAGCTGAGCTGACCCATGTGTGAGAGAATGCGTATGATTCACGTGAGTGTGCGTGTTGGGTTCAGCTCGCGGCGCTTTGAGCCAACTCAAGAAATTGGGTAAAGCGCCCACACAATACACAGTTGTTATTAAGAAGAAGAAGAAGAAGAGCAACAGAACGAATAACCGATGCAGATTCTCCTGGCCGGGTAAAACCTCACTTTGGACTTCACCTGGGAAAGCAAACATCCGCAGAGACAGCTGACTTGGGTTTCAAATCAGCTCATGGTTCCAAAAAGCCATAAACAAAGACAGAATGGAGGCGTTAGGAATAAAAGCACACCCACCTATCTATCATAAACAGACGTTCACTGGCAAATTGAAAAGACTGATTACGCCATGTCAAATGGAACAGCCTGAATCCACATTTAAACACAGCTGTGCCCTTGTCCTTTTCTTTCTACCTTTACTGAAATTTTTTTTTTTTTTTTGGTCTGACCAGAAACTGGAAGCCGCCTTCTCCCTCCACCAATAGCTATCTCACACAGACATCCAGACAATGTTTACCTCACAGATTGAAGAGCCAGGCATTGTTTACCTCACAGATTGAAGAGCTGACGCGACCGCACACACACGCCGTTTCTTCTTACCTACAATTACTCAACACAGTTTACAGCCTATTATCAGGGTCGAGGTGTGCCTATCATATCTCAACGCCTCTCTGGCTTGTCTGTCGTGGGCAGGTGGCTTCGCTCGAGGAGCACGTGCTGTTGGCGAGAAGCTGGGGCCCCCCCGGCTGTTGTGTGCACGTGCTGTAAAACGCTTTGAAAGCCTGGGATCTGTAAGACGTTCCGCACGTCTATCAGCACCTCGGGGGAGGTGAAGTGACCTCACGTCAGCGGGGTGCAGTCAAAATGGACGCTACTGTTTCTAGTGCTACTCCACTTAAAAAGGGTGAATAGGTGGGTGTTTGGGAGTTTAACGTCTTTTCTCACCAAGTATGGGTGATATCAAAAGACGGGGCAACGAGAAAAAGGCCAGCACAAATACTTGGCTTCAGACGGGATTTTAACTCATGACAAGAGCATTGAAAGTCCAACGCTTTCCTATGCGGCCATCCCGGCTCCCCCCCCCCCCCCCCCACACACACACTTAAAAAGTAGCACTGTCGCCAGAACAGAGTGTTCTCAAACAGTAGCACCGAGTGTTTCCATTTTCAAATTTGAGTAGCACCGAGTGTTTCCAACGGATTTCAGTCTGTCGACGTGAAACTGAGAATGGGGCCGCTTATCAATCAGACAACGACTTTGACTATTTCATAATTTCTTTCCAACGTAATGACTGTGGTTCAGCGTGAGAGTGATCGTTGTAGAAACCTTTGAAGCGGAGTAGGACCGGAACACTCGCGTTCATTTTGATTACTCCCCCTGATGGTGGTTACTCCCCTTGTTCTGTCTCTGACTGTCTCCCCCCCCCCTCCCACCCCCTTCCAAGGTGTACACCGTTATGGCTGATACGATGAAGTGCGAAGTCAGTGATTAGCTGACGTAACCTAGTAATTTGGAACAGTCCGTGGCATCTCTTCACACACACACACACACACACACACACTACACGCACACACGCACACACACACACATTACCTGGTGCACACTGAGATTTAACATTTTCATTTTTTTTATCTGAAGGTCAGTTCAGAACCATTAAACTTCTAGATTTTCGCCGTCCCTAAATAAATAAATAACGCCGATTGTTTACTTTTCTCTCACTTCAGTTCAGTCCACTGGCTGAAGGTTTCAAAAGTTGCCTCCGTTTTCTGAAGGTATGCGCTCACAGTTGAGACGGGTTTTGCCATTTCGCTGTCAAGAACTATCGCAGACGTCCAGTAACTGTTCATGTTTCTCACTTCTCCTCTGAAAAGTGAAAGCGGACGGTAATTCAGGCACTCTAGCCCCACAGACCTAGTCCCTTCTAGTAGTGCCGAAGAAAGTGGTACTCTACACTGACGTAGACTACTAGCCCGTGCCAGAGGTTGCTAAGGGTCACCCAAAGGCTTTTACCGTAATTATCCGTCAAGTGGCTCCTTCATAGGTGGCAGGTATAAACTGTCAGGCCAGGGTGTGAAACGCCTTGTCGCTCAAGTGGATGGTTAGACGGTGCTGGAGAAGCTGTAAAAGTCTTATCGCCAACCCCATCCTGTCTGGAAGGAGGTATAGGCGTTTTCATGTGAACTTAGCTTGGTGATATTTTTTGGTTGGAGCCGCCTTTAGTTGTTTACTGTCATGTAGGAGGACGTTTCTTGATAGGACTGATTGCGAATACAGTATTTCAGCAAAAAAAATGGTGTAGTTGGAGAGAACAAAATGCTACGCGGCAGCAGCAAGAGCAGCAACACCGGCTGTGTGACAACAGCAGCAAGAGGAACAGCAACAACTGCTGCAACAACGGCGACAACAGAGAACGCCAACTGTACTGAGGATGAACTTGAGTGTCAGTTTCATAAATCACACAGTAGTTTTGTTTGTTTGTTTGTTTGTTTGTTTGTTTTGTTGTTTATTTTGTTGTTCTTGTTGTTGTTCCACACAGATAAAGACTTGTGTACACTGAGTGGGAAAAAAAACTTGCCGGGGTCTGCACTGTTCACTCAGTCTTACTGTGAAAACTCTAGTTGGTCGAAATGGAATACGGTTGGGTCGAACGGTAGGCCGACTTTGCACTGGGTCAACTTAAATAGTATTTGGTCGAAATGTATAAGTTTGAGTCGAAAAAGGACTTATGTATAGTGAGTGGGGGAAAAACGTGGGGTATGCACTGGACACTCCGCATACAGTGGAAACGCTACAGAACTATAGAGCTTGAAACCCCAAGTGGCTTCGGATGGATCCACACAGGTAAGGACTGTACACCTGAGTAGCAAAAACCTCGGAGTGGTCTGCACGAAACACTGTTCAATCCACACGGACAGAGCAGTCAAACACACCTGATAAGTGATTCTTCCGGTGCTGTGACAGACAAATTACAACGGCAAACACTGAATCTTCGTTCACACAAACCAGAAGAAAGTTTATCGCTGTCTACCGTGCACTACCAACAACGTGCAGTTGCCCCCGGTGGTTTTCCGAAATGGACAGCGTCGCGTCTGTCGTTTAATATTCCTGTCCTGCGGTTCCTGGGGGGGATTAGGGAGGCGGACCTGCCACTGCCGTGTTATTTGATCAGGTCCTCGTGACCACAATGGGGGACCATTTTGCGACAAGCTAAGAAACACCACTGTCGTTTCCGTCCAAACACTGTGGGTTAAATTTGACTGAAAGGTGCACAGGGACTTGACGTGAGTGCTAGATCGCAGTTTCTGAAATGTGCAGAGCATGCATCATCACGGTCAAATTTTGCAGTTTCCTGAATTATTTTACGACTAGAGGTTAAACACTCAAGAAATGAAAACAAACGTGTTTGTGTGGGAGACCTTTTCAGTCGAATTTCATTGCGTTTAGCCCAGTCTCAATCCTGAATATGACCAGATTGGTAATTTCAATACATTCAGTACTGGAGGTTAAACAGACTCAAGAAATGAAAACAAATGTGTTTGTGTTAGAGACCGTTTCAGTCGGATTTCATTGCATTTAGCCCAGTCTCAATCCTGAACATGACCGGCTTGGTAATTTCAATACATTCCTTGAAGTTTGCGACCAACGGGTAGCTGTCAGAATGTCAGATTACTTAACCAGAAGTTTAATTGCGCCTTAGCTACAGTGAACATAAGAAACAAAGCCAAATGAAACGAAGGGTAAAGCAAGGCCCATGGTGTGACACTGTCGACAGCTGTAAACTTGGATTTAGCCTGCAAGCCTTGGTGAAACAGATTGCTGAATGTCTGCAGTTCCGTACACTGGAGAAATTTCATAGAACAGGATGTGTTTTGTTTACTTGCTTGTTTTTGTTTTTGTTTTTTTGTTTCTGCGTTTAGTGGCACGCCACTAGTGAATAGGTTCCGCGGCATGTAGTAACATTTGCGATAAATACAGTACAGAATGTTTGCCCCTTTTAAAATTTGTGTGCAGGGTAAAATAAGGGTAATTTGTGTGCATGGTAAAATAAGGGTAGTTTGTGTGCAGGGCAAAATAAGGGTAATAATAATGCCAGGTAATAGTGAAAACAGTTAAAAATGATCCTGTCATGTGGGACTATTTGTATTCATGCGCGGCTGGCACAAGAGATAGCAGACGACAGAGGAATAAGGGGGTAGGTGGTAGCTGCTAGCATTGCAACAACAAAAAAAGAGAGAGAGAGAAAGTCAGCAAAACTTCCGTTCGTGAATTGAACCCTGGGCATTGACAATCCAACACTGTGCCAGCTCAGCTTGGCTGTTCCAGTTGTCCTGAAGGACAAACAGCGGCCCGGATTACACCTTGAATCATTCATGTGCAAATTTCATAAACCTCTACACACACCTGGATAATAAATTCTGAAACTTTGTAATCTGTGTGTTTGACAAATTCGGCAAAATTTCCTCTGACCATAAGGCGACACTGTGCTACAAAAACCCAAACAAGCTCGGTAATGTTGATGGTAGCTCAGATAATCTTTCTTGATTGACCCTTCCAGTGTCACTTGCCCCGTCCCCTTCACCCCTAAAGTGTCGCGGCGGATTCCAAATCCTGGGATTAGTTCGCCGCACAAACTGAGCAAACAGGCTTAGAGGAAATTGAAACAGGTTCAGTACTATCTCACACACGCCAAGCCGCGATATTTCCTTCTTGCAGCTGGTTTTTGCCAACACTCCTTCACTGCTCGTACGTGCTTCTGGAACGAGGTCATGCCAAGCAAAATACTGTTTTGTGAACTATTTGGGCTGTGTTGGCTGAGCACAAAATTATGAAGTAAGCTCATATGAGGTTTTCATTATTGCCGATTGTCTTTGCACGAAAGCAGGAAATATACTGTATTACCTCTCTGGCGACTCAGTGCTGTGACATTATGCTGATGGAACACTTGCATGACGTTGATTTGAGGTGGGCAGAAACCAGGTGTAGAGAGAAATAACATCACTGCCACGGGGGCCAGTGCGGGCATGATCGGAAGTTGAGGAGTTAATCAGCAAGTGATCCGAATTCCTCTCGACCTCGGACTGCCACGGCACAAGGGAGTATGCGGGCATAAGTGTTAATATTTTCTGATACATTTATTATGCGAATAATTCTTTCTTTCACAAAGCATGTCAAGCACGTGCTTAGGAAAAGTGAGCTACCATTATTTTTACAATAGACACACAAGAGACTAAGTTGTTTGAACCGGGTTCACATGTTCATACAGAGTGCCTGATAAATGATGGATGGTAGAGCGTAATTGGGCGGTTATGTGGTAGAGGGTTACCGGTGTGCAAGTGGTTTCGCGCAATACTACTACTACTACTACATAGTTTTTATTGAGCGCTGCTCTCCAAATTCCAAGGACTCGCCGCGCTTAAAGCGCGCGCGCGCACACACACATACACACACACACACACACACTCTCTCTCTCTCTCTCTCTCTAAGCGGAAGCGGCATACTTCTGTCATATACCGCTCCTTCAAAACGTTTGATAAGCATGCGTTTCTTAAGGATTTGAGTTATGCATCCTTTAATGGCGTGTATAATCATACTTGTCCTGATAGTGCCTTATCATGCTGGATGAATCTGTTCCTCGGGGTCCTCGACAAGCATGCACCTTTGAGAGAAAAACGTGTCAAACGTGCTGAACTACCGCCGTGGTTAACTAGTGGTAGTAAAAAAGCAATGACGCTCCGGGATAAACTCAAAAAGTCGCGTCTTGAAAGAAGTTTCTCATTTAGACCCGATAGATTTTTAATATTTATTTACATCTTGTGTTAACACGGGAATTTTATGTTTTATAGGACCTGGCAGGAAGGGACTTCCGTGAGCCGCGAATTAGTCTTTGTTGCTTGCGCGGCGTTAAGCCCTAAATAACTAACTAACTAACCCAAAGTCGCACCCCTGAAGTGGGTGAGTCTCGGCTGTGCGGCAACAGCCTCCCCACTGGGTCCATAGCACACCCGCCTTGGGTAGGAGCCGATGTAGGTAGGAAATACCCCTTTTGGTGGCCGATAGACTCGCTACCGTCACCAGACTGACCACCATTTGCGCAGCAGACGATTCCCAGCTCGTAATGAGCGTCTCGTTGTAACCATTTCAACGTCCTCATACGAACCAGACAGACAAAAGACGACCTGGCGGTCACTAGACGAACGCGGGACAAATCGAGTTTGGCAGGACGGTTGCGAAATGTCTTGCACTGTCAGAGTGATAAATCTGCGGGATAAAGGGAATCGAGGGGCCCCGATTTGCTTCCCGTGATATATGGGATCAGCGTCACAAAAAGGGTTTTATCTCCACAGGGGTGTAATGGGCTTTGCAGTCTTGAGAAGATTGAACGGAGACCTGTTGCAATTTGTTTTCTGGTAAGAAACGTTGTGCACAGTGCAAATGCTGCGTGACGCACACCAGGCCTGGAGAGGGAGTATTTTGTTTGGCGTATGTTGCAGCTCATGAGTCAATACAGCTCTGCTGTCCTCTGAAAGAAGGGACCAAGCGCGTTGTATTTCAGAAGCGGTTAGGCATATTAAGCGTCTGTTGTAGCACAGGCGTCAGAAGTTTGCTGTCATTTGGGAGACGGGCCTACGTACTATGGACTTGAACAACTTTTAGGCCCTTTTTTTTTTTCCAGATGAGTATTTTGTTTGGCGTGTGTTCTTGCAGCTCAAGGCTCAGTATAAGTCTACCTTCCTTTGGAAGAAGGGACTAAGTCGCATGGAGTTGAAAGGCGCTTACGCCCTTTTTTAACAGATGAGTGAAGGTAGAAGTAAAAGAAGACATACAACAAAAAAATTCACAATCAAAACAGCTGAACAATTCCAAGAACGTGAGGACTTAACAAAACAAACTTGTTTTCAACTGCTCATGCAGAATTAATTTCACGGGTGTGATGTTAAGACAAAAGAAAAGCCTCTTGTCAATGCTAGACATCACTGATTCAGCACCCACTCAGGCATGCAGGTTAGGCATGAGTGCACATCACTGCCTAAACAGCCAGTCGCTGTTACATCATGCGGAACGAGGATCATCAGTACTGTAGGTCCGAGGCAGAAAGTCACAGGCAAAGCCTGAGGCCACGGATGTCGCAGAAAACAGTAGCCCAGTGAAGCGTGCAGAACCGATCCTACAGGCAATGTGCAATGCGGCTCGTTTACGGTTCATGTGAACAGTGGGAAATGAAGCGTGACAATTTGAGAAGAAACCTACTTGCTTCGTTGCAGGTTAAAAGACAAGTGTCTTTTTTTCTGCCGTCGGAGTGCCTCATTAGAACGTTCCCTTCAGCATCCATCCTGTCTCCTTCCCACATACACCCACACAGCTATGCATGTAGGATTTAAACTGGTGTGTGTGTGTGTGTGTGTGTGTGTGTGTGTGTGTGCCACGATGCGTGCGCGGGCGCCAGTGTGTGTGTGTGTGTGTGTGTGTGTGTGTGTGTGTGTGTGTGTGTGTGCCACGATGCGCGCGCGGGCTCCAGTGTGTGTGTGTGTGTGTGTGTGTGTGTGTGTGTGTGTGTGTGTGTGTGTGTAATAGCAGTAGCACATGAAGTGGCACACCCAGAGAGGACACACTTTGTTCGAGACGTGATATGTCAGTACTCGATGATGAACTAAACTTTATCATGGAATGCCCGATATTTCAAACTGAAAGGCAAATGTTTTTACTGTACACATTTCGCAGAAGAGTTTCGTCTTTCAATTTTTGCAGATTCCTGTCACTAGACACATCAAAGAAAGCAAAAGTAAATCTTGCCTAGTTCCTTAAAACATGATAGTAAAGTCGTATAAAATTTGTCCGTTAAAGGTTTCTGATGTTCATGATTACATGATGGCGTGTATAAATATATATATATCTTGGTTTAAATTAGATTTTTTGTTTTTTGTTGATTTGTTTTGTTTTGTTGTTGTTTGTTTTTTTTTTATGTGATTCTATTGGCTGTATTTTGTATACTGATGTACTTCATCACGTTCTTTGTGTTTGGTATTCCTCCACACCCCAAACGGGGAGAAAGGAATAAAATCTTTGAAAATTTGAAAGTGATATTAGACGGTACCTATGCAGTGTGAAATGCCAATTAGGTGTGAACAGTTCTTCCAAGCTAATGCATACCCTGGCGTATTCCGAAAGGCCATACATATCCGCCGGTAAACTCATGCAGATCGTTTCTAGCTAGCCTATAAACCGTTCCAAGACCTTTCCATGCTCGGGTCGTAAGTTCGAATCCCGGCTAGGGCCAAATATTTGTGCTGGCTTTTTCATCGTTGTCCCGTCTTTGATATTACCCGTATGTGGTGGGGGGAGCCGGGGTGGCCGAATGGTAGAGCGTTGGACTTCTAATGCTCGGGTCGTGAGTTCGTATCCCGGTTGAGGCCAAATATTTGTGCTGGCTTTTTCATCGTTGCCTCGTCTTTGATATCACCCGTATATGGTGGAAAATGACGTTAAACTCTCCAACACCCACCCACCCCCGTATGTGTTGGAAAAGAACGTTAAACTCCCATGCAACCACCCACCCACCCACGCAAGACCTTTCCAGCTTGTCATGAGGACAATTACGACAAAGACTGGTGGACAATCGCGGTTATACGGAAGGGGAAAAAAGCAAAAAAAAACTCGGAACATGATGGATTGCTTTTAGTCCCCTTGGAAACCAAAGACGGCGAATTACAAGCCATGACAAGCTTGGGTAGAAGGAAAAGGGGGTGATGAGAGAGAGGGAGAGAGCCCCCCCCCCCTTACCCCCCAGGCGCTCTCTAGCGTCTCCACCATTGTGTCGGTATTTCCTGGGGATGACAAAGTTAATGAGAGAGTTTAGTGGAGGGTGATTTGAAGAACGGGTTCTGTTCTTGCGGTCTGAGAAAAGGTCAGGCTTCGTCAAGAGCCGATGCTTCCCCAGGTTTCTTCGGGCAGAATTGACAAGCAGCAATAATAATGCTCGTTGGAACATGCTCTTCGTCTTTTGTCCGTGCTTTTATGACAGACGTGAAGCTGTAGGCTATCATGAAAGTTGGCGACTGCATGAAATGTTTTCTTTCTTGTGTATCATAGCAAATGATATGCCCATAGCACGCTTTTCTCGACGTGCGTGCGTGCGTGCATGTGTGTGTGTGTGTGTGTGTGTGTGTGTGTGTGTGTGTGTGTGTGTTTGGTTTTTGTTTGTTATTTTGTGTGTTTGCCCAACTTATTTTTTGTGTGTGTTGTTGCTGTTGTTGTTGTCTTCCTTCTTTTTCTTCTTCTTCGTCTTCTTCTTCTTCGTCGTCGTCGTCATCGTCTCCTTCAAGTTTGTCCCAGCTGAAACCGTCCATATAATTAGTACCTCTGGTACGCCTCAGAAATTGACCACAACAGGAATACACCAGCTCAGTAAACAAAACAAAACAACACACACAAAAAGACGAAGAAGCTGTAGTTGTTCGGCTGAACGGCTGACAAGTACAAGCAAGATAATTATAGTTTGAAAAGGAACCAGTTACAGTCTTAAAACACTGTGGGCAGTGGCACAACACACAGCTACAGATTTTTTTAATTTTTTTTTGGTCCTCTCTCTCTCTCTCTCTCTCTCTCTCTCTTCATGCTTGATCACAGTGGTTTTGTTTGTTTGTTTGTTTGTTTGTTTGTTTTCTTGGAGGAGGGTCTCATCTTTTCGGTAGCCTAGATTGTTAGTTTATCTTTGCATATTATGTTGTTGTTTTTTCGTTTGTTTGATTATTATCGTAGAATGGTGTGAGGACTTCTTGTAAGATAGGCAGAGATGCCAACAAGAATTATCCTAATAAACGTTTCATCATCATCATCATCATCATCATCATCATCGTCATCTCTCTCTCTCTCTCTCTCTCTCTCTCTCTCTCTCTCTCTGTGTGTTTCTCTTGTGTTTTTTCAGTCTTGTGTTTGCAGTCTTGTTTTAGAAGCCTTCCCCAAGCAGCGACAGCTCCCATTTTTCCTCTTCATTCACTAAGCAACTGTATCTTGTTCTCTTGTTTCTGTCTCTCATTAGCTTTATCCGCAAGACGTGTCTTGTCCCTTGGAAGGCAGCAGGGTCTGTTTAAAGAGCTTGGAGCTAAGCAGACAGATCGATCACGCTCCTCAAATAAACTCCGTTGACAAGAAGTGAGACTGAATACTGGATTGTTATTCTCACAGACAATGCTACCGTCATTTGGACAAAAAAGGACCTAAGCGTTTTGGGTTTTATACAGTCGTTTAATACCCTTTTCCAGATGTGAGTGTGAGTATTGGACGGCTGTTCTCTGAGACGATGCTACCGTCATCTGGGGGAAAAAAAGACTTAAGCGTCATGAATTTGAGAGGTGCTTAGGCCTCTTCTCCAGACGATGGTATGTAGAATGCTTGCTTATCTCTCTTATTCTGTGTCGGATGGAACGGCCGTGGTCGGGGAGTGTCTTCGAACGGAAAGGAGTGAGGAGAGGTTTGGGACTGCATATAAAATTCGAGATCAATACACTTTATTTAACGTTAAAAAATCATATAATTATAACAGTGGCCGAATGTGTGTGTGTGTGTGTGTGTGTGTGTGTGTGTGTGTGTGTGTGTGTGTGTGTGTGTGTGTGTGTGTGTGTGAGAGAGAGAGAGAGAGAAGGAGAGAGAGAGAGAGAACACACACCCACCCACACACACACACACACACACACACACACACAGGCAAACAGGCAAACGGACACAAGACAGAAAGAGTAAAACCGAATACCATTCATCAATACGTAAGAGTCACGAGGTTGGTGTGCTTGCAAATTATAATCTACACGGCCGGTTCCCTTCACCTATCGCCATATTCATAAACTTCGCTCGCTCGTGCTCGTAAGTTACTGCTTGCTCGGTTTCAGCATCATCCTTGCCAACGGGCGTAATGCGACGTCCTAAACCTGTTAAGAACAAACAGATCTTTTCCTTGACGGAACGGATAAACCTTAAACACATTCAGAGCCATACCCCACTTATGCTTTGTCTTTCCCTCCATGCTGGAGCACTTAACTTCTGATCTCGTCCAGATTTCATCTGGCAATATCCGAAACGATCGCTGGAACTTTGCCTTGTAATGTTGTTATGTTTAATGCAATAGATGGATAGACGCCGAAATGATTTGAGAGGGCATTGCGTTGCCAGGACGAAAGAGGAAGCTCGATAACAGAATGTAGTTTTCTCAAGGGAATATGCCAGGAATGATTCTGTGCCCGAATCGCAACACAAAAAACAACGCTTCAAAAACTGTTCTGGATCAGCTAAGACTGTGGGGAAGGGGACAGTTTGTGTGAGGCAGATTTGACCCCCCTCAATTTCACTTGAACAAACCACGTGTACTTCTCAGCCTGTGGTGTTTATGGATATGTGTACATGTACATTAAAAGCCTCTACGTAGTGCACATGGAAATGCGTGCGAAGAGGTACCATACCATACCATACCATACCATATCATACCATACAATACCGTACCGTACCATAGTACTTTACCATACCATGTCATGTCATTCCATGCCATTTCGCACGATACCATAGCATACATGCAACACAATGCCATGCCATGCCATGCCATCCCATACCATACTGCCATACCATACCATACCATACCATACCATACCATACCATACCATACCACACTATACCATAATGTGCAATCTGTTAAGTAAATAAAATCTAAGTAATTTTTATTTTCGCTCCGTATAACTCTTTGTAGTGTTTTGCTCAATCGATTCCACTGTTTAGATGCACAATCAAAACATTCACTCAACGATTTCCCAAAAAAGTGAGAGGACAACGGGATATCGGTACTAAACAACAGCAACACCTCATCTGCTAGTACGAATACGGCGCAATTAATAGAAGAGGAAGTATTAAAGGACATTTATTGCAGGGATATTGTTTGTTTATGTTTGTTTGTTTGTTTGTTTGTTTGTTTGTTTGTTTGTTTGTTTTTGCCTCTCCAAGTCCTCATGCCTAAAATTGCCAACGCCGATATTGCAACACTGCATATGAATCATGAGAAGGGAGATGATGAACTGTTGTTAAAAAATGGCTTTTTTCCTTTCCCAATCCATTCCCAAAGCCACCGCCGGCAGGAAAAAGGACCTGGCCGCCTAGAACATCCACAGCTCGTAAGCCTTTTATTCCAGATAACGGTACAATAATACAGAGATCATTCCTCCCACGAGATATGCACTGACGATTCCAGCAACCTCTCCCTACCCATATTTCGCACCCAAAAAAGCCATCAAGTTCCACGCACGCCGGTCTGTGCCATTCCTATTCACAGCAACGTACAATGGCAGTGAAATGGTCACATTTCAGCATAATATTATATACAAACCTTTTGTCCATGCACGGTCTGCTGTTCAGTCGTTCCACTGCTTCAAAATATATAACTGTGAAAAAAATATAAAGTGAAATCGACCAGTCAGATTACTTTGTTATCCCCAAGGGCAAAATCGAATGGACTGTTAATAAATCAACACACACACACACACACACACACACACACACACACACACACACACACACACACACACACACACACACTGACTACGCGGCACACGCACACGCACGCACACACACACACACACACACACACACACACACACACACACACCACGCGTCACACGCACACGCACACGCACACGCAGGATCACAGTCCATCACATACAAACCTCTTGTCCATGCACGGTCTGCTGTTCCATCGCTCCACTCCTTCATAATACATAACACACACACACACAAAGACACACACGCCAGCATCCAATGCTGTGGGTCCCAGTACAGCTGAGGGGAGACTGAGGCATATAAGACCCGCACCTATTGAGAGGTCTGAACCAAACGTATGAAGGGAGGTCGGAAGTCTAAGTCTGTGCTTCAAAATCAAACCGCCATGCATTACAACATGCCCTTCTGACATGGAAAGAGGTGGTAGACTGGAAGACGCCTACTGGCAGACTGGAGGCCAAAAATACTCTTCTTCAGCCAGTTCCTCGCTGATCCCTATCCTATGAGTATACGTAACGTTGTCCGTTACAGATGCAGATGGTTTATTGCGTAGGCATTTTGCCCATTCGCATGGGGATAGGGGGACGGGGGTCAACAACAATGATCCATGAAAAAAAGCGTTATGTTTTCCAAATATTAACATGTGAAAACATGGCGTGGATACTACACATCATTCAAAAGACTTCTGTCACAGGCAGGACTTTTTCCCTTTTGAAATAACTGTTTAATTCTTACGCATATCATATAATGCACCAAAAGCTAAGCACACAGGTGAAATGCCACGTTAGAACCACAGTACTGTCAGCGACCTAAGCAATGCCGCACACGTCCCGCAAGAATGAACTGAGCCCAGGCCGACAATGAAAACAACATGAAATTGGTTTAGTATGTGCAAGAACTTAAGTATGTCACAGCAAATCCGTCTCATACAACTACAGTCACACAAACACATTTCAACATTACAAATCATCGCTGCATTCCATATGTATGCAGCAATCAATAAATTATCCCATAATTGACCAGACAGACAGAAGCCTCAGGAGATTTCGACCAAAAATACTCTCGTCCGCACTGATCCCTATCCTATACCATAAGCATACCGCCGTCCACTCAAGAGTATGGATCCGGGAAAAGGAAAGAGGGATAGACTCGATCGTGGCCAAAATACATGCCTTCCCCATCCCATGCTTCTTCACGTACATTATGGGGGGACCCATCCCTTCCCCAAGGAGATGTGTCGATGGGTCTGTATTCGCATCTCGTACATAAGCCATAAGACACGCACTCGGGACACCCACGTGTGCCATTTCTATTCGCAGCAACCAACGAGGACGTACCAGTGATCTAAACTTGGCACACGCAGTCTCTAAATCACTTCCGTCCAGGTTATTGACCAGTGAAAGGCCTTCTATCCTTTTGCAAGAACGGCAGGGCACACCGGAGGCAGTGGGCTGGTCGCGGCCCATCTCCATTCACAACAGCGAACGAGGATCACATACCATTGACCTAAACTCGGCACATACACTGGTACAGTCCTTAAATCACGTCCAGTTGATTGGTCCTCGAAGGCCTCCGGTCCTTTTGCAAGAACGACAGTGCATCCTCGAATGCGCAATCTCCATTCACAACAGCGAACGAGGACACACCACTGATTCAAACATGGCACATACAGATCCTAAGTTATGTCCATCTGGTCCATCCACCAGTTTATGGACGAGGGAAATGCCTCCGGTCTTTGTGCAAGAACGGCAGTCCGCAAGGCAAGGTCGGTCAGTAAATATCGCTAACGTCGTCCCAGTCCAGTAATAACGACGTAGGAGCCTGTGGAAGAAAGGAGATGGAGACAGAAAGGCTTCTGGGAAGTCTGTGGCCACAACGCATCTCTTCCTCGTGCCTGGCCTGTTTATGTAGACACGAGGGTCACCACTCCTCCGGAACTGATGTATTGACGAGTTTCTATTCCTCTCGAAAACCAGACGCCATGAACTTGATAAATCAATCAATCAATCAATACATCTTTATTATTCCAGAGGGAAGTTTGGGTGTGGCAGACAAACAAAACAATAACACACATCAAATAAAAACAAAAACCCAATAAGATAATACATAATAAACACTACAATTAAAATAGAGATTTCTATGAATTAAAGATCACATAAAACAGACACATACACAGACCCGCAGCAAGCATGCATTTTTCGTGGCAGCGTTGTGCTCTACCACGAAAAATGCGTGCTTGTTGCGGCAAGGGAGACAACTCATGCAGGCAATAATCTCTAACCAGGCTGAAAATGTACTGTGCTGGTGAATGCGACAGTTTCCACCGCTTCTGTGCACATTGTGAAATAACACGAGGGCCTCAAAGTTGTTCGCAACTGTCCACTTTTCTTGTCACCAAGTATTTTGAATTTTTCCTTCTTAGGCATTACTAAGCTCAGCCTGCTCTCTTTAGCGCTGTTGCAGGGGCTAGAGGATCGCCGCCCCTGGAACAGGGTTGACATTTAACGAGATAGGTCCCACAGGCCGGCCACATTTAGGGCAGCAGCGGTCAATAACTCGGGTGAAAGGCCACCGGTTCTGTCTGATTACCCACACAACGCGGAAACTGGACCCAGTGGTGTGTTTAGAAGCGGAGTGGAGATGGGGTGGTTTTGTGTTTGTCTGCGATTTCGATTCAGTTCGGTGTCAGTGGACTCATTTGCATTGAGTGTGTATTGCAGCCGTTATGTACTGTTGCCAGAAAGAAGAGTTCAAACAGTTATGATCTGTGTGAGTTTGCGAAGTTCTGTGGACGTTTCTGTCCAGCGTGTACATTGAGCTGTATAAATATAAATATAAATTATTCGCATTTCCCACAACCTAGAAACGTTCTGACAAATTACACAATGTGAAGTACACAGGGGCTTTTAAACTTATTCCTTATTAATTATTCTCATATTCATACGTCTTCGATACTGAAACCGCTCGTATCTCATTGAAGCTGAGCAAGCAGAAGACACATCTCCGATTTGTAGGTGCAGTATTAGAGATCAAAGTTAAAATGTCTGTGTTGTGGGAATTACAAAAATGAGAATTATGCTTTCCAGAAGTTGTTGCTCCCACTCTCGTTGTTGTTGTGGTTGTTGTTACTTATGACGATGATGGTGATGTTGTTGTAGCTGATAAATTTTTTTGTGTCGGATATAGACGACTTAGCCTAGCGAAAACAGATACACACTGACACACACACACACACACACACACACACACACACACACACACACACACACACACACACACACACACACACACACACACACACACAACTCTTTGTTAGCGATAGCCGATCAGGGGTTAAATGAACTAAACTCCCAGGCAATATTTCTCGAAGCAGAATAAACTCCATCCCCCAACAAATCGTAAGCTGATACTGGGATAGCTATAACGCGCCAGCCGCCAGACTATGGCACTGCACTCTAGTTCATGCTACCCAAGAGGGCTTTTTCACCATGAACAAGAATGATGCGCTAACGAAACGGTGAGCTGCAGTTCCTGAAGAGGCAACTAATTTGTCCCGATGGTACAATAAAACGCTGGCTCCAGAAGCCGGCTGATTATGCCTGGCCCCAGTACACGGGAATTAATCAAGACGGCGGCGAGTTTCATGTGGTGCTACTTCGATTTAAATTTTTAAAGCCACTTGTCTTCTTCTCTGAGAAACATCCCTTCCCTCCTACAGTTTAAAGCAGAACTCAAAACACATCTTTTCAAACTAGCTTTTAATCTTTAAGCTCAAGTTAAACTCCACCGCCTGTATTGATGTGTATACTAGTTGAAATGTGTGCGTGTGAATGTTGTGTGTGTGCGTGAGCAAAAGCGCATTGAGTGCTTTTCGAAGCAGAACTCCGCGCTCTACAAGTGTATTATTATTATTATTATTATCTGAAATATGAGCACATGCACACGTCCTTACACGTTTTAGTGAGGGTGGTAGAATGCTACTTCGAATTTAATATTGTGACGGGGATTGTTTGCAGTCTCGGGTAGTAAAGCTATATGCATACGTGCATGAAAACGTCTCAACATCATAACAACGTTTTCTGGTTGATCAATGGTTCCTTATTGTTTCAAACCGACAGACTGAAATCCAGTCAGTGAACTGTGGCACCGGAAAAAAAACTCCTTGAATTTCTGGCGTCGGTGTGAAAGAACGGGTCAAGGTGGGAGGGTGGGTATTTTGGAGTGTAACATCCTTTTCCACCACGTAAGGGTGATAGGAAAGACGGGGCAACGATGAAAAAGCCATCACAAATATTTGGCCCCAGCCGGGATTCGAGAAAGAACGGGTCAGTTTGTCACACACACACACACACACACACACACACACACACACACACACACACACACACACACACACACAACAACAACAACAACAACAACAACAACAAAAAAGCACGATATTTACATTACGTGACACGTTACCATAATGTAAATATTGTGTTGATGTTCGCATTTTAAACAGACGGTTAACGTTTCTCTGAGCGCAGTCGCCGTCAAAAGTTTCGAATCCAAACGAAAAAGAAGGCTAACAAGACAACCCAACGTGTTCCTTATTCGGGGAGTGACAAAACCAGGTGACAACTCTAACCTTAACGCTGTCTCCTGTTTTTCGTCTGTTCAGAGAGGATCGAATCATCATCCGCCATCTTCATTAACCCCCGCGCCAGTGTGACTAGAGAACCAACAGAAGGGGGCGCCTCAGCGGAGAACTGACCTTGGGTTTTGCATTCATCACCAGAGAATGGTCATCTTCTGGACATAAAAGCACTGCCCGAGTCAGTCCGAGGACAGATTCCGTTCCGTGATGGGAGCCCGGATGTGCTCGCCTTGTCACCGTGAAAGAGTTTGGGAGATCAGATCAGAACTCATCGGCGTTGAGATGTCACGCCAGCCTCAGTACAAGCCGATTCAATCCTTCAGTGAGTGGGCAGGGTTGGGATTTTTCCCCCACCCAATCGAGTCAGTTTCACGTGCAGACACGAATACGGCTTCTTTTCCAACCTAATGCACTTCCATGGAATATGCATTACGTAGACACACCATGTCCGTTTTCCCAATGAAGAGTGGTCATCCGATGAAAAAGAAAACAAAAACACGTGATATGGAAAGAAAACAGAGGAAAATAAGCAGTGTGATGCAGTCGCATCGTAATTGTCACCTACACTGGCAGTAGTCCCCGAGATAGCACAAAAGACGAGAAAAGTAGCGACAAAACCTCTTCGTTGCCTCAAACTTTGGTATATCTATCCACGGCGTACAAGCAAAGGCAAGATCGACGGGATCAAAGAATTCGCGTGCACGGAGAATCTGGACTAAAATAGTTCTACCGTCATCTGGAAAAGAGGGCGTAAGTGAGATGGATTTTACAGGAGCTTAGACCTTTTTATCCGGATGAAGGTAAAGATCACGCCGGCAGTTCAATGAGATGCCTACAGATCCGTTGCGGACATTCACAGCATGGCGTCGTATGTGTTTCTAACCGGCTAATATTCCTGTTCGATGCTAAACGAGATGGATGTTTTGAAACAGCGCGGCAGGAGTTCTTCTTCCGGGCAAGTCCCACATTCCTATGACCGAGCACATCGGGGAGAGGGGGGGGGGGGT
Source organism: Batillaria attramentaria (assembly GCA_018292915.2). Classification (NCBI taxonomy): domain Eukaryota; kingdom Metazoa; phylum Mollusca; class Gastropoda; family Batillariidae; genus Batillaria; species Batillaria attramentaria. The sequence continues at coordinate 1,458,670 of JACVVK020000079.1, forward strand.
GGGGGCGGTAGAGGAGAGGGAGAGAGAGAATGGGTGGGTGGGTGTTTGGGAGTTTAACGTCCCTTTCCACCACGTATGGGTGATATCAAAGACTCAAAGACGGGGTAACGAGAAAAAGGCCTGCAAAATATTTTGCTCCAGCTGGGATTCGAACTCACGACCCGAACATTGAAAGTCCATCTACCATTCGGGTATCCCGGCTCCCCGAGAGAGAGAGAGAGAGAGAGAGAGAGAGTACATCTGTAATTTTTAGAGTCAGTCACTATGTTTTATTTCCCTGTGTTTGATATTTCTCCGCGAGCGCATCACTGCTTTGAGATGTATTTGCTGCGCACATTACAATTCAGTTAAAGTTTTCTGGGTTTGTTTGCTTGCTTGTTTGTGTGGTGGTGGTGGTGGTGGTGTCAGTGTGTGTGTGTGTGTGTGTGTGTGTGTGTGTGTGTGTGTGTGTGTGTGTGTGTGTGTGTGTGTGTGTGTGTGTGTTGTTTCATTCTCCCGTTACTTTTTCTTTCTTTCTTTCTTTCTTTCTTCGGGGAGCCGGCATAGCCGAATGGTAGAGCAATGGACTGTCAATGCACGGGTCATGGGTTCGAATCCCGGCTGTGGCCGAATATTTTAGCTGGAGTTTTCTCGTTGCCCCGTCTTTGATATCACCCACGGCGTATGTGGTGGAAAGGGACGTTAAACTCCCAATCACCCACCCACCCTTCTTTCTCTCTTTCCTTTTTTTTTTTGTCTTTTCTCAGCTGAAATTTTCTGTTTGCAGTCACCGGCACCTCTACCCTCTGACTGAGGAACGCACCAACAAATATCCTATCAAAAACCAAACAAACAGAACCCAGCTTGCGCAAAATAAGACAGACCACCCTTGTTTTGACAGGCGGTTTACCAGCACTGCGTCAGCCCAGGCGATCAGCCCAACAGCAAAACCAGCATCATCTTGAGATTTGCTCTGGTCAGTATTTTGTGTAGTGGTGCCAACTCCACTCAACTGATGGGAGGGCAAACTGAGTTCATACAATCCGGGCGCGGATTAGCGGGAAAATATTCAATTAGAGGCCCGGGAACAAACAGAGCCCGTGCACTAACCAGTTTAAGGCCAGTTAATGAGCAGACGGAAGCCTGGTGGCGTGCTTGTGGCTGAAGGAGCCTGACCAGTGATTAGCAGGACGCCGTGTTCTTGTGCTGGCTAAACCCCCCTGTGTTACAGGCACTCCGTCCAGGGTTACCATAGATTTCATAGAGAAAACTTTGTTTGTGGTGTTGCTGTTGTTTGTTTGTTGTTGTTGTTTTTTTTGTTTGGTTGTTTTCTGTTTTGGTTGTTTTTTATATGAATGTAGGGGGGATGGGGTTTGTTTGTTGTTTGTTTTGGGTTTGTTGTGTTTTTATTTTGTTTTTGCTTTTGCTTTCGCTTTTGGTGTGTGTGTGTGTGTGTGTGTGTGTGTGTGTGTGTGTGTGTGTGTGTGTGTGTGTGTGTGTGTGTTCTTTTAGGACGGGAGGGGGCAGGGAGGCTGTATATTGTTTGTTTGGTGTGTTTGGGGTTTTTTGGTGTTTGACGTTTCCTGATCGTTACCCAACTTTGAATGCCTGCCCAATCGCCCATTCTAACTGCCCTGAAGGGGTGATTTTTTTTATTTATTTTTTTTGAATGGGATGGAATGAAATTCCTTTAAATACTTACACACTGGTTGATTTTGGTGTTTAACGCCAAGCAAACCACAACACAACCGTCTCACTGTCAGGAGGTTTTGGCCAACCATAGGAATTCGTTCTTACTTACTGACACAAGCTTTTGTCGTTTACAAACAATTCTAAGCTCAAAACTTTGCTTCCTTCTTGTCCAATTAGTCTGTCAGGCGCTTTGCGCCGTGCTAATATGCGCAGTTATCCCGGGGGTATAAGGTTCCTAAATCTTGTCCAAAGAAGGGAAATTGCCAATGACACTTCCTAGCTTTCACGGCAAAGACAGTGATCAGGTGTTTCAGGCGTAGTTTCCTTACTGTTCAAATTTGTTTTGTTTTTTTTAAATGCTTGTTCACATTCTGTTTGTGCACACATTATGTTTACAGGGTTCTCGTTATATAGCTTCTTGTATTCAATATCCTGTGGATTACTTGTGCAAGCTTAGGTAATTACGCGGTAACGTATACACCGGCCGGGACATGCTATGAAGAATATGTGCAATCCTCTCTAGTGTTGTCGCACGTTTGTTGTTGGTGTTTTTGATGATGATGATGATGATGTTCTTTTTGTTGTTTGGTCGCTGTTGGTGTTGTTTTATTTTTCTTTCTTTTTTTTTCTTTCTTTTTTTTTTTTTGTTTGTTTGTTTGTTTTTTGTTTTGTTTTTTGGTGTTGATGATGATGATGATGACTGTGGTGTTGGTGTTGGTGGTGGTGATGTTATATCGTCTACAGGACTACAGGCAAATGTGCTTGCCTACCTGTGTATGTATGTATGCTTTGGGGTTTAGATGTTGTTGCTGGTTTAAACAAGTTTATTGCAGTACGGATTTGCTGTTGTTTTCTTTTTGTTGGTTGGTATTTTTTGTTTTGTTTGTTATTATTGTTGTTACTGTTTGTTTGTTTGTTTGTTTGTTTGTTTGTTTGTTTGTTTGTTTTCGGTTGCTTCTTTATTTTTTTCCTTCGTTTTTATCCAGGTGCGGGGACAAGGCTTTTCCTTCTTCGTCATTCACTTTTGGCCTGGCTATGTTTTTCCCGGCCGTCGTTTTGCTGTCTGAGTTTCACAGCCAGTCTACCACACTTTAGCCCTATCCTAACGCCAAGACAAGGAGCTAATGTTGTTTAGGCTGCCACCATCACAAGCGGGGCTTTTACCTCCATCAGCGCACTACTACAGCTACTTATGTACTGCCGCCATCACCTTCTGAAAGGTTCACGCCAATGAACCATTATCCCTGGTCTGGTCTGCCCAGGCCTGCCGTTGACCCCAGCTCTCCCTCGCTCAGGTGAAGGACGACAGCCTGTCAATACTGTCAGTTATAGACACGACCTTGGTGACCACTGAGCGGTCATGTTCAAGACAGGACAGTGACAATACCTTGGCCAATTGGCAGCCCTGCTACAATGGTGGACCATTAGAGGGCAGGACTAGGGAATATAGTAGTGCGTGTGGGACGTCTGGAGTTGTGTGGATACGTGGAAGGAAGTGTCTGAAGTGTACTCGGAGAATAATTTGTCAGAAGGTTTTTTATGTTTGATTTTTCGAAGGTTGTTGTTGTTGTTGTTGTATTGTCTACAGGACTACAGGCAAACGTGCTTGCCTACCTGTGTATACATTTGCTTTTGGATTCTGTTGTTGTTGTTGTTGTTGTTGTTGTTGTTGTTGTTTTCCTGTTATTGGTTGATCTGTTTTTATTATTGTTATTATTGTTGTTAATATCGTTGTGTTTGTTTGTTTCTTTCTTTCTTTTCAGGGGCGGGGATTTATACTTTTGGGAGTTTAACGTCCTTTTCCACCACGTACGGGTGATATCAAAGAAGGGGCAACGAGAAAAAGGCCAGCACAAATATCTGGCCCGAGCCGGGATTCGATCTCCACTACGTACAGTCGATGCTGAACATACTTACTTACGTAATTCTCTTCGCTCCAGGGCGCCGATAACATAATCTTCTCCAGCCATCTCGGTCCTGAGCGAGCCAGCTGTTATGACCGTTTTCAATTTCATTTTCCAGGTTATTGACTGCCCCTTAATGTAGGCCTTTGGCCATTCAATAAACTTGACTCGAGTGGGCCAGCTGACTTAGAAATTAGATAATTTTTTATTGAATACTGAATATAAAGATCTAGAAAAAAAGAATGTGAAAAGAGTAAGCTTACTCTATCGATCTCGTATGGGGAAACACAAATCGTATGTCTTTTCTCCTTGCAAAATGAATTGATGGACCAAATCGTCCACTAGTCTCAACGGCAAATGGCCTCGCTCCACGTTCGGAAAGGACATGCAACAGCGGGCTCGTACAGCAGTCACTAGTGTACAGAGCAGTCTCCCCACGCACGCACAGGACCCGATTATTAATGCACGAGCAGCCCGCTGCCGCCTGACCTCGCACAATGAGGGGACAGAACTCCATAAAAGGAGGCTAATGCGCTTCTTTAGTCTGATGCGCACGAGTATGACCGGAGCTGAAAAAGTACAAGTCGCTACAGGACGCGGGGGATCCGATCGATGACATTTTGTACGGTTATAAATACATGGTATCGGGTCGGTATGCAGAACAATTTGTCTTACATATCTGGAAAAACAAAACAAACGCCTACCGACATAAAAATGGCCGAAATGTCGTCATCTGCTCACACAGCATTTGAAATCACAAAACAAAAGCCCTACACAAATGCTTCAACGTTCTGTTTACTCTACAACACATATCATTCAAATTTTTATTTAATTTTAATTTTTATTTTGCTTGGGGAGCCGGGGTGGCCAAATAGTAGAGCGTTGGACTTCTAATGCTCGGGTCGTGAGTTCGTATCCCGGCTGGGGCCAAATATTTGTATTGGCTTTTTCGTCTTTGCCCCGTCTTTGATATCACCCGTATTGTGGTGAAAAAGGACGTTAAGCCTCCAAACACCCTCTGTTTTGCTTTTCCAACCTAACTGTCGCACTTCCATAGAATATACACCACTTAGACCCCCAGGTTAGGCAGTCAGTTGTCAATGTTCAATGTCGTGAGTTGGACCCCCTGCCTAGCAACAACAGTAACAACAAAACTGTGCTGTCTTTTTGCTCGTCGCTCGGTCTTTGGTATCACTCTTATGATGTTACACCCATAAACATACAAATCAAAATTCAGAAATACTGCATTGTCCAGTACTGAAATAACAGGTATGAAATGGAAATTCGTCTTTGGACTAACAGCTCGAAACAAACTAAGAATGAAAAATTAAGATGTTAAGCCAATCAAAAACAACATAAAATTGGTTAGCATGTGCAAGAACTTCACAACAAAAACCAAAAAAACCCTGAATAATAATTAACTTGCAAATATCACATCTATCACAGCAAATCCATTCACACACACACGGCACACACACACACACACACACACACACACACACACACACACACACACACACACACTGGATCTGTCTTGTAGTCAGCTTACGTGGCATTGATAAACACTGCCTGATTTTTTTTTCTCCGTGATTCCAGACGACTAACCTCCGGAACAGGCCGACAACCTGCTTACAGCGGAGACGTGTGTAAGTTCACGACCCTACATCCACCAAATCGCCCATAATAAGAGACCTAACAGAAGCCGGTGGTGCGAAAACAGCAATGCACGTGCGGCGTGCATGAAAGTCTTGTTCCTTCCTGGAGATGTTCCGGTATTTACGACATAGCCATCCAGACAGCCCTTCGTGATTGGTCTGCCACATACAATTTCCTTTGTCTTCCGTCAGCAGTTTACGGGCACAACTGCCCCACTCCCGGAATATGATTAATGGACTGCTTGCACTTTTTTGTGGATAATCTGTCTGATGAATTGCAACGGACGCAGCGACACACAGAAACACACACGCACGCACGCACGCGTTTAGGCGTTCACGCACTCACACGCACACAGATATTGACGCGGGCATTAACACACACACACACACACACACACACACACACACACACACACACACACACGAACCAGTGTTAGTACAATGCAATATTAAAGATGTTAAGATAAATACTTTGCGTCTATTAATTCGGAAGGGAAAAACGTGGACTCATCATTTCATTCCTTTTATTGCAGGAAATTAATGTGTCCTTGTGATCAGTTGAGTAAAACATAGTAAAAATCAATATAAAAAGCCCATGCATTATCACAGATGAAAAAAGAAAAATGCTAACTCATTATTTTGTTTCTTTATATGGCAGCAAATTATGTCCTTGTGACCGGGCCGACAGAAACACACACACACACACACACACACACACACACACACACACACACACACACACACACACACATCCACCCACACACTTAATCACTCGAACCAGACAAAGTCACTGAAAAAAATCAATATCAAAGATGTAATTTACAAAAATGGAAATTTAAAGTTTTTTTGGTTTTTTTTTAAAAATGTGCTCATCAAGTGGCACAGATGGGAAATGAAAAACGCAAGCTCATCATTTGTGTTTCTTTTTATGGCAGGAAATTATATCCTTGTGGCCGGGTCGACTTTGATGCCTAGAGCGAATGCGCCGAGGAGGAAATGAAAGCATCTTTCTCTATCTGTCTTCTATTCTGAAGCTGTAGCCGATGGGAGGGGAGGGGGAGGGGGGGGCAGTGATGGAGGGGCGAGAGAGTTGGCCGGGGTGCGGGTGACACGAATCAGTCACCAGAACCCTAGATCCCCGCTGGTTATTTTTAGTTCCAAATCCTTTGCTGACCATCTGCTCACCACTACCGTCACCTGGACAAACGGCCTAAACACCTATCAAATCGATGCCGCTTAGGCCCTTTTCAGTGCAGATGACGGCAGACCATGCCTGTCTCTATGATTTTGCATGACCACGATGCCGTGCAGAGCAGGTTTGGTCATGTGAATGGAACCTGGGTATGGACTGCCAGGGTACCAATGCTTGCATGAGGCGAACCATTTCCTGATTAATTCTGTACTCCGCTGGGAACTTGACTACCTGGGGAGTACGGATGGTGGTTTTCAAAGACGGCGTCTTGAAGCCTTTGCATGCACGATCATACTAGGCGGTATGCGGTAGTGACTTAAGAATACTCGCACTATCATCATGCGTACAGAATATACCATAGGGCAATGGCAATGACACAGACCATTGCAGTGAGAATTCTTCATTTCCAACGGTGGACGATTTTCGCCAGAAGACCAGGGACATGGGAGGAAAGGGAAAGGGTGGCGTGTGACGGGACGGGGAGGGGGAGGGGGTGGGGGTGGGGACGGCGGATGGGGACAGAGGTGTCATCGCAAGTGTTTTGTCTTGGATGAGAGATCAGCAGGTCGTGGGATTGAGTTCAGGCAAGCCTAAATACGTGCGATTATTTTTTTCCCCCGCAGTTCCCTGTACTCGTCAAGTTCTCTCCACTCTATTCGTCAAGAAAATCCTTTCGGCAAGGATGTGACAACGTTGATGAACATGTATTCATGACACAAAAAACTGTATTAACAGTCTCTGCGTGCTCTTTTGCAGCTAAAACTCTACCCCACTTAAGCAGACCCGAAAGCTATATGCCAGCGCTAACGTCACATCAGAAGACACATAGAGGGAAACCCAAAAAAAGTGTATTCCGGAAGAAACCTCATCTGAAAAACAGCAAGTCGCCAAAGCCATGGCGCGAAGCCCCTGAGGCAAACGTGATTAGCCGCAAAGTGGGATGGACGAATAGGACTTGGCAGTGGTGATGAACCAGTCGTAGAATGAATTAATATCCGGCCCTTCATATTTAGGGTTCGTGAGGTTATCTGGTGTGACAGCGGCCAAAGGTGGCTGCCGGGCTTCAGGGTTGCTGGGTTGCCGTCGGTTTGGGCAGTTTTGTTCAGGGCCTGCTAACACGTAACGACTTGGAACGGGAACTGTTTTGGCTTAACTGTTTTTGTGTGACTCACAAGTGCATGGATCTTCCTCTTTCACAGATATACACCTCGTTGGGTCTTTAACACTAGGGTGCAGGTTTAACTGAGCGGAATTGAATCAATCAAATTCGATTGATATAAGATTCCTAAACCGTAACCTGAGCAAAACATGAACCCCTAGAGGAAAGACCAATCTGTGGAAAAATTTTACATTTTGCTTTTTCTTTCTTTCTTTCTTTCTTTTTTTTCTTTTTTGTCGTGTGTATCATCATCATCATCATCATCATCATCATCGTCATCTACTTCTTCTTCTTCTTCGTCCTCTACCTTTACTCAAAAATAATTTTGTAATAAACCCTCTGTCAAAACTTGCATCAAGAAACCAGTCCACGAAAACAGAACCCTCGCCTTGTCCTCCAAACAACCCATTTATCCAATCACCAGTCTTGTCCTCAGTGAACCAGCCAGTCGCCATTCTTGTACACGGTTACAGGCCTGGAACAGAGGCACATCCTGGGGACTAGCTCCAGGCCCTGAGGCAAGGGCTTCTGGTTTCCTGCGGTTACAAGACTCCTGGCCATTTAGCCGCGTTCAGAATTAGCGTAAGAGAGGTCTGTTTTATGCGCGGATGCCCACGACAGGAGCTGTCAAAAAGGCAACATCTCGACATGAAGGACACTGTGAAAAGATTGAAATAGGATGTGTGTGTGTGTGTGTGTGTGTGTGTGTGTGTGTGTGTGTGTGTGTGTGTGTGTGTGTGTGTGTGTGTGAAGTGAGCGTGTAAGGGTAAAAATTGTGGAAACAAGATAACCCGCTGGAACCGCCCGACGTGATGTGATGTAGTTTATTGAATCAGAGGTAATGGTCGTTTTCGCCTGAGAAACACTGACTCTAAATCGTTACGCCATGCGCAAAGATACTGAGGTCCATGGAGCAACACACACACACACACACACACACACACACACACACACACACACACACACACACACACACACACACACACACACACACACACACAGACGCTCTCTCTTTCGATCTCTTTCGATCTTTATGGGTCAACGGCCTAACAATAAAGTGATTGAGTCTTGAGTGTCTCTTTCGATCTCTGTATATACAATGTTTGATGTATATTGTTTAGAGTGACCGGAGGTTACTGGTCATCAGTATGCATTGCTTGATAATTTCGACCTATCCGTCGATGGCCATTTCTCGTCAGTGACTTTAACATGTCATTTATACCCTCTAGACAGGGTATGCAAAATGTATGCTGGATATGATGTGTGTGTGTGTGTGTGTGTGTGTGTGTGTGTGTGTGTGTGTGTGTGTGTGTGTGTGTGTGTGTGTGTGTGTGTTTTCTTATATTGCAAATTTTTACTCATGTGTATGTTTTCTATCTTTTATGGTCTTTTCTTTAGTCATTTTGTAGTGCTTTTTGTGTAGCAACGGCTGATTGAAAACTGACCAATGTATGGCCAAATCTTTTCCGTTGTAAAATAAAGTTCGTTCGTTCGTTCTCTCTCTCTCTCTCTCTCTCTCTCTCTCTCTCTCTCTCTCTCTCTCTCTCACACACACACACACACACACACACACACACACACACACACACACACACACACACACACACACACACGGCCGCGGTAGGTGCTGCTTTCAGTCGTTCGTGACACTGCTGGTTTTCAATGCATTGCTTGTACCTATTTCGTTCACAGCCTTGACTTAGATTTCAATGGGGTCGCAGAATCCATCCAGTGTTGCACTAACATCGTACTTTCACAACAGCTAGCACATCAGTCACAGTGTCCCAATGGCTGTCCTCAGAAGTGGGACAGAGAGACCGGAAATGAGCACGAGAGCTACAGATTACGTATTTCCGGTTGAAAAAATAGACTATCGATCAGATGGACCGGGTCACAGCAGGTCGTAGCAAAATCACTGTGGGAAGAAATGAAGTCAGAAGCCTAAAGGGGCTGAAAAGAGGGGGGGCACGGGGGCCGGGGGTGGGGGGCGGGGATGGGGAGGGAGGTGGTGGGGGGGGGTAGATAATTTAAAGCCGCGTCTGTTTTTCACGAGAGGCCAAAGATTCTGTGTTGAGGTCAACAGGCGCAGCAGTTGTATATGTTAGTCTAAAAAATTACTCTTTTTTTTTTTACTGAATTATTAGTTTTTTCATAGGACACATGTTTTTCATAGGATACATGTCCTATTAAAAAAAATAACAGCTGCTTCACTCAGCGTTTCCGCTGCATATGGTGCTCTCTCTCTCTCTCTCTCTCTCTCTCTCTCTCTCTCTCTCTCTCTGTGCGTGGGTGCGCGCGCGCGCGCGCGCGCGCGCGTGTGTGTGTGTGTGTGTGTGTGTGTGTGTGTGTGTGTGTGTGTGTGTGTGTGTGTGTGTGTGTGTTGTGCTGAAGAGTGAGATGGCTCTTGCGCGTGTCGGCGTAATCTGGAAAGACTTGAAACACCCGTTTTAGTATTTATAAATATTTGTTTGTTCACGGTATCGCAAGCTGCCTCTTCCCTGGGTAAAACGTGTTGAGATTTCCTGTCTGCCACTTCAGTTTCCCAAGACGGTGAAATCAACTTTCCGAGGAACTCCTTTTTTTTCTGCTGCCCCAACTCTTTGCCAACTTCAGTGGTGTTCCTCCCAGGTCATGGATGGAACCCACGGAGGACTCGGAAGCTGGGACAACTTTTATTATGCATGATGATGGAGATGAGGACGATAGTAAGATGATGATGTGGAGGTCCATGTGGTTTGGGACTGCGGGACAGGGCCGCATTCCACGCTTCCTGTCATAAATATACCCCGGGTCTCCCAGTCCATGATCCGAAGTGCTAACCACTACACTACGGGGACCGGTCATTTTTTTTTCCCGACAGGTGCACCTGAAACACTCAGGAACACACTGCACAAAATGTAATGCACCTTGTGGTAAACAGAAACGAAAGAATCTCCATGTAACATGTTTTTTGTTTGTTTGTTTCTTTGTTAAGTTGAGTTCACTCTCTTTCGGAAACGGAGAGCCGGGGTGGCCGAATGGTAGAGGGTTGGACTCTCACTGCTCGGGTCGTGAGTTCGTATCCCGGCTGGGGCCAAATATTTGTGCTGGCTTTTTCATCGTTGCCCCGTTTTTGATATCACCCGTATGTGGTGGAAAAGGACGTTAAACCATCAAACACCCACCCCACCCTCTTTTGGAAACAATTGTTATATAGTTACTCTAACACACTGAGAACTGTGTAAGAATGTATTATGACTGTGTGTATATGATGTGCATGTAATGTGTGTGTAATGAGTATGTAATGAATATGTAATGAGTATGTATAATGCTATTCTGCTATTGTAAGGCAGTTGTTGTTTTTTTGTTTTTTTGTAATGTTTTTTTTTTTTTTTTTTTTTGCTGCCCCTGCTCTTTGCCAGCTCCAGTGGTGTTCCTCCCAGGTCATGGGTGGAATCCACGGAGGACTCGGAAGCTGGGACAATTTTTCTTTTTATTATGCATGATGATGGAGATGAGGATGATAGTAAGATGATGCTATGGAGGTCCATGTGGTTTGGGACTGCGGGACAGGGCCGCATTCCACGCTTCCTGTCATAAATATCCCGGCATTAACCAGGTCCGGGAACTACGGCACCTGCGGTGCCGGCCGTGTAATCATCCACATCATAAGACGTGTCATACTAAGGGAAGCACCCCCAAAGTCGCACCCGTGAAGTGGGTGAAACTCGGCTGTGTGGCAACAGCCTCCCCATCGGGCCCATAGCACACCCGCTCTGGGTAGGAGCCGACCTAGGTAGGAAAAATCCCGCTTGCCTCGGCTGGGATTCGAACCCGGGTCTCCCGGTCCATAGTCCGAAATGCTAACCACTACACTACGGGGGCCGGTGCAGTTATTTATTTTATTATTTAATCTCCGCTGGGATTTAGGACGGTTGCCAGTCAAACCGTAATTTGATGTGGCGCCCTTGCTGGTCAGCTACTAGTGTCTACCGCATACTGAAACATGTGCAGCTCTTCTCTAAATGCCTGCGCCCTTTAAGCTCAATAACAGACGCGTTCAAAGTCGTTCTTTCGGTTGCTACAATTGTCTATCCAAATCATGTCATAACTTACTCTGACACACTGGGAAACTTACTACACAAAATGAAATGCATCGGGATGAGCAAAACGTGAAGAGGTCAGGCTTTTTCTCCCTACGTTATGCTGGATATACAACACGTCCAAAAAAATTTTCTTTCAGTTTGTACAGCTGTTCATAACACAGCTGTTCAATGAAAACAAGCCACGCAGTAACTCTGGCAAACTCAGTAACAGCCCACACAAAATGAAATGTATCTCGGTATGAACAGAAACGTAAAAAAAAAATCCATGTAACATTTTCATTAGTCCAATGTTTCATTGTATCAATGCTTCAATGTTTCATTTTCATTGTCCAACAAGTTCTAAACTTCTGCTTGCTGTTACTACAGCTTTTCATTCAAAACGAACCATAGATTAACTACGACAAACTCAGAAACAATCCACACAAAATGAAATGCACCTTGGGAACAGAAACTCAAGAATACCCTTGTAATGTTTCTTATTAGTTAAGCTTAGTATCCAGACTGTTGCTACAATTGTTCACTCAAAACAGTTCATACAGTAACTCTGTCAGTCAACGCAGATCGACAGCCCATTTGTTTCAGTATCTTCAGACCCGCTAACAGACGCCCTGGCATCAGGCACAATTCTTTTGTTACGAGATAAAACGCCGATGACAGACGGATGCTGATGATGATAGCATATACCCCTCGCTGTGTTTTCTTTGTCTGTACTTCATGCACTCAGGCCCTGCATTATTTTAGCGGTCCCATAAAGCATAAACCATACAGCCATGCATTTCTCGCGTGGACGTCAGATGCATTATAACAGCAAGTTGCGTTTTTATGAGTTGGGCCATCTGCTATTGTTTTCCGAAGCAATGATATGGAGTGGGATACGGATGGTACATTTCGTACGCTTCATTTGCGTGTTTGCAACTTATAGTTGCCTCGCTGGTTTATTTGTCTGTGTGTTGAAAAACCGACTGGATGATTAATTGTTGAATGTAATGTGCATGAGTAGATTGATAACGATGGGTCGCGGTTTCTTTATTGTTGTTCGTTCGATTTTTGCTGTTGTTGCTGTTCTTGTTATTTATGTGTTCTTGTTGTTGGTGGTGATGTTTTTATTTTGTTTTGTTTTGTTTTGTTTTATTTTATGCTGAAGGATAACGGTATGGTGATGCTATGGAGGTCCATGTGGCTTGAGACTGCGTGACAGGACCACATTCCACGCTCCCTGTCATAAATATCCCGGCGTTAACCAGGCCCGAGAACTAGGGCACCTGCGGTGCCGGCCATGACTGTAGTCATCCACATCATGAAACAAGTGAAGCACCCTTAAAGTCGCACCCGTGAAGTGGGTGAGTCTCGGCTTTGCGGCGACAGCCTCGATCCCCACTGGGCCCATAGCACACACGCTTTCTACAGCAGCGGGCCTAGGTAGGAAAAATCCCGCTTGCCTCGACTGGGATCCGAACCCAGATCTCCCGGTCCACGGTCCGAATTACTAACCACTGCACTACGATGGCCGGTGGTGATGTTTTTGTTCAGTAAGAGACACCTGTCTCCGCTTCAATACATAGTTTCAAGCTGTAATCGGGTGTTTTTTTGTTGTTGTTGTTGTTGTTTGTTGTTGTTGTTGTTTGTTGTTTTTGTTTGTTTGTTGTTGTTGCCGTTTTTAGGGGGTGTTTTTTGTTGTATTGTTTTTGTTGTTGTTTTGTTGTTGTTTTGGGGGGTTTTGTTTATAATGTCATTCATGTTGTTTTGTTGTTGTTGTTGTCGTCGTGGGAGGGGAGGGGGTTGTTTCTGCTTGTTTATTTGTTGCTTACTTCACATTGTTATTTCTCGCTGACTTGCGGAACGTCTGGTAATTGGTAAAGTATTTTCCCTGTCTGCCCAACAATGTCATCATTAAATTTTGTCCAAGGAGATTCTTTTTTCTTTTTTTTTAGCACGAGCCAGCAAAGCGAGCCACGAAACCACACGAGGCTCAATTTAGATTATGACAATGTTTATGTACGCCCATGCAGCGTGAATTTCGCATTTTTTGTGTGAACATGTTCAGAAAGAATTATCCACTCTCCAGCTTGTTTCGCCTGCCTGAGGTTGGTTTGTTGATCTAACATAATTGCTCATCCGAGCGTGATTGTTCAGGCAAACTGGATTTTACATGCGCTTTCAAGCGTGTCCTATTTTCTATGAAGGAAATCCTATACGAGCCCTGAAGTGTAGAGTGAGTAACGAAATGTCAAATATTTTGCAACAAAAACTCCACAAAACGTGTCGACTTGTCAAAACATTCATGTAGTGAAGGGGGGGGGATGTTTCTTTTGAAAAGATTGGATTTTGTTTCTTGAATGTCAGAATGGATGCCAAAAGGGAACAAAAATTATATTAAAGGTCTGCAATCTCAGCAAAAAGCCGCAAACATTGCGACTCCTTCGACTGTGCATAATCCAGGCAACTCTATCACAGTTGCAGAGTTTTCATCGCTTCGGGGACCCTTATAAAACCACGAGCACGAGTTTGCCGGGACATTATTTGGCTTTTGGTCAGTGGGCGAGACACATCGCTACAGTGTCAAGCGGATGCTGAGTGCTGCACGATCTTTCCTGCTCAGTGTCAAAACGCAAACTGAGCTGTGAAATCAGGCTGCCCTCGGCTTTTATTGGGGTATCAGGGACGCTGAAAACTCTGCAGCTGTGACAGAATTGACTGTGCTTGCACGGTCGACTCTGTAAAATTTGTTCACGCTTCGGGAAGCTCTTTGTTGGGAGCTTAGATCTTTAAGGTTGCTACGTTCGCACTTTGGGTTTGAGGAGTCATCAGCGTCTGAGAAAAGGGAGGTGGGTGGGGTGGGGGTTTGGGGGTTTAACGTCCTTTTCCACCACATAGGGTGATATCAAAGACGGGGCAACGATGAAAAAGCCAGCACAAATATTTGGCCCCAGCGGGGATCGAACTCACGACCCGAGCATTAGAAGTCCAACGCTCTACCATTCGACCACCCCGGCTCCCCTGAGAAAAGGGAAGCCATGTTCGGGAACCTTCATTGCTAACGGGCTGGTCTATTTCATTTTTTTCCGGAGAAAAGTGTTGCTGTTGTTGTTGTTGTTGTTGTTGCTGCTGCTAATTTTTTAATTGATTCTTTTAGTGTTTTGTTCTATGGTTTGATTTCAGAGCGGTGTGTGCATGTGTTGAGAGGGGGGGGGGGTGATTTTAAAAATACAGCCTTTTAAATATTGAACAACATCCACAAAAGTGTGGTTTCCCTTTGTGAATAAGGTATACGTATGAATATGATATCAATATGAATATGACGTATGAATATGCTATCAATACCTTTCGGGCAATTCGCTGATAAAAATCATCTGAAACAAAAACAACCATCAACACATTTGCAAAAGATAAATCCTGCCTTTATACAGTGAAAATATTTCACTGCTTTGACTTTTGCACTAAAAGGTTGCTTTGACACTACCCAGTGATGATACTACGAGGTCCACGAAGCAGTTAGTCACACCATACTAGCACAGGCTTTCAATGCCTTGTTAGCACTTACCCACTAGCCACGCTTGCTGTGATAAACACCCAAGAGCTACCAAGTATCATCTTCATGCTTACAGTACATGGACGTGTCAACTCTTTGTGCCGACGACTGGCGAGATACAAAAGATTTGCTCGCCCGAATTCTCGCCAGGGTCTGGCACACGACACCTTGACAAGGGCGGTAATTATATCCCAGTTATCTCCCCTGGGGGGTGTCACGTGTCGTCTTGGTGATGACCTGAGCAAGGAAAGGTTAATGGGGAAAGTTGTGGAGCGAGACGACACCGGCTTCCCCGTTCTGTCTGGCTGCTGCCTGATCGGTGTTGGTTGCTTGCCGGCAGTCAAATCTGGTGTGTCACGGGCGGATCCAGAAATCCCGCACCATCAGGCATTCAGATTCAGACGCTGTCATAGTTCACTCCCGCTCCACAACTTCATCTGCTGAGAATCGCCCTAAATCCCTCCTAGGATCGTCAATGAAGTGTACCGGTGTAATAATGAACTCCTTCATTGTTACACTCCATCCAGGCAGTTACGTAGCTCCTCTGACACTAAAGTTCTGTGCACCCCCTCAGTAAGAACTAAAACATATGGTCAGAGATCCTTTTCCTTTCAGACTGCATCTCTTTGGAACCAACTTCCTAAACCACTTAGACACACAGAGTCCAGTGCCAGCTTCAAACGCTGCCTCAAAACCCACCTATTTAAAACTGATTACTGATTTACTCTGCCCTTCCACACCATGTCAGCCTACTTGTTGTGAGATGTTGTTTAACTTTGAATGTTCCCTGTGAGTCTGTGTGTATGAAAGGGGTGTATGTATTTATGATGTACGGCGCTTAGAGCCTGATTCATTTCATGTATAGGCGCCTTATAAGTCGTCCTTCTTCTTTTTCTTCTTCTTCTTCTTCTTATTATTAATCCAGATACCCCCCCCCCCCCCGCCTCGTTTGACTCCGGAGGACGCTTAGCCTAAAGCTGCGTTGGCTCGGTGCACTTCCAGCCTGAAAAAAAACATAAAAAATAACTGACTCACTGTTACGTTACCTGTTATACGACCCACCATACACATTCATCTTGTGCGGGATTGAGAGTAAAAAACAAAAAAAAACAAAAAACTTTTTTCCCCGTGGCATTCCAAAGACGATTTTCTATTTTATACCTGTTGCTTTGCTTTGCAGTCACTAAAGCAAAGCAACAGGTATAAAACAGAAAATCTGCCATTTAGTCTGCCGCTTAAAATAATGTTGATCCGCCCATGGCTGTCTTTTTCGTAGCTGCAGCTGTTGCTGTCATTGTCATTGTGTTAAATGCGGACGCCTGTTGATTTGAAAATGCGGGCGACAAATCATGGACGTACGCTAGCAAAACGTGCCGTACACATTTCACCCTCAAAAGAAAAACAACAACAAAAGCAAATATTACAAATATACAACCTAACTAAACATACTTGTGGCTTTTTGTTGTTGTTGTTTTGTAAACCTTTTTCCCTTCGATATTCGAAATCAAGAGCAGGCTCTGGTAGATCCTCCACACTGTTCTGCCCTTGATTCCTGTTCACCATTTGCCATGATGTCAGTTGTTCAGGCTTTTGTCTTTCTCTTGTTGTTTTCTAAATTTTATTTTCTTCGATATTCGAGAACAAGAAGATAGTGTCCGGCAAATGTGAGCGTCTGTTGTTAGATCTGTCTTTGATTCCTGTTCATCATTTTCCGTGTGGTCGATTGAACAGTTTTTGGGGTTGTTGTGTTGTTGTTGTTGTTGTTGTTGTTGTTGTTGTTGTTGTTGTTGTTGTTGTTGTTGTTGTTGTTGTTGTTTGTGTGTTTGTTTTCAGCCGAATGTTGGACCCAACGTCAAGGGAAGCTAGAGTCACTTTGATATCCTTGTACACACACACACACACACACACACACACACACACACACACACACACACACACACACACACACACACACACACACACACACACACACACACACACACACACAAACGAGGCTCGTGTGGCTCAGGTTGTTAGCTGTGTGGTGAAATGAGTCCATACAAATTGCGATTCTCTTCTTCTGTCCATAATGGGACGGGCCTTCGTCGATGATGCGACGTTCCTATGCTGACAGACGATACAAATCGGCGCCAATTTACGTGAGAATTGCCGGCAATTTTGTTCAAGCTGCCAACAGATTTAATGGGAAACATTTTACGAGGGAAAATAATACGTGGCGTTTCTGAACTCTTCTGAGCACGCAACTGAGTTTCTGCCAAGCCGAAAACAGATTTTGCCAGTCATTTGTGTCCAATTTGTCAGGGTACATCACCCGAGGAGTAATTCAAAACCATTTCAGGTCTATGTCTGCGACTAATTGGAATATCAGGTGAGCAAATTGGAGTCCGATGGCACAGCATGGCGGGAAATGGCTCTTGTTCAAGGATTAATTGCAAACTCTCTCTCTCTCTCTCTCTCTCTCTCTCTCTCTCTCTCTCTCTCTCTCTCTCTCTCTCTCTCAGCCGCGAATTAGTCTTTGTGGCTTGCGCGGCTTTGAGCCCTAAAAACTCTCTCTCTCTCTCTCTCTCTCTCTCTCTCTCTCTCTCTCTCTCTCTCTCTCTCTCTCTCTCTCAGCCGCGAATTAGTCTTTGTGGCTTGCGCGGCTTTGAGCCCTAAAAACTCTCTCTCTCTCTCTCTCTCTCTCTCTCTCTCTCTCTCTCTCTCTCTCTCTCTCTCTCTCTCTCTCTCTCTCTCTCTCTCTTCACAGTGTGTTTTTCACACTCAAAGACTTTCTGGACTTTTTACCAATACTCGCAGCAGAAAAGTCACCCTAAAAATAGTCATATCTGGCAACTCAGCTTGGTGTTGTTGTTGTTGTTGTTATTGTTGGGGGATAGGTTATGTCTATTAAAATCTGAGCCACTAAGTGTAGGGGGAAAGCCATCTGAGACTAAACTGACGCGGGCTGTAAAAAATTAAAACAAATTTTGCATTTCAGGTAACGTATACTTGTTTTGACCACTGTTTCGTTTCAAAAAAAGCACTCAGTATTGCAGCGTATGCACTCCTCGACAAATTCAATTCAGGTTACTGAGTCACTGATGAAAACTTTTTTACCATTTCGTTTTTATCTAGGTAGGCGTCATCTGTTCTAAAACTAGATGCAATGACGTCATTTGTCATGTTTGCCTGCAGACATTCACCGGACAAACTAAACCTGGATGCAAAAATAAAATGGCCGGTAGGAACGACTGTGCACCTTTTTTCGTTTCTATAGGAGCTACAGAATTTGTCAGCACGCCTATATGGACTGTAAGATTCTCGGAAATGCAAGATCATGCGAAATTATACGTCAGTCTTACAGAAGTGTGTTATATTCTTCCACTTTGTCTGGGGGAAGAAACAAACAAAATGCACTTGTTTGTAGACTACTGTTTCTACATGTATTTTTCGAACTGCCTCAGCCTGTCCACTGGGAACGGTGTCAGAAAGTTTGTGAACTTTGAAGGTTCCGCACTGTAAAGAGCAGACTTTAACTCTTTGACGACGGAGCGCAATTTCTGACACACGATTTCCTATAGGAAATCGTGTGTCAGAAATTGCGCTCCGTCGTCAAAGAGTTAAGACACAAATATCCCACTCCTTACTCTCTGAACGACTTTACGTACAAGAGAAATCTGACTTCTAATGCTCGGGTTTCGAGTTCGTATCCCGGCTGGGGCCAAATATTTGTGCTGGCTTTTTCGTCGTTGCCCCGTCTTCGATATCACCCGTATGTGGTGGAAAAGAACGTTAAATCCCCAAACACCCAACCACCCAACCTGTCTGAACCCCCGCCCCCTTACACAGATGGTGTTCGCTGAAAACTCGAAAATCTCGAGTCAAACCTACATGATTAAAAAAGTGAAAAGTCAGCTTTTTTAAAAAGAAGTGGAAGAAGCCAGCACAGTCTATAATTACTTCCCGCCTTGGAGACATCATTTGGAGCAGATCCCAGCGTCTAGTGGCCCCCGAGTGGCTGTGAGAAAATGAAGAGGGGGCGAAAGTAAATGTTAAGTGGTGGGTGACAGGAGGTTGCCGTCTGATGCCTGTGAGACACAGCCGTCAACTGATACACGACTGCTACAGTCACCCGCGGGCGGCCGGCGCCTGCTGCTTCCCCCCCCCCCCCCCTTTTTTTTTTTTTTTTTACTTTGGAAGTGGGAAAGGAGGATGAGGGGGGGGGGGGGGCGAAGGGGAGAAGGAAGGAATTCTACCCCCTTTCCATCCCGCTTTCACCACCCTTACTCCGGCATTCAGCAGAAAGCTTGAATTTGAAAAAGAAATTGAAATAAGTTTATTTGAAAACGGTGGAAGTTTTGGTCTTGTGGCCAATTTATTAACTTGCCATTTAAAACAAAACAAAAAAAAATTCAACGTTCGAACATACTTAAGAGTGGAACATAAATAAACCTTCACACACACACACACACACACACACACACACACACACACACACACACACACACACACACACACACACACACACATTATTATGACTGGTTGGTTGGTCAGCTGGTTGGTTGTTTTAGGGTTTAAAGTCCTTTTCCACCACGTGCGTAGTGCGCGTACAGATGTGCGTCGTTAAACTGCTAAACACCCACCCACCTACCCACCCCGGAGCGGATGTGTGTGCGTGCGTGAGCGTGATTTTGAACGCTGTGAAACTTCACTACTGCTGTTCTGTTCGCCTGTGTAACTGCCTTGAGAGACCTAGCTGTCACAAACAATGGACCGTGTAAAACATAAATAAATAAATAAAAAAGGGGCGACGAACAGCCGGTGACTAGCAGTGTCACAACGTTTACTTTCTGCTCGGAAAACACTCATTGCCGGCAGTGGCAGCCCAACTAAACGCTTTGAAATTTCGCTGCAAAAGTGTATTGACTTGAAGTAAATTTTCACAGGCAGTTTGCTGTTCATTGAATCTTTTTTTTTTTTTCTTCTCTCTCTCTTAAAGCTGACATGGAGTTGGAAAGCAAAGTGTGCCCGCTCCATTAGACTGTGTACCCAGCCTCAGCCCCCTGTCATTGTACAGCGCACAATGTCAGTAAACTGAGCGGCTATGTGGGACCTGTGGCTCCGACGTTTTGGACTTTTTTGGAAGTGTGTTTGTTCCAGCGCTGTGTTCCGGTGGAAAAAAAAAGTATTGTCTTAACCATGGTTTCACATTTACGTCTTCACAGCTTTGCGCCCCCCCCCCCCCCCCCCCAAAAAAAAAAGAAAAAAAAAAAGTTTTGCTCAAGTTCAGAAAAACAGTTTGGAAAACGTTATGAGCAAAATAACTCTAACTCTTTCTCCTCGTTCCCCGTCCTTCACATCATCCATAGTATTACGTGGAGGAAAAGGGCGTTAAAACTCAACAACAGCAGCAGCAACAACACCAAAACAATACACAACAACAACAAATAACAACAACAACTACAACAGCAGAGAGCGGTGGTCTAACAGGTAGCGCCTCGGACTGACAGGCCGTCACCGCTGTCACGGCGATGAAGCGAGAGTTCGAATGCAGGTCGAGCTTGTGTTCATTTATGTGTTACCGGTTTTCCCTGCCTACCGGGCTTCTCATCGGGTGGTCTCTCTCCGGGTTGCCCGGCTTTCCTCTCCCAGCAAAACTGAAAAATTGGATTGGTATTGGGTGGCGCGCTGCACCGCGGCGACGCGCTTCTCGCGGGGGAAGCAGCACGAAATTTCCTGAAAGGGACAATAAAGTAGTAAAAACGAAACAACACACACACACACACACACACACACACACACACACACACACACACACACACACACACACACACACACACACACACACACACACACACACACACACACACACACACACACACACACACACACACACACACACACACACACACACACACACACACACACACACACACACACACAAACCAGCAACAACTCCAGAACCTGACTTATAACGTATTTGCGTTGTAACCATCGGCTCCTCGTCGGTAGGGACATACGCGAGCCCGAGCTTCACAGTGGGAACGCCGCGTTGTCGCATCCATGCCAATTGGCTCCGGCGACTTGCCGTGTTTTCTGCGCAAACATGCAACAAAAGTAAAGGTTTGCTCGCGACTTGGACATGTTTGAAATCCCTAAGTGGGGCGGCAATTACCCTCCCTTTGGTTCGAGTCGCCTCCCTTTCATCCAGTCGGAGGTACACGAGATGGCGCTGGGTCAGCGGGTCAGAGGTCGAAGGTCTTGTGACCGGGCGAGGGTGAAACAGCTAGGATTCTCCATGAATATTTTATATTTTCGTCTTCAGATACATATTGTGTGTTTCAGTTGGCACTACCGTAAAATATGATAATTTATGCATCTCCGTCACTCCTGCATATAGGGAAACCCCATTTCCAATGGGGAGCCGGTGTAACCGAATGGTATACGTAGACTTTCAATGCTCGGGTAGTGAGTTCGAATCCCGGCTGGTGCTGGCTTTTCCTCGTTACTCCGTCTTTTATGTCGCCTGTATGTGGCGAACAAGACGTTAATCCCCCAAACACCTGTCCATTAACCCCAGTGTGTGTGTGTGTGTGTGTGTGTGTGTGTGTGTGTGTGTGTGTGTGTGTGTGTGTGTGTGTGTGTGTGTGTGTGTGTGTGTGTGTGTGTGTGTGTGTTTAGTGCTCAACAAGCAAACAAACGACGTTTTTGGCGTACTGCACTCTAAACTTGATAAACTCTAATAGTGTAGTGTATCATCCCAAGACTAATATCCAGTGATTTGGCAAGTCATACTCATAGCTCTAATTTTAAGCATCCGTATTGGATGTATTTTAGTGAAATGATGTCATGCTAGACTTTTAAAGGTCGCGTCAGACTCTGACTCAGAGCCTTCTTTATAAGAACCTCCAGACGCAGACAGATTCAGTAACTTCTCACTTCCTCCAGTGGAGATCGGAAAGTGTGCTCCAGTACTTGTGCGACGCGCAAGCCGACATCGACTGAGACAGACAAGACAGAAAGAAAAACACACACACACACACACACACACACACACACACACACACACACACACACACACACACACACACACACACACACAGAGAGAGAGAGAGAGAAGTCGAAGCAGACCGATTTTGTGCTCCCATAATCTTTTTCTTTACGAGAAAGCAGCCGACAAGGTCGCTCTGTTTACTGGCTTTAATCCCGGAGACATGGACAAGCAAATCAGCGGTAACGGGCAGAAAATCCGCCACAGGAAACATGGACATGAATTTCGCATGGAGGAGATTAGGTCCAATGTATAAATTTACGAGTGAAAGTCTAAAACATGCTCAGAAGCCCGTGGTGATAAGGAACGACCGTACCATTGGATGGTTCATTTTGGAAGGTTTCGAGAATCCTGTCTTCCAACTTTCCTACGCTCATAAAACTTTGAAACACACACACACACACACACACACACACACACACACACACACACACACACACACACACACACACACACACACACACACACACACACACACACACACACACACACACGGTGGGGAGGAGGGAGGGGTTACATAATCAAACCGGACGACCTTTTCCCGTTGCCATACCGCTTCAAACGTTTCGACGACGAGTGCTCTCATTTAAAGCCGTTATTTGAAAATATGAGCATATAAACATCTTTAGATTGTAGTAACGTTATATGATTGTCCTTTTCAGGTTGGTAAACGGCCTCTTTCAATCGTTTTAACCGACAACTGAAAATCCAAAGCGTCGGTTAAAACGATTGAAAACCCAAAGCGTTGCGGGATTTTTCCTACCTAGGTCGGCTTCTTCCCAGAGCGGGTGTGCTATGGACCCGATGGGGAGGCTGTTGCCACACAGCCGAGTTTCACTCACTTCACGGGTGCGACTTTGGGGGATACTTCCCTTAGTATGACACGTCTAATGATGTGGATGATTACACGGCCGGCACCGCAGGTGCCGTAGTTCCCGTGCCTGGTTAATGCCGGGATATTTATGACAGGAAGCGTGGAATGCGGCCCTGTCTCGCTGTCCCACACCACATGGACCTCCATAGCATCATCTTACCATCATCCTCATCTCCATCATCATGCATAATTTTTTTTTTTAAATTGTCCCAGCTTCCGAGTCCTCCGTGGGTTTCACCCATGACCTGGGAGGAACACCACTGGGGCTGGCAAAGAGTTGGGGCAGCAACAACAAAAAAAAAGCAAAAAAAAGCGTTTTTTCGATGCTATTTTGCTATTTGAATTTGAAATACAAACACAAAAACGCGGTGCTATGGCGTGGGAACCCGCTGATTGACGATGCAATGATTTGGAGTAGGAGAGCACCGGAAAAACGCACGTCCATTTTGTTTCACTACCGTGGAAAAACAGGAAGCAACTTCGGGTGGTTTATTTTGGAAAGTCTAGCTTGTGAATCCCACTTTATTACACTTTTAGGCTCACAAGCTGTTCCGATGTGTTTTGGTGATCTCTAGCGGTGTGCCACTTAGACTCTCATCCGCTGGTACAGCCCCTCACAAAGTTGTCCATTCTGAAGCCTAGTAATCTCGTGATATGTGTATTTACGGAAGAAACCAGGAAGTGATTTTAAGCTGCGAGATATTTACGGCGTAAGAAGAGATTAAACAAGAATTTGTCTTGTTTTACTTGTTATGTATGAAGCAGGGAGGGGCGAACGCTTTGGTGTTGCATGAGGCTGATGTCACACGGGAGGGTTGTTTGTTTGTTTTTTGTGTGTGTGTTTTGTGTTTGTTTGTTTGTTTGTTTGTTTGTTTGTTTGTTTGTTTGTTTGTTTGTTTGTTTGTGTGTGTGTGTGTTGTTGTTTTGTTGTTGTTGTTGTTGTTGTTGTTTTTTTTGGGGGGGGTGTTTGTTTGTTGTTCTTGTTGTTGTTGTTGTTGTTGTTGTTGTTGTTGTTGTTGTTGTTGTTCGAACAAACAGCGCGAACATGGTGTTTTCCGTGTGAGATGCGGCTACAACATGCCTTCCTCCTATTTTTTTCCGGGGCGTGTTCTGGGCAGTTCTCCATGTTTGTTCGAGTAAAAAACGTCTCCCGTGGGTCATGAGCCTAACTGTAACTTGAACGAGCAGAAACATCATCTGACTTAGTTGAATGATGATCACGTGATTATCCTCGCTTTCTGTCGCATAGACGGTGATATCAAAGACGTAGATATCACATAGGCGGTGATACCAAAGACGTAGATATCACACAGATGGTGATACCACAGACGTAGATTTCACACAGATGGTGATAATCAAAGACGTAGATATCACATAGATAGTGATACCAAAGACGTAGATATCACAGAGATGGTGATACCAAAGACGTAGATATCACAGAGATGGTGATATGAAAGACGTAGATATCACAGAGATGGTGATATCAAAGACGTAGATATCACATAGATGTTGATATCAAAGGCGTAGATATCACATAGATGTTGATATCAAAGACGTAGATATCATATAGATGGTGACACCAAAGACGTAGATATCACATTGATGTTAATATCAAAGACGTAGATATCACATTGATGTTAATATCAAAGACGTAGATATCACATAGATAGTGCCAAAGACGGGAAAACGCAGAGAAAGCCAGCACAAGTTTTCGACTTCCGACAGGAATTGGAAGTGACGACCAGAGCATTGAAAGTCCACAGCTATAACAGTTCGGTTATTCCGGATTCCTCATTGATCGGGCCTAGTCACGGTAATCACAGTAGTTGCGGGTACAAAGCAGTACAGTTAAAGAAAGCTGATTTAGACACGCACCTCATCCCCAACCCCCGCATACCTCTCTCTCTCTCTCTCTCTCTCTCTCTCTCTCTCTGTCTCTCTCCATAAATTGGTGGGAAAAGACGTTAAACTCCCAAACACATACCCACACACCACACACCCACTCTCTCTCTCTCTCTCTCTCTCTCTCTCTCTCTCATATTTCTACGGCTTTTCATCTGGAAGGGTGGTATCGGGGCGCCCCGTGAGTACAGTAATTGTAAAAGGAAGGCAAAACCGAAAGTGTAAAACTACGCTTCAACACGTTAGTACTCCCTGAAGCTACACTACACCCCCCTAATCTTACTCCCTTCAGGACTCGCATCTCCAGTTCTACAACCAGGAAGAACGCTGGAAGCCCCATTTGGAGGAAGCCAGAAATAAAATAATAGCTAACGGGTATTTTCGAATGTCCTTTTAGCCAAGATCCTGTGGTTCCTTGTCCTTTGTTGGTAGGGTGGGTGGGTGGGTGTTTGGGGGTTTAACGCCCTTTTCCACCACATACGGGTGATATCAAAGACGGGGCAACGATGAAAAAGCCAGCACAAATATTTGGCCCCAGCCGGGATACGAACTCACGACCCGAGCATCAGACGTCCAACGCTCTACCACTCGGCCACCCCAGCTCCCCGCTTTGTTGGTATATGTACGAGTCTGCGCGTGGATTGTGGCGTGATCCGGTGAGGGGAAAACCCGACTAAATTTCTGCTCGTTTGGGGATTCGAACCATCGATTTCTTCAGACCCGTAGCCGGCAGACGCGTTAACATCTGGACCCCAATGACATTGCAGTTTTGGGTGGGTTGCGTGAATCTCAACGCCTGAATGTCACAGTACAAGCATTTGCTTGAAATACCCATAAGAACGGCTTCGAAACAAGAACTGATGATAAATACTAACAACAACAACAACAACAACAACAACAACAACAACGCCTTGTGATGTGTTAATTGTGGTAATAAGTACTTAACAAATAATAATAATAAGTATTGTATAGGCGCTTTACCCAATTTCATGAATCGGCTCAAAGCGCCGCGAACTGAACCCGACACGCACGCTCACGTGAATCACACGCATTCTCTCACACACTGGACATAAACACATTACAATCACATGGTGCGAAGGGTCAGCTCAGCTATTTAAATTTCGGAATTTAGAATTGCATTTATTTTTTCAAATTTTGTGGGCTGAACATTTCCAAAGCAGAGGGGGGAGGAAGCCGGAGTACCCGGAGAGAACCCCCGACAATCGGCCCGAATGAACGGTGCCAAATAATAGAGGAAAAATTCTTTGCCCCGAGTGGGACTGGAACCCTTGACCTCTCGCATTGGTGACAAGTCTCTTAACCACTAGACCACCGACCGCCCCAAATCTTTTTTCTCTTCAAAGTAGCGGCAGACCTCGCTGTGGCCCGAGCGCCAAGTTTCCAGGCTCATTCAGGACTTTCGCCTTCACAATACTGACAGAAAAATTACACACTGAAGGCCTAGGAATGTCAGGGCGTGTGGCATGTTTAATTTCAGGTAGTACGATATCTGTCATCACCCCTCTATCTCTTACTGACGCAATGTACCCATTGACAGAAGCCGGTAGTCTATCTAGCAGCATATTTGTCTGACAGAATCTCCAACTGTGAACAGTCAGGGGGTGAAGGCAGCAAAAGAACTGTGGCGTGAACTGGAAAATGGCTTTAAGTGGCATGAGTTTGATCGGCACTTAGTCTGGTTTACCAGGTAAGGGAAGAGCTGTGCACTGGATTCCCGCCACTCGAAGGTTTTATCCTGTCATCAGCGGTTGAGTTTTCCGCGTGTAACAAGCAGACATACTGCCAGTCCGACTGAGGACTGTACTGGAGAGTTCGACCTTAGGTTAGTATGCTAGGTGGAAAAAGAAATGCAACGGATATTCTGCAGAAAATAGTTTGTCGACAGCTTCCCATAACGTTTTGGTCAATGGCCTCAACAACAGAGAGCTGACAGTTCTTTCAAAGAAGGATAAACTCTGCGATTGTAGTTAGGTTATGTTGAAAGTAGTGAAATCCCAATGGCTTTATAGTGATACCAGTACCAAATTTCAAATGTCTGCCAATACAGTTTCGAGTGCAGATCATAATGCTCTCGACAGGAGATTGGCTTGCGCAGTTTTTTTTTAAATTTGTTTTCTGATAAAATCTGCGAGCTCTTTAGCAGGCAAGATATACATAAAATCACTCTCAATTTTTTTAAAGACTGTATTTGTGAAGCACTTTGAGCTCACTTTGTGGGGATATACGCTATAAGAGAATGCTATATTATTATTATTATTATTATTATTATTAAATTATATCATTACTGTATTAGTTTGTTTTGTCATCAGTGAGTGCGCCTGCAGCATTTGTTTTTTCGTGTGTGAAAGGGGGTAATTTCTCCGTTTTTCTCAGTGGATGGAAAAATCAACCCACACCTTTTCTCATTTGTTGAGTACAATATGATGTTATATCCATATTGCTTATGCTGTTCTGGAAGAACGAAATTGACATATAAACACATAACCCAGTATTAGGCACTGCCTGAACCTACAAGAACTGCTCTTACGATAACCTGCACGGTTTCTTCTACAGCCTAGTATACAAATCAAGCAAACACAATATGCGTACTGTTCCGGTACATACTGACAACGAGACTGCTGATAGGCACCAGAAATGAGCGGAATGAGTTCAGGAGTCTGCCTACCAGATATGTCAGTGACAATGTTGTCATACCATAAGGTTCTAGCCACGGCATGCTTTGCAAATCTGATGGTCGTTTATGTTTTGCGGAGCGGAGCCAAGGGTCGGTTCACCTATGTCACTATAAACACCGGTAGAAGGAATTTATGCCCTGGAGTTTTGACACTGAGGAGTACTGCCTGTCGTCTGGTACAGTTAATTTATCTCCGAAAAAGAATGCTTTTCAAGTTGTTAGAGGTAACGTGCATCCAAGGAAAGAACTTTGAGAAACTGATGGACCTCTGAGAGTGTCCGCTTACTGAGAAGGATATTTGTGATCAATTGGTGTGTTTGGGTGGTGTTTGTTTGTTTGTTTGTTTGTTTGTTTGTTTGTTTGTTTGTTTGTTTGTTTGTTTGTGTATACATGTAACAGTGTTTAAGAAATAAGTAGGGTAGCCTACAGTTTGGTACTTCTGTTCTTCACTACGGCACCCTTTCTTGATACACATAGAGAACGAGAGAGAGAGAGAGAGAAATTCGCGTTTGTGCCTCAGTAACACTAACGAATCGGCAGATGGTGAAAAAGTCGATCTAACCAAAAACAAATCATATACTAACTATTCAGGGTGTACGTACTTCTAGTCAACATTAGTTTTCTTTCCCGCCCCAGAAAACGTCCCATATATTTCGAAGCCAAATTTACAGGTTACAGACCACTAATAGCTTCCGGATCATGTAGTAAAACGCTAAATATAGTAGAAATGTTTTGACCATTTTAAAATTTGTGTGCAGAGAGAAAAAATGGCAATCTGGTGCTTTTTGTTGGCTTTGTAAATAAGTTTCATGCCATGTAATAGTAAAATTAGGGGAAAATGAGCCTGGCTTGTGGACTATTTGTATTCATGCGCGGCTGGCAAAAGAGCCAGCAGACGACCGAGGAATGAGGGGGGTATGTGGTCGCTACCAACATTGCCAAAATACGGAATATTGGAATTTGTTGAAATTTACTCTACACATGAGTCTTTGGCTGCCGGATTTTTGTGATTTTTTTTTATTTTTTTTATTTTTTTTTTTTTTTGGGGGGGGGTGAATTTTAAAGCATTTCTAGGGTGTCATCTGCAACGTTATATGTAAGAGGAATATATAGCGTTTTCCTCCAAATTTGCATCTGTGTGGTCTGTAGCCATAGCATCCAAGCCCCGACATTTGTCGACAGTCGGCGGCTAACAGAGTACAACGGCTGCACGTAACCCTGGCACATGATGGCGTAACCGCGTCTACCCTCCACTAACCCCTAAATTCTGCCGGCAGTGTGTGACATAAGCAGTTGAACGAGCACGTATAGCTATCCGAGATAACGTTCCTGCTTCAAAGAGGGTGATGATTCAACCTCATTATGGCCGTTCATTCTAAATTAGCGGTGATTACCTCTCAGCCTCGTGGTGCGGACGTCTTGCCATTCGAAACAGGATAACAAGTTGAAGGTCTTGCGTAAGCATCTTCCTAACAATGACGCCGGCCAAGGAAGAAAGGAAGGCATTGAAGGAAATGAACTGTTACTGGGCCAAACGAAGTATACGTAGTGTTCGAGGGAAACCAAAAGCTTTTTGAAGCAGTATTTCATGCAATTTGGGAAGGTTTATACTGACCTATCACATGCCGAAGACCAGTGTCAGCTTTTAACTTTTGCCGATTGATGTCCATGGAAATGTCAAAGAAAGCAATGCTAAACCTAGAAAAGTTTATCAAAAACAGTAATAATAATAATAATAATAATAGTAATAATAATATAGGCGCTATATGGTGGAAAAGGACGTTAAAACCCCAAACACCCACCCACCCACCCCACTCTCTCTCTCTCTCTCTCTCTCTCTCTCTCTCTCTGCGGCAGCATCTTACCGACCAGACTGAGGAGAAATTAAGGCTTCGAAGGCAACGAACTGTAGATCAAACGACGTACTCATAATAACGGTCTTACTAAGAAAACCAAAACCTTAGTTGAAGCGTGTTTCATGTGTTCTGGTTCAAGGGCCCTGCAGTTAAGGTAGCCGCCTGACGAGGTAGAGAATACTATAGGAGGGCGTAATTAGACCCTTGTACTAAACGACAGAAGGGTAGTTTTTGCAACGGAAGTCACTAAACAAGTTACATTCCCTCTCTCTCTCTCTCTCTCTCTCTCTCTCTCTCTCCCCCCCCCCTCTCCTTCGCTCTCTCGCTCTGCGTTTCTTACACACACACACACACACACACACACACACACACAGTGTCATCCGTTCCTTTGATCCCGTGTGTGTGTGTGTGTGTGTGTGTGTGTGTGTGTGTGTGTGTGTGTGTGTGTGTGAGAGAGAGGGGGGGGACTGGGCTTTTACATTTTAAAGTTTTAAAGTTTGAGACCGACCTAGTATGTTGACAGAAACTACACGAATTAACAGAGTTCTTAAAATCTGTCATCTAGCGCTTAATTAACCCTATCGTCGTTAGGCCGGCCCCAGGAACATTAAATGTAGACAGCATATCTTTACTGTGCATGCAGTTAGTGTCAGTGTACCCCAAGGCAGAACGCGCTGATTAACCCACACAGTTGGCTAAACAAATTAGTAGTGGTAGTGCTCCCCCCCCTCACCCCCACCCCCTAGCCCCCAACCCGTCTTTCTCTCAAACATACCCGGGCCCCTAATTGGCGGAGGCAGACAACCAGAAAACTCAGCCTCCTCACAGGAGGGTCGCGTTTGGAATAGTTCCTGGTCTTGTGACCCCGGAAATACGAGTCTGGTGTCTTGGCCTAAGGTGGTGCGTATAGACAAAGGTGTCTGACCCAAACAGCTTAAGGCGTGGTGCACGTGCTGGGTCTTGATCTCATTCTTATTGTTGTGGTTTGACACCAGACACTGCAACACCAGTCAGGCAGCATTTTGGAGAGAAATGGCGCATATAAGCAGCATGGATTAAAACTTCTGAGGAACGTAATATACCTGTAGGGTTTTGTTGTTGTTGTTGTTGTTGTTTCACCGAGATTAGTAACTGTAGATTTGTATCGTCTGCAAATTGTGGCGAGTGTAGAGTTGATCAAGTTTCAGGTCATGTTTGGAAGACACCAAACAAGAAGTATATGTGCCTGGTTTTTGTCTTTTGTTGCTGGTTGTTGTTGTTGTTGTTTTTTTGTTTTTTTTGGATTAACGGTACCCCTGAGTTCAAGAGGTCATCTCGAGATCAGAGGGTCAAGACTGTTCGAATCCAAACTCGGTCAGGCTTTTTCCAGTGCCCTCGTTTTTGAAATCACCCTCGAGATGGGCAGAAGACGTTAAATCTCAAAACTGAGACCTATCCAAGCTAGTGTGTTTTTACCTGTGTATCACCACCACACAGCCTGTCACAAACCATGGACTTTTACCCACCCTGCACCAGAACATTCACCCCCCAGCCGAAACTCGACACTGAAAACTCGGAACTGTAAGCTTCACGAGGAAAAATAATTTCACCTGACTACCGCTGTCAACTGTACTCCTCTTCCCAACTTCCAGCCGCCTCCTATATCTACCGCCAACAAAATTTGCGTCCTTGTTCCAAGTTGTAGGAAAAATTACCCCTGCACAAGGGAAGCTTTGACAAGTCTGCCCCTGCCAAATCTAAACACGCCAACCTTCCGAGTTGATATTTCAGGGCAGGTGAGTCTGAAAAAAGACTGAGGCAAACGTATCGTCTGTGAGCATAGAGCATCTTCCTTACGCCTCCAATTCACGGGGGGCAACCAGCATGGCGGATGTTTTCCTGCTGCTACTGCGGGTGAGTCACCTCATTTAAGAACATGCAGCCTCGTCAAATATCTATTCGCCGTAGATCATCGCTATTGATTAGAACTTAGGAGTCAGTGATCAGTGTACCGGCTGAAAGGGAATTAAATAAATACAGACTGACGTATGCTGAGATTCTCATACTTCATACAGAAAGCTGCGCCTGAGAGAGAGAGAGAGAGAGACTGGCTGAAACTTTACTTTTCAAGGATGAAATAATAGACGCACAGGTCTCTCTTACTATCTGTCCTTGCTACACTAATAAACAATAAAAGATGCATCATCATCAGCAGCAGCACACACACACACACACACACACACACACACACACACACACACACACACACACACACACACACACACACACGCGCGCGCGCGCGCGCTTTACAGCACATTTTGCGAACATTACAGCGTAAACGCTTATGCAACCATTGACTGAGAAAGTTATCAATTCATATACGACAAATACACATAGAAAAGAACTAAAAACACAGTAAGGGAAAAAAAACCTTTTCAATGGTTAGTGAGAAAAATGATGACTCACTTGAACCTTGAGAAATTATCAGTTAGTCGGACCTCAGGTGGTAGAGGAGAGAGAGAGGGGTGGGGGGGGGAGGAAGAGAGAGAGCAATTGTCAACTTGAACTTTGAAACATGGTAGCATCGGAAAGCACTCTTCGCCATTTGTATTATTCCCCCATGCCTCTTCAGTATTTCAAAGGCGGTCTTGGCATTTTGTACTGGACGACAAAACACAACGCCTAGAACAGCAGGGTCTTCCTCTTGCACACGTGGCGGGCGCCAAAGAAACTAAACAGCACGTCTTTGATACCGAAATGTGGTGTTTTCTTTGTTTTCCTTTGCCCCTTCCATTCGTTCCTAGACTTCTGCTTACAAAGTTCCTCCCCACTCTACGCCAGGTTGACGAAGGTCAAAGTTCTCCTGAATCTGTACAGCGTTGTCTTCAACGTTAATACTCAACGACGGTCATGTCTTTCCGCGTTATCATTTATTTCTTTGCTTTGGTAATTTTCAAAAGTTTCAGGGTTTAACTTCTTTTTTGCGTTTAGAGCATAACTTGTGTATGAATATGCGTTTTACCAATAAAAGTAGTAGTAGTAGTAGTAGTATCATTGTTGTTGTTGTTGTTGTTGTTGTTGTTGTTGTTGTTGTTGTTGCTTTTTTCAGAGTATATATATTAAAACTGCCGATTCGATTGGACATGGCATATAATCAGGGAAGGATGAGTTGTATTATTCTGAGTAAAGTAAGTGACATCAGCCATGGGCAAGGAACCAGTCTTTCATTCAATCATTCTCTGATGGCAGCAACTATGAAGGACAGGGTCAAAATTCGCACACATCCTTTTATTCTAGATCTCGTTTTAAAAAAAGTCACTTTTGCCATGAAAGAGACTGTGCACTTGAAAACGCCGTCAGTCCCAACCAAACGGAAGTAGCAGAAAGAGTTGTTGTCTAGGAGACAGTATGCGAAAAGAACTCTTTCAACAACAAGCACATGTCTTTTGTTTTACAAACAAATAAGAAGTTACTTCATCTACCCACCCCACCTGACACCCCCATCCCCCTTAACCCCCCCCCCCCCCCCCCCGCTCCCCCGCAGACACACACACACACACACACACACACACACACACACACACACACACACACAACACACACACACACACACACACACACACACACACACACACACACTTCATTTTTTTCACTCTTTTTCTAGACTAGTTTTTTCCTCGGCAATGAAGGCAAAACAGAGTAACGTTTCAGCAGCACCCAGCAACAGACGGGCGAGAAATTTGCAGACGATATTTTCTACCAGTTCTGGCAGTAATCGGGGAATGTTTGACATGTGTCTGCGTTGAGTTGTAGAGATGCGAAACAGAGATACACCTGTAGTTCTACGCAACACACAGGAAATTGCAGCCAAAGGAAGCAACTTGAAAAGAATGCAAGTTTGACAAACAACGAGATGAAGTTCGTCTTCTTTCGTCGTGCCAGTAAACAGCAGAAGAAACAGACGGTTGGCTAAAATGTCCGTTTGTGTAAGTAAGCATTGGGTTCTGGCAGTGCAAAAAAAAAGTGTAAATATACCCAGGAAGAGAAACGGTTGGCTCACTTCCCTATGTTGTGGCCAGTCGAGAGAGAGAGAGAGAGAGAGATGATGATGATGATGATGATGATGATGATGATGAAACTTTGTTTATCAACGGTAAAAGTTTTGACAGAAATTCGCCAGTGTGCAAACTTGCCGTTGCTAATACTAAAGAGACTATCTACTAAAGAAATAAGGGAGCAAAATATAAAAGAAAAAAAAGTTCAACACAGAAAATTATGCACTAAACTACAAGAAACAAAACCATAGAGACAATCGTCAGGTCAAAACGCATTCACACACACGTGCGACCTTTGTCACGGTATACACAAATCACTGGTATAATACTGAAATGATGTAAAATAGAAAATCACAATAACAAGTTGCCGCATAACGTACGTGCGATCCATCAGGTACTGTTTGAGTGCACGCTTAAACGTAGAAGTAGATATATTATAATAATATATTAGAGAGAGAGAGAGAGAGAACCGGAGAGAGACAGAGAGAGAGAGTGTGTGTGTGTGTGTGTGTGTGTGTGTGTGTGTGTGTGTGTGTGTGTGTGTGTGTGTGTGTGTGTGTGTGTTTACGTGTTGTCAATGCAAGATCGATCCGTATGACCAAGTGAGGAATACCTAAATATTACAAATTTAAGAAAAGGGTGGGTGGGTGGGTGTTTGTGAGTTTAACGTCCTTTTCCACCACATAAGGATGATATCAAAGACGGAGCAACGAGAAAAAGGCCAGCACAAATTTCTGGCCCCGGCCGAGATTCGACTGAACTCAAGAACCGAGCATTGAAAGTCCAACGCTGTACCATTCGGCCACCCCGGCTCCCCCCAATTTAAGAAGAGGTATGTGGACGATCACAGTAAAAGACAAGTGCTTGGGGGTTCGGGGCTGAGGGTGGCTGGCGTGGGCCGACCGGAAGAGACGGGGGAGGGGATGCAGATTGGGGGGAGGGGGATTTGTTGTTATTGTTGTGGTTGTTGTTGTTGTTGTTTGGTTGTTGTTTTTTCCTTCAGAAAAACGCCGAAATTCTGATTTGTGATTTTTTTTTTCTGTTAGGCGTCGTCTGCTACGTTCATTTTTGTGTGCTTCTTTGCTGGTGTCCAGATCAGAACAGTGTGTGTGTGTGTGTGTGTGTGTGTGTGTGTGTGTGTGTGTGTGTGTGTGTGTGTGTCTTCTGGAGTGTTTGTGTGGGTGCAGGTTCACCCAAAGACCCTTCTCCGGTCGCCAACTGACCTGTTAAAAACAGGACCAGCAAGCAAGGGGCTCGCCGTCCCCCAGGCTTCTTCAACAATCACAGAGGAAAACAGAGAGACGCATGTAGCACCAATTTTCTTCCCTGATTCTGCTTTGATGAACTGCACTCAGAGTTTCCGTTCTGGAGAAGGAGAGCCCTTGTCGCGCCTCTTGAAAACAAAGCCTTTGATGACGCTGAGACGGAGCTAGTCGCCATTGACTAGGTGGGTGGGACATGGCGGTGCCGGGGAGGTGGGGGGGGGGAGGGGGGAGAGGGGGCACTGAGGAAGTACTAGATGTGTCATGGATGCAGTGTCCGCACTGACCTGTCAGTCACAAACACCGCAGAGTGCTAGCGGTATTCGTCTTTTGTTTGTGTTTTGTTGTTTTTTGGTGGTGGTGGTGGTGTTGGTGATGGCGGGTTTGGTGGTGGTGGTCACATTGGTGGTGGTGTTTCTGCTGTTGATGCTGTTGTTGTATTGCTGTGGTTTTATGTTTTGCTTTGTGTTTGTTTGGCTTTTTTTTTTTTTTTTTTGAGGTTTCACGTCTTTTCGGCTCTCTCTCTCTCTCTCTCTCTCTCTCTCTCTCTCTCTCTCTCACACACACACACACACACACACACACACATACTAGATACTACACACACACACACACACACACACACACACACTGCACACACACTCACACACACACACACACACACACACACACACACACACACACACACACAGACAGATAGACAGACAGACAGACACAGAGACAGTGTGTGTGTGTGTGTGTGTGTGTGTGTGTGTGTGTGTGTGTGTGTGTGTGTGTGTGTGACGGAGAGAAAGAGAGAGAGAGAGAGAGAGAGAGACACACACACACACACACACACACACACACACACACACACACACACACACACACACACACTTCGAGTTCCACACACCCCAAGACACGTAGCAGGAACAGAATGCCAAAACTACAGGTAGAAATTAGTGCGGCAAGCGAAAGTAAGTGGCGAAAACCCAGCAGTCGGAATCATTTGGCGCCCGGCGCACGCTCAAGTTGTCCGGGTCAGGTTACGTCAACATGCAGGCTTCACAGAGTGACTGTCTGGAGAGGCGGTGCCGTCAGTTACCTTCTCATGCCCCACCTGTTTCATTCTGCTTAGGTAAACAACGCCTTTTGACGAAACGTCGGCGCTTTGAAGTCAATCAGCGGTGCTAGCTGGGCCGGGTGCTCCGCAGTGAAGGCGGTTCAGTGTGTATTTTTGTCAAATAGTGGGACGGGTGGGTGTTTGGGGGTTTAACGTCCTTTTCCACCACAAAGGGTGATATCAAAGACGGGGCACCGATGAAAAAGCCAGCACAAATATTTGGCCCCAGCCGGGATCGAACTCACGACCCGAGCATTAGAAGTCCAACGCTCTACCATTCGACCACCCCGGCTCCCTTTGTCAAATAGTGGAGTACGTACAGTCGAAGTGATTATGCAGTTTGGCGGTGCATTTTGTCCGTTCGAGCATTTCCGCATCAACTTTCGGACCTCATAACAGCCATACTTTCAATCATTTGCGTTGGAAAAACAAATATTGTTATTCTATGTATACAGTGGGACACGGCTATTATGAAACAGTCCGCCATGTTTGTGCGATTGTTCAAATTTTATACTTCCGAAAACTTGACGCCAAAAGGCACGATTTATAAGTCTACAAGAACGCCATTTTGAAATTTCCGGGCTGAGTATTTCATAGACTAATGCACGCGCTTTCATTTCCCATCTGTCTTTATGTCCTCCAAGTACTTGTGAGTACGGAACGTCATTACTGTCCTCCAAGTACTTGTGAGTACGGAACGTCATTACTGTCCTCCAAGTACTTGTGAGTACGGAACGTCATTACTGTCCTCCAAGTACTTGTGAGTACGGAACGTCATTACTGTCCTCCAAGTACTTGTGAGTACGGAACGTCATTACTGTCCTCCAAGTACTTGTGAGTACGGAACGTCATTACTGTCCTCCAAGTACTTGTGAGTACGGAACGTCATTACTGTCCTCCAAGTACTTGTGAGTACGGAACGTCATTACTGAATGCGTGTGTCTGTCTTTATGTCCTCCAAGTACTTGTGAGTACGGAACGTCATTACTGAATGCGTGTGTCCGTTAGGTGATCTGTAGAAGACCGCCAAAAACCCGTTTTCTTGAGAACGTTTTATGTACCTCATTTACAACGCCGCCACTTTAAAGCGGGATATCTCTGGAACCACGAAAGCTAGCTTAATTCTTTTTGCGTTATGATCAGAACGGTTAGTTCTATAAAGCTACATTAATATCCAAGATCGCTCCTTTGTAATTAATTTTGACTGCCGATACCTACTCGATAACGACACGGGCCTTTTGATCAGTCTGTATCCCTGTTGGCACGGTTGGTTGGACAGAGTCCGGCTAGAAACAGGTGTATAAACTACACAGATCAGTTTATAACTGTCTGAACTCAGTCTCGACTAGACTAGCTGATGCTCAGCGGGTAATAACTTCTGAAGGGCAGACAAAATGGACTTCACTTTCGCCATCTAGCGCTGTGAAGGCCTCTTCATTTTCTCTCCAGCAAGAGCAATAATGATTTGTCGCCGGCCTGGTCTATATCACGATACTCTAGAAATGTTTGGGACCAAAGGCGACGCAGTGGCGGATCCAGGGAGGGCTGGACACGTCCGTCTCTCACCTGGATGCGAGTTCTTTTCAAAGGAACCCTATAACTCTTAAAGCCCATGCAAATTCGCAGTTTTACTCGAAATGTTCAGGGCCCGCATGTTCAAGTCGGGGTTAGGGAGTTCAGCCCCGGGTTAGAGTCTAACCTCGAACTAAACTAGCTCTAGGGTTAAATTTTCTGGGTTTTTTGTTGCTGTTGTTGTTGTTGTTTTAAATCAGGAAGCGGGTTCATTCCAGCAAGGTGCCTATGCCGTTATAGAAGGATTTTTGTCTTTCTTTCTTCGCTTCCTTTTTTATTTCATTTTGTTTTGGGGTTTCTTTTGTACTAGTCTGGGTTAGGCCTGTAGCCGTGGGTTAAATTAACCTCGAGTTGTACCCCCGGGCCCTGAACACTAGGATCCACTTCGAGCCACTATTATGTAATCTGCAGCGGTCTGCGGGGAAGATTCAAGCAGTATTAGTGGCTTGAAGTGGCTCCTACTGGTGTTCTCTGGTGTGCAGTGGCTTGTTCTTTCTAGCAAATCTTGTCGTATAGCGGGCAGGGGGTGGTCGGGATAATGAAGAAGATACACAGGTCTGAACAGCGTGGTCCAGGACTATATCAAATACTACTACTTAATTTATACCACCAAAAAATTGTTATCCGTAGTTGTGTAGCACTGCATGGTGCAGTATAACTATGAGCGCCTTTTTAATCTTCTTTTCCCTCCCCTTCCCGTCTAAACGTGACATCGGACGCGGAGATCAGAGGTCATGGGTTCGCAATCTGATGAGGTCATACTTGTACAGGCCTGTTGTCAGTGCCCGTCAATAACACAACAAACTTACTCCCAGGACGAAGTTACTCCGGAGTAAAAAAAAAAAAAAAAAAAAACTCCCTCTATACACACGACAGACTTATTTACCATGACAGATGTACTCCGTTCCTCAAAGAAAAGAAATACGTACACGCGGGAGTACTTTTTCTGAAAGAGAGTAAAAATTTCTTTACGACATTTTTACTCCAAAGCCAGTAAGTCCGTCCTGGGAGTAACTTTTGTCATGTTACACCGCCCCCCCCCTCCACCTCCCGCCTATTGTACTGGATCCGCGCCTGACTTAATAATACATCTGGTGATATTAACCAGAGCAGTGTCCAATCACAGGCCGATAATGGCCGCGATAATGTCCTGAAACTGGTCACTGGTCGGCAGCCGACCGGCGGTGTCTGGTCAGTAGCGAACTGGAACCAATGATAGCAACCGTAAAGATTGTGTCTGTCTGACATCAAACTATTATCACCCTCCAGGTGCTAGATAACACTTTATTATCGACAGGTCTCTTTATCACGGCGGACTTTTCGACAAGGAATCAGGCGAAGTGCAGTGATGATGATGCTGCGTTACTATTCTGAGACTGGATACTGTAGTGGTGATAACGACACTGAGGGTGTGGTCTGTGCAGCTGTAGGCACCTTGGTGGGTCTGCGGTGAAAAAAAAACAAAAACTCCCCAATGGCCGAAGTGGATCATATTTTTCAGTCCGTCAGCGTCCAGGGGAGGTGAGCGCTAGCGTTACCCTCCCCTTATTTCCCGCCTTTTCCTTTGGCACACGTCATGCCATTACGTAACATTCAGCAGAGGGTTTTTTTTGTTGTTGTTGTTGTTGTTGTTTTTAATTTTCCCTTCATCCTCGGCACTTTATGGTCGGAATAAAGTGTCCTCGGCAAAAGCAGCTGTTGATTTTGGGATTGTTTTGTGTAGACAGTTGTATGAGTCGGTGGCATGCTAGCTGTGTTTGAGTTGTGAGAAAGGTGGAGGAAGACTGACGAGGGGGCGTTGTGTATGTCAGGGTGCTGTGTGGATGTTACAGTATGTGTTGCATGTTTAAGAGAGGAAGCTCCGGCCTTTAAAGGGATTTACTATTGGAGAATAGCGACAAGATAAAAACTGATAGTAAACTGAAGCACAGAGTGAAAAAGACCGTTGGATAATTTACACGACTCGTGCAGTGTAAACTTGGCCATGACTTCACACACACACACACACACACACACACACACACACACACACACACACACACCCACACACACACACACACACACACACACACACACACACACACACACACACACACACACAAACGAGCGGTTCATTGTCAGCTTGCCAAACCCTTATCAGTAAATTTCACTTTCAAAACATGAGTGTACAGACTAATTTGCTTTTAAATATTTATCCTGCAACAGTTTTGCGCCATGCAGTAATCCCCCTCCCCCTCCCCTCCTCCCAGGCAGTGTCGCACGTAAACTTTCTTTTTCAGCCTGCCAAAAACGTATGCTTATCAGAAAATTTCTCTGTCAAAGTATGTGAAGACTGAACTACTATTGAAGACTCATCCAGCAAGACTTTACCCCACGCAGTCAGCCCTCTCCCACCGCCACCCCCCTCCCCCGCCCCATCGCATTCCCCTTTCCGACAGCACTGCCTCACCTCGACCTCTCCCGACTCTTTTCATCCTCTCCACTGCAGTGCCAGGCGGTAAAATCCACACTGGACAATAAACAAAATGAAACGCAAACTTTTAAACCCCGTCCACTCAGTCATTCGGCTGATCCTGCTTGGCAGTTCTTTTGTGGCCGATGTGGTGACTCATTTTTCTCTGACACGCTCTTTGGGGTGAACACGGATTACGGGTAATCCGCATTATCTGAGGCAGGGGATTAACGACACTATCGGGAACCTCCCGGGGAAAATCTGGCTTTGATGCTGATAAACTACTGGGCTGCTGCCTATTTCTGGTGAAAGCAGTTGGCAGGTTTGCAACAAATACGGCAATGGGCGACCTGATCTCTAGCTATATGTAGCCTTTTCAGCTGTGCGGTGTCCTGTTGTACCATGATGTTGAACTCTCTCTCTCTCTCTCTCTCTCTCTCTCTATCTCTCTCTCTGAGAGGGGAGCCGGGGTGCCCGAATGGTAAAGCGTTGGACTTCTAATGCTCGGGTCGTGAGTTCGTATCCCGGCTGGGGCCAAATATTTGTGCTGGCTTTTTCATCGTTGGCCCGTTTTTGATATCACCGTATGTGGTGGAAATTGGAGTTTTAAACCCCCAAACACCCACCCACCCTCTCTCTCTCTTAGGCTGTTTACACTTTACAATTTTGCTGGGTTGAACCCCGGGTTGGGCTCGGGTTGGTGCGTTTACATTTAACCAAACCGGGTTCAACCCTGCTACGGACCAGGGTTGAACCCCGGTCCAGGGCCACCTTGCATTTCAGATCTGAACATGCAGCCGGCTTCATGATAATTATGATGCTTTCGTCAAGGCATGTCGGTGGGCGTGACGTTAGTTTTCCAGCGTCATTGTCAGGCTTAGACCAA
Source organism: Batillaria attramentaria (assembly GCA_018292915.2). Lineage (NCBI taxonomy): Eukaryota > Metazoa > Mollusca > Gastropoda > Batillariidae > Batillaria > Batillaria attramentaria. The sequence goes on from JACVVK020000079.1 coordinate 1,499,530, forward strand.
AGACCTTGGGATCAGAAGATCTTTGCTTAGACTTGCAGAGAATGTAGTGCAAACGCTATTGACCCGAGTATGAGTCCAACCCGAGTGAATTGAGGTAAACCAAAGATCCTCTATACAATACAGAAGATCTTTGGGTAAACTCGGGTTGCACCCAGGTTGTAGCGTAAACAGCCTCTCTGTATCTAGCGGACTTCTACAAGACATGACTCGTCTATTTCTGATGCTCTTAGTCTTACTTAACTTTTAGCTTTCCCAAAGACCGTAGATAATTATCTACGGTCTTTGGCTTTCCTGTAGGCAGGGCGTCCCTTCTAAACCAAGATGTGACTTCCCCGATCACTCATGGGTTACCCGAACTAGCTTTCCCGTGACCGAGTTACATGTACCAAATACAAACTTATCTTCGCATTCTTTACCACCAGGACCGCAGGAATGTTTAAGCTTTGTAGACTTTCCTAGTACTTAAAATCCAGAACAATAGAAGTTATTGTTGCATGTAACAAGTGCACAAACTCCCCAAATATAGACCAGGAAAGGGTAACTTATTCTTCTTCTTGCCTCTCGTCAAATGTCTGCAATGCCCGCAAATACTTTCCAAAACCGGCACTGACCGAGTCGAATCAAATGACCCTGACACTGAAAAGAAGACTTGAGGCTAATGCACAAACCTAAACATACATCGCTCGGTTTCTCACTGGCGCTTCCTCTTACAGGCAGAACTAACGATTTCTCGACACAGAGTTCGCTCTCGCACGTGACAAACGGCACTGCGCTTGACGCTCTAGAACCGAAATTTACGTCATCAGGCGTGAGATGCAGAACGCTTTGCCGCATTATGTCACGGATGCTACCCAGAATGGCGGGGAGTTTAACGCTAACTTCGATTAAAATGACAACTGTTGCTCGTGGTAAGGCCGCATGGGGGTGCAGGTGGGGTGGTGGGGATTGGGGGGGGGGGATAGTCGAGCGAAGGGAAGCAAATGTGAAAAAGATTTTTTCTCAGTGTTTGCAGAAATAGTTGCATGGTAGCACGGATTCGGACCATACCCACTGTTCCGAGCTCCGTATCGTAAGTCGTCCTCCACTTCGATTAAAATGACAACGGTTGCTCGTGGTAAGGCCACATGGGGGTGCAGGTGGGGTGGTGAGGGGTGAGGGTGGAGGGGGGGGGATAGTCGCGCGAAGGAAAGTAATGTGAAGAAAATTTTTCTGTTTGCAGAAATAGTTGCATGGTAGCACAGATTCGGATCATACCCACTGTTCCGAGCTCAGTCTCGTAAGTCGTCCCCACGCGTGGCCATCTTGTTCCGAGTTATCTCGTAAGGCGTCAGCAACGAGTTACACAAATGGCTCGTGATTTACCTGAAAGAAATCGCTGTCGAAACTGTGACGTTTGAATCCAAGTAGCATTCCGCCATTTTGACTAATCCCCGTTCATGTGCGGGATACACACTCCCATCATCCGACTCGATAGAAACGTGCAGAAATCTCTCTCTCTCTCTCTCTCTCTTATGCATAACTGCACGTGCGATCGTGTTCTGGTCGAAGCATGGATGATTCATTTGACTAAAGTGCCGGCAGTATCTGATATCGGTGGTGAATCTGGAATGGTAAGATTCTACGAGCAGAACACAGTTCGCACTCAAACTTTACTGCCCTTACAGATCTCTCCGCTTTCGTCACGTAACGTGAAATTGCTAACACGTCAACCCCCGCCTCCTCCATGACAAATACACAGCACACCTGGCGTTGTAGGTTGCGGCTCTGAGCCGGCGCTGACAGACGAGCGTAAGTCCAATCCATCATGCCATTTCAGTTATTGTTCGCCAGGCACTGCCTGAATTCTCTCTCTCTCTCTCTCTCTCTCTCTGCACTGCCTGAATTCTCTCTCTCTCTCTCTCTCTCTCTCTCAACTGAGGGGGGACGCCAGTTTCCAACAAGTTCCTCGGAAACCGATCTGTCAGTCAAGACACAACTGTTGTGGTAAGGATCGATGCTGATTTATAGCGTCAGGTGCAACTCGGGTGTCCGAAGAATAACTACCGGGGTTACCGTGCGAGGGGATTTGGAACAATGGTTAAGGCACACACACACACAACACACGTGAGAAAAGCCACCACCAGCCACCGACGTGAAATGAAAACAGCAACCACAGTTAAAGGGTTCAGTCCAGTTCAAGCGGTGTCAATGCAACATGTATTGATTAAGTTTTAAAGTATTCACTACAACCGGCTGTTCCTGCACACCGGGTCTGCGCGTGGATGAATGACTCAGTGAGTTTGCAGGTGAGTCAGATGTCTGATTAGAAAAGTCCACTAGTTAGCGCTACACAGCATGACTATTCTATCAGATCACCGTCAGTTCAGAGTGCAGCAGCGTGGACATTGACACTGTCAGTTGCAGGTGAGTCAGAAGTCTGCTTAGGGAAGTCCGTAAGCACCACACAGAATGGCTGCCGGCTATTCGCGCATTTCAGGTCACATAATACAACTAGTTTATGCACTTTTGGCTTCTGCAAATATCAGGCAGCACGCTTCCTTCACTGAAACAATTTCCCAGCCAAAACACACATGTCGACTGACGTGCAAAAAACAAAAAAAAAAGCTTAGAAAGCGTACTTTTAATAGTTTGCTGATGCGGCGTCCCCACACACGGAAACAACTGAAAACGGAGCACTCTCTTATTCATGCCCTGCACAAGGATAATATTACGATTAAAAATAGGTCCCCCGGAAAGTCAAGCGTCCGCCAATGTTCAACACATCAAACATAATACCTCTTTTCACCAGAAACCGAAAACTGGTGTCAGTTGCACCTTTACGAATTCTAAAAATATCCAAGAAATGGGGGGAAATTTATTTCAGTAATACTGGTCCCTCTGACTCCCTAACCTACCTCATTACAGTATGTCCTGCGACCTTTAAGAAGTAAACGTATTGCCCTCTAGCGCAATCAGGGTATTAGACCGATTGTGCACGAGGGTGGGTGGGTGTTTGGGGGTTTAACGTCCTTTTCCACCACATAGGTTGATATCAAAGACGGGGCAACGATGAAAAAGCCAACACAAATATTTGGCCCCAGCCGAGATCGAACTCACGACCCGAGCATTAGAAGTCCAACGCTCTACCATTCGACCACCCCGGCTCCCCCCGATTGTGCACGAGCCGCCACCGAGCATTGTTCTCGAGCTGTCCGTGATGACCCTACATGGTCCACCCCTTGTCGTGGGGTAGTGGCTTGTGTACCTCAATGACCCAGAGAACTATGCCAGCAGGAGCACATGCTCCTGGCAGGGTCACCCAAGCTGGACAGGTCGAAGGGTAGAGGTCAGACGAATGTGGACCACCTCTCCAAGAGGTAAACGGGTTTGCGTAGGGTTAACAGCCCTACCTGTAAAAAACATTAAGTTACAAAAGCATCGACAGCAACAAACCGAGACATTCACCTGGGCGAGGAAGGGTCTCCATCCCGGAGACCTATGACGCATTGCAGTGAAAGCCGAAAGGAAGCTGCAAGGCCGACCCCCCTTCTAACACCCAGGACAACAACGAGAGTAGCCACATGGAACATCAGGACAATGTATGAAGTAGGAAGGACCATACAAGTAGCAAGAGAGATGAAGAACTACAAGATAGGAGTACTGGGACTGAGTGAGACAAGGTGGCTACAGACAGGACAGCTGAGATTTTCATCGGAAGAGCAATTGCTGTACTCTGGACACACAGAGGATGGAGCCCCCCACACTGAGGGCGTGGCCCTGATGCTGGCACCGGAGGCACAGCGGGCACTCATCGGCTGGGAACCTGTCAACTCCCGCATCATCACAAGCCAAATTCATCACCAAGAAAAAAGACATCAAGCTGAACATCATCCAGTGCTATGCTCCCACCAATGATGCGGAAGAGGAGAAAAAAGATGACTTCTACCAACAACTGCAGACAGTGATAGATAGAGGAGGAGCCAAGGACATGACCATACTGATGGGAGACTTCAACGCCAAGATTGGATCAGACAACACAGGCTACGAGGACACCATGGGAACACACGGACTGGGACAGATGAACGAAAATGGCGAGCGCTTTGCAAACTTTTGTGCCCTGAACCAGCTAGTGATAGGAGGCAGCATCTTCCCACACAAGCGCATCCACAAGGCCACATGGAGATCACCGGACCATGTCACGGAGAACCAGATTGATCACATCTGCATCAGCCGGAAGTTCAGGAGATCGTGGCGGGAGGTGCGCGTGATGAGGGGTGCCGATGTATCATCAGACCACCACCTTCTTGCAAACAACATTGAGACTTCGGCTTAAGAGGCACACCAACGCCAACAACACAGGACCAAGTACAACGTTGGACTACTCAGGAACACAGACACACAAGCAGCATTCCGGATCAGCCTTTCCAACAGGTTCCAGCCACTGCAAGACCTGATAGAAGACAGTGAAATGGACATCGAGACACACTGGGAACACAGCAAGAAACTTTGGCACGACACATGTGAAGAGGTCCTTGGCAAGAGAAAGACCCAACATAAGAATGGATCTCTGCTGATACCATCCAGAAGCTGGAAGTTAGGAAAGAGAAGAAAACTGCACTGAACACGAGCCGAACAAGAAGAGCTAAGGCAAAGGCACAGGAAGAATACACAGCAGCTGACAGAGAAGTGAAGAGGAGCACCAGGAAGGACAAGAGGGACTACATCGACAACCTGGCCAGTCAAGCAGAGGAAGCAGCCCGACAAGGGAATCTAAAAGACCTGTACCAGGTGACCAAGAAGCTCGCGGGCAAATTCCAGCAGACAGACAAACCAGTGAAGGACAAGAACGGGCACCCACTGACAACAACTGAGGAACAGCTGAAGCGATGGGCAGAACACTTCAGGGAGCTGTTAAATCGCCCCATCCCTGAAACACCACCAGACATCCCACCAGCAGAGACAGAACTACCCATCAACTGTGACAAGCCCTCTAAGGCGGAGATCAGGAAAGCCATCATGACACTGAGAAATGGGAAAGCTGCAGGGCCGGACGAGATACCAGCAGAAGCCATCAAAGCAGACACAGAGACAGCCGTCAACATGCTGCACAGCCTTTTCAGCAAGATCTGGGAGAAGGAAGAGGTGCCAGCCCAGTGGAAAGAAGGGATCGTCATCAAGCTGCCAAAGAAAGGGGACCTCAGGGACTGCAGCAACTACCGAGGGGATCATGCTCCTGTCAGTGCCAGGCAAGGTTCTCAACAGAATTCTACTGGAGAGGATGAGAGAGGCAGTCGACCCCATGCTCCGAGACCAGCAGGCGGGCTTTCGCAGGAACAGGTCCTGCGCTGACCAGATTGCCAGCCTACGCATCATTGTGGAGGCAGTCACTGGAGTGGAACTCCCCTCTCTACATCAACTTCATAGACTATGAGAAGGCTTTCGACAGTGTAGACAGAGAGGCACTGTGGAAGCTGCTAAGGCACTATGGAGTTCCCGGGAAGATCATCTCCTTGATCCAGTGCACCTACCAAGACATGAGCTGCAGGATTGCCCAATGCTGGCCAGTTGTCAGAAAGCTTCGAGGTGAAGACCGGAGTCCGCCAGGGATGCCTGTTGTCCCCGTTCCTCTTCCTCCTGGTCATCGACTGGATCATGAAGACCACTACAGCAGGCAGGAAAAACGGGATACAGTGGACACTCTGGACGCAGCTGGATGACCTCGACTTCGCGGACGACCTGGCGCTCCTGTCTCACAGCCACAGCCAGATTCAGGACAAGACTACGCGCCTGGAAGCCACATCAGCCGGAACAGGGCTCAAGATCAACAGGAAGAAAACCGAGCTGATGAAGATCAACACCACTGCCAACACACCAGTCACAGTCGGTGAGAGCCCATCAGGGAGGTAGAGTCTTTTGTCTACCTGGGAAGTGTGGTTGATGGACAGGGAGGCACAGACCGAGACGTCACAGCCAGAATCGGCAAGGCAAAGGGCAGCGATGGTCATGCTGAAGAACGTCTGGGCATCCAAAGTTGTCAGCTATAAGAACCAAGACTTCGCATCTTCAACTCCAACGTGAAGTCGGTTCTGCTCTACGGATGCGAAACATGGAGGACAACGAAGACGATGCAGCAGAAGATCCAGACATTTCTCAACACCTGTCTGAGGCGCATCTTCAACATCCGATGGCCAGAGAAGATCCGGAATGAAGAGCTGTGGGAGCGAGCGGGGCAGGAACCAGTGGCCAAGCAGATCCTGCGGAGGAAGTGGGGCTGGATTGGACACACCCTCAGGAAGCCAGCATCCAGCACCACACGCCAAGCCCTGACATGGAACCCACAGGGGAAAAGGAAGAGAGGCCGGCCTCGCAACAGCTGGAGGCGGGACACTGAGGCAGAGCTATGTAAGCAGGGTACCAACTGGACTGGAGTGGCAAGACTAGCCCAGAACAGAGTGCGATGGCGAAGGGTTGTCGATGGCCTATGCTCCACATGGAGCCAAGGGCCTAAGTAAGTAAGTAAGTGTCCGTGATGACCCGAGAGTTCCAGACTCGTTCTAAGTGGTTCCATGGTAGAGTTACAGTGTGGAAACCAAGGACGTTTCCTGCAGGATCCTCGGTCTCCAAAGAGATATTTGTCAGTTCATCGTCAGTTCACAGTACAACCTTGACATTGACACGATTGTATATGAGGACAGGTGCCTCCGGCAAAGCCGTGTAATGTGTTTGGGTCAGCAAACATTAGTCCAGTCTCAAAATAGCTGATCAGTTGAGAGATATAATTCATAAATGGTCCATGAGGTGGATAAGTATGTAGCATTTAGTTACTAAGTGGCAAAGTCCCGACGGCGCGTCTGCGAAGCAGACGTGCCGGCTAGAGGTGTCGGGGGGGCTCACCCTGGAATTTTTTTTTCAAGACTAAAGTCTGTGGTGCTCACCCTGGAATATTTTCAAGACTAAAATCTGTGCAATTTGATGCATGAGTTTAAGTAGTTCAGAGGAGGAATGGGTGGGTGGGTGTTTGGGGGTTTAACGTCCTTTTCAACCACATACGGGTGATATCAAAGACGGGGCAACGATGAAAAAGCCAGCACAAATATTTGGCCTCAACCGGGATACGAGCTCACGGCCTGAGTATTAGAAGTCCAACGCTCTACCATTCGGCCACCCCGGCTCCCCAGTTCAGAGGAGGAAACACTTTTTTGAAGGTAAGGTATGAGAACAAGACTAAAATCTGTGCAACTGGATGCATTTTGACATGAATTTAAGTGCTACAGAGCCGGAGGAAACACACATAAGTTTTTTTGGGGGGGAGGAAAATGCTTAGCCAAAAGTGGAAATCGGCCAGAAGGTGAAAGAGTTTAAGCCCTGTATTAATTGGAGTAAGACGTCTCGTTTGAAATACAGTGTAATACAAATACAAACATCTTTAAAATCCACTTTTAAGAAAATAAAAAATTGCACTGACAGGGCATCGAATTGTCGAATGTACCCATTATTCCCGCGTTAAGTTTTAATTATGGCACATTTCGTTTTTCAACAACTTAAAATGGGTCTCTTGTTTATTCAATTTCAGCGTCAGTTTTGATACGTTGCAATTTGACGCGAACGTGATGAAACAGCAGACCAGATAGCGTCACTACTCTTTAAAAAAAAAAAAGTCTTGTTCATGTACCTGTTCAGTTTGTTCAAGGACGTTAAAATCCCATACACCCACCCACCTACCTTGTTTATCCACTCCCCGGTCACCATCCAGAATCATCAGTGATTATGGATTCCAGCAGACACGTATATGTTCAGCCGACCTGTCGGAATTCGTCAGTCTGGGGGTCACTAAATTTACATCTGCTCGGTAACACAGTATCCCCTACGGCGAATTGTACAGATCAGACAGGGAATATGTACACCATTCTCAGTAGTCCTTGTTATGCAAGGCCGGTGCTTTATCTACAGCCTTGTGTGGCCCTGGACCAAACTACGAGAAAGACAAGGACAACACGGCACGCACACGGCTTTTTTTCTCTTTTACAGGGCTGACAGATGTGATCAGTCAAACGCACTAGACCTCTGGAGTAGGGTTCTCGGCGTAAGTAGTGAATTAATATTATTCCGGAATCGGCCTGCATCTTGCATCCATACATACATAAATAGCACGACTTGCGAAGGGCTGGACCTGAAGGCATTAAAGGCGCGGTTCTAAGATTCATTGAAGGCTTCACTGAAGACATCGTTTGTTTTAGAACAGTTCCTCCTGTGCGCGCCCCTGTGCGCTCGAAATAGTCAATGTTATTGGTAGGTAGAGCTTTGAATTTAATAAACTGACGACAGCTTGTAGTGCGTAAAATAACTGCCACGAACCCGGAACCGATCCTGTCCTGGTCAGTCGTTTGTGGTCACGGCTGTGGCACACGCTGTGCTTTTCGGCATGCATTTAGGCTTTACTTAACTTCTTTCTTTTTTTTTAATGTGATTGCAGCAGTGAAACGTGCTACTCAAAGGGAATGAATTGGTAAGTGGACGCCGGCTGCAAGGGAGAGAATTCTGCCTGTATGGGAAGAGTGATCGCAAGATCTAGCAGATCTCAGCACAGAAAAACAAAAAATAGGAAAGAGGTAAAGGGGGGGGGGGGACTAAAGGAAGCTGAGAGAAAGCAAGACTAGTGAAGCCCGCGCACCCACCCCCACCCCCACCCCTAAGAGGAGACTTCAAGTAGCAAATTAATATTATCCCCGAACTGATCAGACCGCACCTTGCTTCTATACATACCACGACTCGCAAAAGGTCGGAAGACATTAAAAGCAAGTCCTGACTACAGTGTTTATACAGCCCAGTCTAGCGTGTTATAGATTTACTGGCCCGTTAGCGGCCTGCACGTGGCCACGAGGTCCTCGTAGAGACAAGATAATAAAGACGAGGCACGCTGCCCCCTGAGGCACGTGCACACCGTGCTGGAGATGTCTGGTGGCGCTCACGATGGTCCGTTTATTAATGTCCCTTCCTGATAAAGTCTGGACCGGTTCCGATTGGAGCTGGGTCCCGCTATAGCCCCCAGACCACACTGCCAGCAACACTGAAGGAGAGTAAAAGTTGTTCCATTTCTTGAGTTCTTGGTGGGCCCTCGATCTGCTTTCAAGTTCTTGTTCTGGGGAGCCGGGGTGGCCGAATGGTAGAGCGTTGGACTTCTAATGCTCGGGTCATGAGTTCGTATCCCGGCTGGGGCCAAAATATTTGTGCTGGCTTTTTCATTGTTGCCCCGTCTTTGATATCACCCGTATGTGGTGGAGAAGGACGTTAAACCCCCCAACACCCACCCACCCTCAAGTTCTTGTTCTATTTCGATTTGTTTCTTTCTTTGTTTTTGTTTGTTGGCGCTTTTTTTCATGAAGGGTTGGAAGCGGGTTCTGTTTTTGTGTTTCTCAGTCTTCGTTGTCAATTGTGTTGTCGTTGTTTTGTTTTGGTTTTCATTTCATTCATTTCGTTCAGTTTTGTTTCATTGCTTGTTGCTGTTGTTGTGTTTTGTTTTTGTTGTTATTGTGTTTTGGAAGAAGGGTTCTCTCAGTCATGTTTATAACCTTGAACTATATGTGTCATACCAGGGGAGCCGAGGTGGCCGAATGGTAGAGCGCTGGACTTCTAATGCTCGGGTCGTGAGTTCGTATCCCGGCTGGGGCCAAATATTTGTGTTGGCTTTTTCATCGTTGCCCCGTCTTTGATATCACCCGTATGTGGTGGAAAAGGACGTTAAACCCCCAAACACCCACACACCCACCCGCTTGTTGCTGTGATGGTTGTTGTTGTGTTGTTCTGTTTTTGTTGTTATTGCTGTGTTTTGGAAGAAGGGTTCTCTTGGTCATGTTTATAACCTTGAACGATATGTATCATAACAGCCCAGCGGCTCTCAGTTCAGTAGTCAATCTATTAACTTGACGTTTGGTCTTGCACATGATTTCCGAACTGGAGTGATTAACCGGGGTATTTCATTAGATACCCAGTGCAAATTTTAAAAAAATATATAGAAAAAAACCCATATAAAATGACTGAATAGTCTCTCCTAATCCCTGTACAACTGGAAATCCAGGATCAGTCAGCGCCGGGTCATGCTTTTGGCATAGTTAGCTTTGGATAGGTACCATTTGCGCATTGACACCATTCAGTATTAATTTTGTCATGCAATACTTTCATCAAATCATCAAATGTGACAGTAGGAACGGTGCCCTACAACTGATTTGACCAAATCAGCACATGCGTATTGAAGCTCACTTTCCCATCACCTAGCCTTTTCACCTCTCTTGATCTTTTGGTCATGACCTTTAATTATCTCCATGCTGCGCATGACCGGAAGCAGCGCCGCAGATGTAAAATGCCAAATGTCCCCCACGGTGTCTCTATCCGCGGACACGGCACGCAAGGGGGGAGCCCCAGCCCTGGATTCCACAGCAGTTTTCAGACAGTGTCCAAACATTTTTATTCCCAGGGATGCTTTCTCGGACGCTTTTTTGTCTGGTTTGTGTGATGGTGGGTGTACAGTTTGTTCTGTCGAAGGGCATGAAAACATGGACTTGTGGTGGTGCTGGGACCAAAGCTGGCGGTACTCAGCACGGGGCCGGTCTTGGAGTAGTGGTACTCAGTGGTAAGAACGTCTGCCAGGCGGCGAACGGGAGAGGCCCGTCCGCGGGGGTTCGACCCTCAGCTTTGAGCATTGTTCCCAGATCGTATAAGGTACGGTTTCTTGAGGCAGCCGGTCGTCAAGGGGTTCTCTCTGCGCAACTTGATCAGGTTTTTCCCCTCCCCCTTGATTTGGAAATGTTTAGCCCACGAAAAACACACAGACAAACAACAACAACAAACAACAATAAGAATAACTTGAATTTAACATAATGAGAATGCAAATCTAAATTCTGAATTTTGAATACTGAGCTGAGCAGGCCGGCTGACCTCAGTTCAAGTTCCGCGCGGCATCACGTAATTGTAAAGATGTTGATCAGTGTCCGGTTTGTGATTGAATACAAATACCGATGGTACACACGCTTACGTGAATCAAACGCACTTACTCACAAAACGGACATCAGTACCGTCACTGCAGACCATAATCTTTCCATTGTATATAGGTAAAGGTTAGGAAGCATTCCCGAGTAAATTCGCTACCCCGATGTCATTTTACGATGCTCGGAAACAGGGTTCATCTGGGGATGGATCTGTTTCAGGTTGATCAGTTTACTTCACGTGTAAGAAGTGTCCTTCCGCTGTGTTAACTGTACTCAGTGACGGCCGAGACGCGCACACGCACGCATACTGACACTCACCCGAACGCGCACGGCTCTTGTACACGCACGCAACTATACATTTCCTTCAACGCGTCTGTTTTTGTCAGTTAGTAGTTCCTTCAGAGACAGAGGCACAGACGCAGATACAGACAGAGTCTGACAGTCTGACAGACAGACCGTCCGTGGAATCAGTGAGGAGGCGAAGAAGTTGCCGCTCAGTTCGGCTTCTCAGTATTTCGTCGTCGTCGTCTTCTTCCTCTTCTCAAATTAGTAGTAGTAGTAGTAGTATACAGTAGTCCTCGTTTAACGTCACTACCGTTTAAGGTCACAACTCTGATAAGATCAATCAGGTTGTTGGTCCCGACCAAAAGCTTCTGTACCATTTAGAATTCCTCGCTAGCGTCACCTCGGATAAGGGAAAACCTCGGATTACGTCACCCCCGTTTTGGTTCCCAAATGGAGAAGACTACCGCTAAAGATGAAATCCGTGTGAGATGAGAGTGGCTTCCCTCGGAAACAACACTCGGATTTGCACTGCGAGGTGAGGACAAAACAGATGAATTTTTATTCCATGAGATGATACCCAAAGACTGAAAATGGAAACTGGAAAGGGGGGGGGGGGGGGGCTTGTTTTTGATGAACTGACGATAAAGATAGATCTAGTTTACCGCAAAGGAGTAGTACAAAAGATTTCTTATTTCGTTCAGTCCTTTTAGATCTAGAAATTGGTACAATCTTTGTGAAAGAGATAAGAGCTGCAATGCAGGGAGCAGTGTGGCGATATGATGGTGGTGGTGATACTTATGTTGTTAGAGAGAGAGAGACAGAGAGAGAGGGGGGGGGGAGAGAGAGCGAGAGACCTTGTTAATTTCTAGGCTTAGTCGGAAGGCAAGTTGAAGTAATTTTGCAGTTCACGAAACATCAGTGCAACCATCCCTCAACCATGTAACAGGGGCAAGGAAGATGTTGGGAGGGGGCTTCAGATCAGCGGCGGGAAGGGGGGGGGGCGATCCACAGGGTTCGAAAAAAAATAATAAAAAGGGGGGGGGGTGTATATGCATTTGCGTGCCGCGTGCGCGCGCGCGCGTGTGTGTGTGTGTGTGTGTGTGTGTGTGTGTGTGTGTAGAATTACATAATTTGGCGGAAAGTCTTTCGGTCTAAAATGTGAAAAAATGACATAATCGCCAAATATTGAGCTCCTCGGATAAGATCAAGTTTTTTACTGGCAGTTGATCTTATCAGAGGACTGTTTAGGGTGCCCCTCGGATAAGATCAAAAAAATTTTTGGTCCCGTGGGGGGTCACCTTAAGCGAAGAGTACTGTATTCTGTTTCATTTTGTTTTATTTTAGACCCTTTTGGCAACCTTTACAACAAAACTCAATGGCAATGCAGCCCCGACCGGAACAAAATTTGTGCGAAACACAGAGGAAGGGAAGCAACCGCAAGTATCAGTGCTTATTGCGAATGGGGTCCGATTAATGTAGTCTCCCCTTCAGAGAAACTGATCGGGCGTTTGTGGCTTTGCTGTCAGAGAATGGTTTTCACACTACACTACACTACACTACGACTGCTTCTACGACTGCTACAGCTATTACTACTACTATAATGTACTACTACTGTCACTACTACTACTTCTACTACTAACGTTTGTTTCAGTCGTCACACTGATGACGAACAAGGCTCGAACTGGAAAGGGGCCGGGGCCGGGCTGCAAAATTCAGTGGAAGTTCTCGACTGATTGCATGCAGCAATATTCTTACTCTAATTCTACTGCTGTTTTACACTTCAGTTAATCGTTGCCGGTCTGCTGTCGTATTAAACAATCCCACCTGTGCTGACAATTTGCAGGTTGGGCTGCAGGGAATCACAGCCGAAAAGCAGACGACAAAATTAATGTCTCGAGACCGAGGCTTCTCAAGGGGACTTCCCATCGGTCACATGACCATGACGCGAACGTCACCTCAACTTCATGTGCGTCGGCGAGTGCCGTCTGTGTAACATTACATCATGATTCGGTGACACACAGTTGCTTGAATACAAGACTAACATGGATCGGATGCCGAGCAGTACGCTGGAATTTGAAAGGGTGAGTATCCTGTCTTCTGGTTCTTCTTCTACTTGATTCACTAACTCACCATACTTGGTCGCAGTCCGTCATTCCAGAACTTGCTGTGGGCCTCGGCAAACTGAACCTCGACTGTAGTGCTATGACCGCGCAGGTGGCATAAATGGCTTAACCATGTATTTATTAATCTGTTATCGACGAGATCAGCTGTGGAAATGGGAAATTCGATTTCTCGTGAAGCCGTGTCAAATTTCAGCGCAACAGTCCACAACTGAGGCGTGGACGACTCTGACTTTCGGTTTGTGGAGCCTTTGCCCTACTGACTTCTCTGTGCTTATATACGGAACATACATAAACGATGATAAAAGGACATGCCCAAAAAGACATGTAGAGTGAATAGCAAGGGTAGCTGACTTCACGTGGTTGTGCAATCCGTATGAGGTAGCAGCCATATGAAACAAATATGCAGGCAGGGCATTTGGTTTAGTGGTTAAGGCATGCATCCAACTTCGGATCCAGAGCTGCTTGGTTTGAACCCCCCAGTGGAGAGGCATTGGGTGGGATTTTTCCAAAGTCATATGCAGACTCCTTTACAATGCCTTTGTGTACACACGCATGCACAGTATCAAGTGTGCACGATAAAGATCCCATTTCAAACAGGAGGGACCACAGAATGGCAGAAAGCAGTTAACCAGCATGCACAACCACACTGACATTCGTCCTCGGTACATGTATGTTGTATGTGAAGATGTACCTGTTAAAGTGTACCTGCTGCGTTTCGTTATTATTGTTATTACTATTATTATTACTATTATATTAATTTTATGAAGCTGTTATAACACAGATAGACACATGCACAGAGTAATTGTGTCTGGATAATGATGCAGTACATGTTAATACATGTATTCATTGTTATTTCAGATGTCTTTCATGGAGCAAAGTCGGATAAAACGAGACTTGATGACCAAACATTTTGACGAGTTCTGTCAGAGCATGACCCCTGCTATTCTCCAGAGTTTTGGTTCGATCTTGCATCATGCAGATCTGGTGAGATTTTCCAACACACACTGACATGCTCTGGAACACCCTCCTGCCATTTTGTGTTCACCATCTCTTGTTTGTTATTTGTTTTTATCATGTGTGCTAGGATAATGGGTAGTCATTATAGATCTTCATTTCAATAAATTTTTTCTTTCCTTTTTTGCTTGGTGCAGTCAGACATAAATACCAGGATACTACTACTGTGTGTGTGTGTGTGTGTGGATTTGTCTGTGCACCTGATCTTTCATGATTTTTCTCTTATAATCTCTTTGAAAATAGGGCTCAGTGCCATTGTATGTCATTACCCCCAACAGGGACGCCGGAAGATGTTGGGGGGGGGGGGGGGCAGAATGTCAGAGGGGGGAAATGCCAGAGCCAGTGAAAGGAAGGACGTTGCCTGGAAAAAGTAAAAGGCGGGGGGGGGGGGGGGGGGGGTGTTCAGATGCTGCACAGACAAAAACCTTTCCGAACCAGTGAGCCAGTGAAAGGAAGGACGTTACCCAAAGAAAGTGAAAAGCGGGGGCAGGAGTGAATATCAGACGACTTTCTGCCAAGTCATTTTCATATTTCATGCAACGGCTAAACTGAGTTCTATCTTGGGTGGGATGAGGGAGAGAGCAGGGGGGGGGGGGGGGGGGTAGGGGAAGGGAGGGGGGGGTAGGGGAAGGGAGGGGGGACAAGACCATGGCTTTGCCCCCCCTCTTGCCATAGTCACCTGATTTTCGGGGGGGGGGTGGGGGGGGGGGGGGGGGGGGGGGGGGGGGGGGGGGGGGGGGGGGGGTGGGGGGGGGCAAAAAGATACTCTTGCCCCCCCCCCCCCCCCCCCCCCCAGTTCTGGCGCCCCTGCTCAATATTCTAAAAATGTTGGCAGTGTGGTGTTACATGTAGTTCTTTCTCAGTACGTGTAGTGCAAAGCTGATTTAGCTTCTGGCAGAGTCAGTCAAAAGTCCTGATTCCTGCCGTCAAAAAGCCACAAATGTCACTCATGTTTTCTTTGTCCCGCTCCTTCAGGATGAGCTGCAGAAGAGAGCCCGCAGTGAGGCTGATTCCTCTGTCATGTCCCAGCTACTGCTCAAGCTCCCCAGAAGTTGCAAACCATGGTGGAAAATTCTGGAAAAGATCTCCTTGGAAACAGAACAGTATACACTGTATCAGTACCTAAGTATGTTCCTGTTCAGAATTTTACAGAATTTTGATACAGTATCTGGATTGCACAGATTTTGATTTAATTTTTAAGAAAAATTTCTGGGGAAGCATGCCCCTGGATCCCCCTAGCGTGCAGCATCTTTGCCGCAACATGGTCAACGCTTTGCCGCTCCACTAACAAACATTTTCCTCTTTTTTCATCATTTCTACCCCTGACATTTATAATTACACACTTTTTGTTCATACTTCATGAAGCCAAGTAAAGTGCTAGGTTATATGTGTGTTTAGATTTATTTGGGCATATGAGAAATAAAATTTCCCATTCATCAAACACGTTTAAATCTAAACACAGGCTCTACATGCCTGTAAAGTTATACAGCCAGATTCAGCCGTATAGCTACCTACACAGGCATATAAAACAGCTAAATTCATGTACAGCACGGACAGGGGCCAAATATTTGCAGAATTTGAGTTTTCCGTGATATTTTTCACCCCATTTATGACATGTGAGTGCTGCTTCAAGGTTGATGCCTTTGCCAGTTGATATTCAGTGATGATGTCACCAAATGTTGGCTAAGGCATCAACTGTTCTAGAAAACATAATCCAAAGCCCAAGTATCAATGCACAATTTTTTGTATTTCAAAAAGTACAGAAGGCTGAAAACATGCATAAGAGACAATCATACAAATTAATTTGCACCTGATTACACGGTGCAGTTTTTGACATCTTCCACATTTTCATCTTGCCAGATCCGTGGGTGGAATTTAATCACCACCAGCCTGCTTCTGCAGGAGGGCCTCCACCCCCACCATCACATCGTCCTCCGCCTTCGCCTCCACACCATTCTCTTCCACCACAACGTCCTGCCCGGGGCAGCGGCCCTCGGCCACCGTATCCTAGCTCTACACCCCTTGGGGACACATGCGGGCTGGCTGACATGCTAAGGCCGCTTTGTGTGGATCAGAGATGGAGAAAGCTGGCAGATCTTCTTGGTGAGGAGCGTCAGGTTATCATGCAGCTTGTCAGGCTGGTTTCTTTTGAACAGGGACGAAACACACCAAACCATAATGGTTTTGAATTTTGGCTCAACTCAATTTTGGCACAGGAGAAGTCAGTAATGCATGTCGTCCTGCAAAACACTGTATTTTCAAAATGTGTTTTTACCACAGTTCCATGGCAGTGTCAGTTGAAAGATGTGCCATTGATGTAAGTAGTAAAGCTGCATTTTTTTCCAAAGCTTTCGCTTGACTTGTAGTATGTCACAAATAGGCTGCATTCACCAGTAAGCTGCAAGTGTTATCAGAGTACCTAAGGTACTGAGATGAATCTATAACTGTTCATCATAAAATTCAAACTAGCATACACTTATTGTTGTAACTTTCAGAAATCGTGCATCGGGAGCAGCAGCACATCAAAGCACAAGGTGCTGACATCCACATCCACCTGACTGACATGCTGGTGGAGAAGTTTGGTGATGCTGCTACAGTGGGAGTTCTCATACAGGCTCTGCAGGAACTTGGATTTGACGGTGAGGGCATCGTTGATGAAATGGAGGTGCAGGGGCTTATTCAGCCAGTGCCAAAGGAGGGAAGCGAAGCCTGCGAAGTTGTAGCACCAAGATGCGATAATCCATACGAAAGCGAGAACAGTGGAGGAACCAGCACAGTGACAAACCAACCTCCCCCACCATACCCTACTCCAAGAATGGCCAGTTCCATCCCTCAGGATTCAAACTTGGGTCCTTTTTCTGCCGGAGACGCACGACCAGCCAGACCTTCTGCAGATCCCATAAATTTTTCACGAAATATTGAAAAGATGTCAATGGATGAAGTCAGCAAAGGCATGCTTTTGGAGCAGTTGAGATGTGTAGGTGATGCAGGCCCTGATCATTTCAATCGCAGCAGCAGCGCCTGCTCTAGAGATGAGAACCGTTCATCAGATTCATTGACAGACAATGACTGTCAGAACCCTGGAGGTGGTCCAGGCGTATCCAGTTCAGATCCATTACTGACCACAGGATGCGTTGGGCAGGAACCCACACACAGGACAGATACGTCTCACTCAATTTCTGACAGCCATAAGATGAACCCACAAGCAGCCACATCTCGGATGAACGTTCTTTCGGATGAAGGTAGTGCAGATGGGAAGAGACAAAATGCATGGCTTCAGGCTGACTCACCAAGTGATTCACTAAGTAGTCTTCACAGCCAGAGTCAGACAGAAGAACCCTTGGCTGCTGAGTCAGTGCAGAACCAGTCTTCAGACTCATCACCTGATCCAGCATTCTTGGGTTCATCTCCTCTTCCTCCTTCTCCCACAATGCAGGAGGAAAATGCGGGAACAAACACACAGCGGCCTTTTGCAGCTGTGAGGAGTGATTCCCAGCCTGGTCACACGACAATCAACTATAATTATTACACTGTCACCAGCGAGAAAATCCAGGCACTCAATATTGGAGAGACAAATAAAGTGGCTTTCAAGAGAAAAGACGTGCGCTTTGAAACAGATCCATCACGTCACGCAGCTGACCAGCAGGCACATGATTCTGATGAAGAAACTATTGCAGAGTTTGATGCCCCGGAAGCAGTCTCTCCCACCCAGGCACCTGAACGTATGCCTGGGCACCTGCAGCAGCAGTTTTTTCAGGGACCACCAGCATCTGCAGAAACTCCAGAGCCAGCTTCAGGTGGAGAACCTGAAAGTCTTACCTCCTTTCGGCCTCATCCAGGAGACCCACAACATCAGACGTCACCCAAAGAAGTGTGGGCACCACAGCAGGAGGAGGAGGAGGAAGAGACCAGTGGGAGTCTAGTGGAGGAGTCTGGAGCTTCAGTGGCCAGTTTCCGGTTCTCTTCACCCCAAGCCTGTCAGGAAGACTTGTCAGTGGTCAGCACTCAAGAGAACATCCCCACATATCAAAGTCATGTGGAGGACATAGATATTCAGAGGGTTCAGGCACAGGAAAACATCCCAGCAGCAGAGGGCCTTGAGGGAAGATGTCATATGACTGAGCAGCTAGAGAATAGGTGTGCAGAAGGAGAACAATCACAGACAGTGGAGAATGCGGAAGGAGAACAGTCAGAGACGGTGCAGAATGTGAAAGGAGAACAATCAGAGACAATGGAGAATGTGCAAGGAGAACAGTCAGAGACAGTGGAGAATGTGCAAGGAGAACAGTCAGAGACAATGGAGAATGTGCAAGGAGAACAGTCAGAGACGGTGGAGAATGCAGAAGCAGAACAATCAGAGATGATGAAGACTGCGGAAACTAATGCACAACCCCAACAACAAGCACCTCCTGGACGTCCCAGTGTTTTGATGAGGTGTGTTGATTTTATCAGGGATGTGTATAACAATATGAATCTTGAATGAAGACTGTTTTGAACTTGCCTTGACCTTGACTGCATGTGAGTTTGTGTTATAAAGAGACAGTAGTTTGACAGTAACACTGTGGTGCGTCGGATTGACAGAGAAGGACTGTGCACAAAAGATAGGCAACTTTTGAACTTGAATTTGAATTCAATTCAATTCAATTCAAAATACTTTATTGTCTGTTTAAGAAAGACTCTAAAAACAGAAAATCTTCTTTGGACTCACTTGATGCTCTGTCACAGATAAGATAAAATACAGTCATTAAAGATCTTGGTATAAAACATAAAAACAATAAAATAGGGTTAAACGTTGAGGTCAAACAAAACTTCAGGACAATTTAAAACAAGTAACCATACATAATGTCAAACTCTAAAACTGTTTAACAAGAAAAACAGCTCTCTCTCTCTCTCTCTCTCTCTCTCTCTCTCTCTCTTCCTCCCCCCCCCCCCCCCCATCCCAAGTGCACAAGGTTACTAACGCAAACCGTTTAACACGGTGATGGCAGATGGGACAAACGACTTCTTGTACATGTTTTTACGTGCTAGTGGGACTTTAAAACGTCTGCCGGACGGAAGCTTCTGAAAGGCTGGATTAAGAGTGTGATCACGGTCGTTGTTTATCTGATTTGCTTTCCTAACAAGGGCAGATTCATACAAAGATGACAGTTGTTTTTGATTTTGGCCTATCAGTTTACTAGCAGTGGTAACTACCCTACCAAGCTTTGTTTTCTGTTTCACAGACAAGAGACTAAACCAAGCTGTGATGTTAAAGGAAAGAATGCTTTCAATAAGGCTTCTGTAAACAAGTTGAAGGACATGTGGACTGACATCAAAAGTTTTGAGCTTTCTGAGTAGAAAAAGACGCTGTTGTGATTTTTTGTACAGACTCTCTGCATGATCAATGAAAGACAGTTTTTGATCAATACTGGTACCCAAGTACTTGAAACAATCAACCACATCTACTTCTTTCTGATCTATGATAATCGGTTTCAACGAGTCCCTTCCTTGTGTGTTTCCAAGAACAAGTTCTTTAGTCTTTCCAACATTAAGTTCTAAAAACCGTGACTTCAACAAATCATTCAAGAGATCAACCTGTAGGAAATATTGTGACAGAGAGGACTCATCTTTCAAGCAACCCACAAGGGCCATGTCATCTGCATATTTCAGAAGAGTAAGAACTGGGTCTTTACATTGAATGTCATTGATATAGAGAGAAAATAATACTGGGGAAAGTACACACCCCTGAGGGGCTCCAGTGTTCAAAATAATCTGATCAGACAACACATGTTCGTTCATCAACAGGCCATCATGAACAGTAGAACTATTTCTCACACAGACACGCTGTGGTCGATCACACAGAAAATTTCTGATCCAGAGAACGATGTCCGAATTAACATTTAAGTCTAAAAGCTTCTGAATAAGAATGTGGTGCTGAATGGTATTAAAGGCAGCGGACAGATCCATGAAGAGAACCCTGACAGAAGTACCAGCTTTGTCCAAATGGCTAGCAATGAGATCAAGCAAGGTAAGTGTTGCATCCTCTACGCCCCTACCGGCCCTATAAGCAAACTGAAAAGGATCCAAGTGATCGGCCACAGACACAGTCAGTTTGTTACACACAATTCTCTCCATACATTTCGCAACTACGGAGGTAAGCGCCACAGGACGAAAGTCTTTCATTGCTGTAGCCCCAGGCATCTTGGGTACTGGAATGATGGTTGCCATTTTCCATGACTCAGGCATGATATGGCAATCTAGCAGCCACTGAAAAACACGAGTGAAAAATGGGCCCAGTTGTTCTGCACAAACCTTCAGTATACGACCACGCAGGCCATCAGGCCCGGGGGCTTTGTGTGGATTTATACGTGAGAAACATCTGATAACATCATTTTCACCTAGTTCTATAGGACACGGTACAAGAGACTGACACAATTTGTCACATTCATCGCGGAAGTCATGGGTGTCAAATCTGGCATAAAATTTGTTCAAACTGTTAGCAAAATCAAAAGGATCATCTGAAAACACAGGCTGTTGTTGTTTTTGATTTCTACCCATCATGGTATTAAGAGCCTGCCAAGCAGTCCGAGCGTCACCACACAACAGTTTACGTTCCACCTTGTCTTTGTATTCTAACTTGGCTAACTTAGCCTTGCTTCTGAAGGCCTTGTTTAGTTCTTTCACCCTTAAAAGATCACCGGAAATGAATGCCAGTTTCTTTTCATTTAAGACATGCTTCAGTTCTTTACTAATCCAGGGTTTATTGTTGGCAAAAACCCGCACAGTTTTTGTTTTAATTGTAGTTTCTTCACACCAAATGATGTACGAGGTAACCATCGCAACAAGCTCATTGGGATTGTCGGAACAACCATCCATGAAGCTCTGCCAGTCTGTGCATTCAAAACACCCTTTCAATGCCTCTGATCCTTCGTGATCCCACACCTGGACACACACAGTCCGTGGTTTTTCACTTTTAAGTTTCTGTCTGTATTTGGGGATTAAATGTATGACATTATGATCAGATCGACCAAGTGGCGGTCTGCTGAGGGCAGTGAACGCATCAGGGATACTGCCGTAACAACGATCGAGTGTCTTGTTAAGCCGTGTAGGACACGACACGTACTGGTAAAGGTTGGGCAGCTGACTCGTGATATCGCACGTGTTGAAGTCACCAAGTACAAACACGGCCTGGTCCACTGACCTACTGAGGGCCGAGTTGTAACACTCCGCCACACGCTGTGCTGCCTGTGCATTGTCCGGTCCGGGGATGTAGGTCAGGATGACGGTGATTTGTCCAAACTCACGTGGAAGGTAGTGGGGCCGAAAGGACACGGTGAGTATTTCGTAAGATCTCGTGCTGATCTGTTCACGTACACAAAAGTTGGTGGCCCACTTGCTATTGACGAGCATGCACAATCCGCCGCCGATACTTTTTTCTGTTTTTGTTTTGTCCCGATCAAAACGAATGGTAGTAAAACCCTCAATATCAATGTCAGCATGCTGTTCCGTTAACCAGGTCTCTGTAAAACACAATAGGCTGCTCCTGCGATAGTCACAGTCATAACGAATGAGTGTGGTCAACTCGTCCAGTTTGTTATGAAGGGAACGGACGTTAGAGAGAGTAATGGCCGGTAGTGGGGGCCTGAAACAACTTTTCCTAAGTCTGTAGGAAATTTGTGTAGGCAGCGAGCTGTTACATAAGGTGGTTACGACATCAACATGCATGGCATAGACATAGCGTTGAATTTGCCTGAATTTTTTTTGTTGTTGTTTGTTTTGTTGTTTGCTGCCCCAGCTCTTTTGCCAGCTCCAGTGGTGTTCCTCCCTGGTCATGGGTGGAATCCACGGAGGGCTCGAAAGCTGGGGCAATTTTTAATATGCATGATGATGGAAATGAGGATGATGGTAAGATGATGCTTTGGAGGTCCATGTGGTTTGGGACTGCAGGACAGGGCCGCATTCGGCATAAATCAGGCCCAGGAACTATGGCAACTGTCCAGGTCATAAAATATGTCATACCAAGGGAAGCACCCCCAGAGTCACACCCGTGAAGTGGGTGAATCTTGACCCTAGGGCAACAGCCTCACCATTGGGCCCATAGCACACCCGCTCTTGGCAGGAGCCAACCTAGGTAGGAAAAATTCCGCTTGCCTCAGCTGGGACTCGAACCTGGGTCTCCCTGTCCACAGTCCAAAGTGCTAACCACTACACTATGGGGGCCAGTGAATTTGCCTGAATATTGCGATGCTAGAAAGATGCGTGGTGAGAATGATATAAGTATGTACACTTGACAATGTACGGCAGTTAATCAGTTTGTCTGATGCTGAAAAAGCCATAGAGGTCATCCGGAATATTCCGTTTTCAGCACCACCAGGGTTGAGATCCTTTGATTTGTACAGTTGTGTTTTATTGTGTGACGGGCATAGTTAAGGCTTGAATCTTTTCATTATGAACTGTCATTTATTTATTATAAGTATTTATATCCACAAGGACATGCAGGTAGTGAGACATCTGAGGTAAAACCCCAGAACTGTACAGCAGTATTCAGCAATGTCAGTAGCGATGTCAGTGGTCAAGTCAAGTCAAGTTCATTGAATGGCAAATTCCAAAGGCCTACATCAAGGGGCTGAGCATAACCTGCAAAATGAAGTTGAAAACGATCATAACATGTCACGGACTCAATCACAAATACAGTGCCAAGGTTGAATTAACTAAATGGAATTTCCCTCATGCGGAGGGCATGAAGTACAACTAGAGCCAGATTTCTCACGTCCTAGAATTCCTGTTAGACATTAATAGTGTTACTTTAAATGCTGTAGGGTTGTTCCAATACTTTCTTGGAATAACATGACCGTAATTCATTATAAAAAGGACAAACCTGCGATGTCAGTGGTTAAACAGATCTATACATACTGGTAAGTGCTGAAGTGACTGCAAATTGAGACAGGAACAGCAGCAGCACCATCAAAATCTTTTTCTCAAACACTGACTGAGCCATAGAGCAGCAAGCATGTATTTCAACACTGCTGAAATCTGTGAAAGCATAAATGGTGCTCAGAACACTGTTGTGAAATCAGTTATTATTTTGTGCCATATGTTTACTGACTGAATATACCAGAGCTTTATATTCGCATTGGATGTTGGCCATAAACCAGTTAATGTTTGGAATGTGCTATTGCTTTCTTACCAAGGCAGACATAATGTCCTGTCATTTCTGCACCACAGTGGACAGTGATGTCCTATACTGTTTTGCTCAACTAGGACATTTGTCCCGTTATAGTTCCCACGGATATGAATCCCTGGAATACCAAGAGAAGTGCCATGCAGCAAATACAAAGTGCCAGTGTTTCAGATCTTGTTGAAAGACTGTTTTAATTCCTGTACATAAACGGAGACCATTTTGCTAGTCAGTGGCCATATTTACTTGCTTTATGGGGTAATGATGAACCTTGGTTTGTGCAATTGTTTTCCTGTTCATGAACAGTTCACTTGCCTAAAGCAGTACAAGACAAGATTATCCCAAAATGCTGTGCATCTCTTCATGGATTTTAATACACCAATCTCTTCTTGGCTTCTGTGTCAAGGTGGCTGAATGCACATCATTGTGCAGGTGTTTCTGCGCATTATGGGACATACTTTTTAAAATACTGATTGTGATATGTATCAGGTGATTTTTGTTTCTTTGATGTTGATGTTGTTCCATAAAAAAGGAACCCTTGTATGTCCCGCACGAATGCGCAGAAAAACTGCTCATTGCAAAAACATTGTGCTGAATCAAAAGGAGAATGAATGTGTTCCATTCTGTTTTGATCAAGTTTAGCCCTTTGAACTTGAAGCATACTTTTTATGTACATGGTGCATCATGTACATGTCGATGTTGACAGTTTCAAACCGAGCACCAACACCCCTAAATCTACATGTATCTGTAATTCGCATCACACACATCACACCATTTTGATCTTGATAAAATTT
Organism: Batillaria attramentaria; assembly: GCA_018292915.2. NCBI lineage: Eukaryota > Metazoa > Mollusca > Gastropoda > Batillariidae > Batillaria > Batillaria attramentaria. The sequence continues at coordinate 1,523,864 of JACVVK020000079.1, forward strand.
GACACAAGTGGTTTGTGAGGGGGTACGTAGGATTGCCACCTCCTCCCCACTACCCCAGCCCCCTCATTGCCAGTCTAGAATTATGCTGACCATACTCGCAAGAGAGTGGCTTTCAGTGCTCGGGTCGTTAGTGCGAATCCCACGGGGGCCAAATATTAATTTTGTGCTGGCCTTTTTTCTTTTCTTTTTCTCTCGTTGCCTGGTCTGTGATATCACCCATACGGGTGGTAGAAAAGGCCGTTAAATTCCCAAACACCCACCCACTCCTCAAGAGAGTGTATAGACACTGAGGGCGTTTGTACCCCTGCCGTCCGGACATTTTCTCTTTCCGAGTGCTTGTGGTCTATTGATCTGTTGTATGCTGATGAAGAATAAAGATCGAACAAGCCACATTAAGCGCTGTCCGCCGGGGTGTGTGTGTGTGTGTGTGTGTGACGGAGAATGAGCGAACTGAAACGGTGAATTCTGAGAGCTCTGACGTTCAGTTACATTTGCCTAGGCAGTGTTGATGTTGGGGGAATTTCGAGAGGTTAGGACACATGGTGTGTTTGTGGTTTTTTTGTTGTGTGTGTGTGTGTGTGTGTGTGTGTTGTTGTTGTTTTGTTTTGTTTGTTTTTTTCTAAAAGGAACATAGGTGTTACGTGCTGAAGTGAAATGTGCGCATCCATAGCAATAAATCATAAGCCTAACTTCTGTGACGTAAATCGCCAATTATCTTCCTAAGCCCCGCCAGCTCTGGCCCCCTCCCTCCGCTGTGATCTATGCCGGCTGATCAGTGTCTGTCACTGTTTACTACAGGCAAGGGACTGTTCAGTACAGGGCTGACGGCATCCTCTTTTTGGAAAGGTATTCGGGGCTGTTGAAAACTGGAAAACACACGTGTATAATTATAGGCTTACATACATACACACGTAATCGTTTCAGCCTCCTTTTGATGCATGCTCAGGCCCTATTCTTTCCCGTATACAGATCTTCCCCGCCGACACAAACCAGTCTCGTCCTCGTTTCCCGCACTGACACCTTCCCTGACTAGCCCAAACCCAAATGAGATCTAATAAACTGTGATTTTCTTTTTCATTATAGCTGTTGGTTTAAACGTTTCCCTTCAAAACCATTCAGATCGCCGTCAAACAGTAACAGAACTGTACAGAGCACAAGAAGTCAAGCTCATACGAACCAAGTTGCATACATGACGGAGAAATTGTCGTAGGAAAAAGGGACAGGGGACAGGAAGAAGGGAAAAGAGAACATAATTATTAGCATGACTCAATAGCTATTGTATACGGTCAGCGGCGAAAACGCCTCCAGCAGGTGGTTGATCTGACTAGACTATGATGTGATTGGCCGTTATTTCTTACCAGTAACGAATCAGCCTTGGGGATTTCTGGACTAAACTTTCCTGCTCGTGACGTGGGCCATTAGCCTAACCTGTGTACGTATAGGTATCTAAACCTTCTGAACACAGAGACACCACCCAGACACTGCGTCAGGCACATCAACGGAGCAAAGGCATTGTGTTTGGACTGTGACCGGTTGCCTTAGGCCACAATAGATCAGTTTAGTATCGGTGATAGTGACAACCCGACATGGTAATGGCTCAGGCTCCGCATGTAGAAGTCGAGGTTAGGGGTTTAGCCCCGGTGTAGGATCCGGTCCGGTCCCCCCTCTGAAGTAGTCCCCCGGGGGACCAATTCGTGGCAAAAACTGCTCTATAATGGTCCCCCCTTGCAAAGAAATAAACCTAAATTCATCCACGATGTTAGATGACATTTTTCTGAGTTGAAATTCGAGAATCCTGTATTTATTGTTGCTGTTTGGGTGAGCCTGGAGACGGTGTTTTGTTTGTTTATTTGTTGCTTTTTATGTGTATCAGACAACAGTTATATTCAGAGAACACACACACACACACACACACACACACACACACACGCTGATCTAGAAATGTTCCTGACACTTATAAGAAATTAAAAAGTAAATAAAACGCTACAACACTTTGCTTAGAGCAGTTTCGGGGGACTACTTCAGAGGGGGGACCGGACCGGATGCTACACCTGGTTAGAGTCTAACCTCAAACTAAACTAGCTCTAGGGTTAAATTTTCTGTTGTATTTTGTTTTAAATCACGAAGCGGGTCCATTCCAGCAAGATGCCTGAGCCATTATAGAAGTTTGTCAATTTATCATTCATCATGATCTCTGTCGCGGTGTGTGTGTGAGAGAGACAGAGACTGAGAATCGCGGTTACAACAGAAACCTGGGAAAACACTTAGGGGAGCAAGATTCTCGCTTCGTATAGTCCATTCTACAAATGGCTTTGCCCTAGTACGGGGGCAGTATACAGTGAACATGACAGCGGGGACCGGCACACACACACACACACACACACACACACACACTTCCGCGCACACGCAAGCACGGACGGATACACACAGTCTAATTCAGTTTCAAATCGACTACACCCGACAACCTGCCTTGGCCAGTTATGTCAATACAGTGCCTAGGTTAGCAAGTAGCGACATTGTTGGGCTGGGAACTCCCCAGAGATCATACGACTACGTGCATCAGAATGGGCCGTTTTCCTGAGCACGCTGAGACACCATCCAGACGTGAACGTTGCACCTCCATAATAAAGAAATCGTTACACGCAATGACGTGAAAAACATTGTATCTTTCTAGGCCCCGCCCATCTATCGCTATTTGCACAGAGGAAATATTGTCCGACCGCCTAAGTGCTAGTGGGATTCAGTTGGCTTTTTGTTTTTGTTTGTTTGTTTATTCAGGTCTTCACTCGCCCCTCCCTCCCCTCCCCACCCTTCCCCTTCCACCATTTTCCCGGACGTCTCCCCCAATCCAAAACCCATAATATGGGATTTAAATACACACGGATTTTTTTTTCCCCATTATACGCGGTCAGCAGCAAAAACGCTTCCGGGTTGACTAGATCGTAACGGGACCGATCTACCATCGTCTGGAAAAAAAGGGCCTAGGCGTCGGGGATTTGATAGGTGCTTAACACCTTTATTTCCACGTGATGGTGTCAGTCGATGCAGTGGCCGCGAAACGGTTGTCATTTCTTACCTAGGTCGCGTCATGGGGCTTTTTGGGATGTACTTTACCTACACGTGACTTGGGTCATTAGCATAGTCTGTGTGTTCGCTATGCAATGCAAGACACGAACAGCGAGACTGACAAAACGGAGACACTGAGGCGGGTTCAGTGCGGCTGGCGGCATAGTGTGCAAGTCCACACTGTGAAGTCGAGTAGTGAAAAAAGTGGAGTGGCTTCAGTACATCAGCCTTGTCACGGTGACCCTGAGTCTGCGGATAGTGGCATCACACTCATCTTTCAGAGAGACTCGGAATTACCGCTTAGGCTTTGCTGACTCAGTAATATCGTCTGGTTTGTGGGATGCTGGGTGTACAGTTTGTTCTGTCGAAGGGCATGAAAACATGGACTTGTGATGGTGCAGGTGTGGCAGGGTATTTATGGTAATGGTATAGTATATAGTGTGTGTGTGTGTAGAGAGAGAGAGAGAGAAAACAGTTTTTGGTAGTTGTGTGAGGCCCGGTCGGTTGGGCGCAGTCATGTTGCTTCGTCTTGAATCGACGTGTTGGTTAGTTTGTAACGGGGACTAACTCAGTGTTCATGTATGATGAAGCAGGTACACATAATTTGCATATTGACTACAGAACTTTGTCTTTTGTTAAAGCCACTACAATAGAGACCTCTGCTTTACCTTGCTATTTAAGTATGGGATGTGTACTCCAAGATTGTGGCATAATTTCTTGTGAGCTAAGAGTTATAGTCTGGCCTGTAATTTAAGTATTAGTCTGTTTTTCCAAATGTGTTTTACATTCTAGTAGTTTCTGCTGTGGTTCATGCAGGTTAGCTTAGGGTGTTCAACTGTGTAAAGGCATGCAGACAGCGATCTTTCATTGGCTAGCCTGAGTTTGAGTTCACCGCGTGTAGCTTTTGGTGTGAGTTGTCCCCAGAGCTCACTTTGATCATTGTACGGCCTACGAGCAGCATCCCACCTGTCGGCCATATTGATAAACTATTGATAAAACACCTTTGTCACACTGAGAAGGTACGGAATATTTTTGTCTTTATAGCAATTATATAGATGATGTTACACTTATTTATTCTGCATTGTCTCATAAACATATTTTTGAGATATGAAACATTGTTTTTCCACCATGGCATGATTGTATTGATTTGTCCTCTGAATTGTATTCAGTGATGGAAATAAGAGTAACTTGGGTGTAGTTGTATTGACCATTATTGTAAGGCTTCTCTTGTCTTTTTGAATCGAATTGTTTCTATTTCCTTTTATACTCATGGTAGTTTTGTCACTGTTTCAGGGTATGACTTTGTCATTCCATCAGCTCGTCGTCAATTTGTCCAGTCATTGTAATTCGTCATTGTCGTCATCAGTAGAGTAAAGTCCCGAACCCAAGCCGCCTCGTCCCGCTTCCTTATTTGTGGAGTGAGAGAGTCCGCTACACAGGGACCAAAGTTGGCGGTACTGAGCACGGGGCCGGTCTTGGAGTAGTGGTACTCAGTGGTAAGAACGTCTGCCAGGCGAACGGGAGAGGCCAGTCCGCGGGGGTTCGACCCTCAGCTTTGAGCATTGTTCCCAGATCGTATAAGGTACGGTTTCTTGTGGCAGCAGCCGGTCGTCAAGGGGTTCTCTCTGCGCAGCTTGATCAGGTTTCTCCCCTCCCCCTTGATTTGGAAATGTTTAGCCCACGAAAAACAGACAGACAAACAACAACAAACAACAATCACAATAAATTTAACATAATGAGAATGCAAATCTAAATTCTGAATTTTGAATAGCTGAGCCGCCGGACCGGCTGACCTCAGTAAGTTTCCGCGCATCACGTAATTGTAAAGGTGTTGATCAGTGTCCGGTTTGTGATTGACTGAATACAAAATACACACGCTCACGTGAATCAAGCGCATTTACTCACAAAACGGACATCAGTACCGTCACTGCAGACGGCCATAATCTGGCCATTGTATATAGCTAAAGGTTAGGAAGCATTCCCGAGTAAATTCTCTACCCAGATGTCATTTTACGATGCCCGGAAACAGGGTTGATCTGGGGATGGATCTGTTTCAGGTTGATCAGTTTACTTCACGTGTAAGAAGTGTCCTTCCGCTGTGTTCAAGTTAATACTGACGGCCGAGACGCGCACACGCACGCACACCGTGGTGACACTCACCCGAACGCGCACGGCTCTTGTGCACGCACGCACCTATAATCATGATAATAATAATAATGAGTATTGTATAGGCGTTTTACCAAATTAATTTTGTAAATCGGCTCAAAGCGCCGCGAACTGAACCCAACACGCACGCTCACGTGAATCACACGCATTCTCCCACACTGACACACTGCGGGACATAACTGAACATATTACAATCACGTGGTGCGAACAGTCAGCTCAGCTACTGAAATTTCGGAATTTAGAATTGCACTGATTTATTTTTCAAATTTGGTGGGCTGAACATTTCCAAAGCAGAGGGGGAGGAAGCCGGAGAGAACCCCCGACGATCGGCCCGAATGAACGGTGCCACATACGAGAAGGAAAATTCTTTGCCCCGAGTGGGACTCGAATCCCCCCCCACCCCCCCCCCCCCCCCCCCCGCGAGACCGAGGCTTCTCAACGGGAATTCCCATCGGTCACATGACCATGACGCGAACGTCACCTCAACTTCATGTGTGTCTGCGAGTGCTGTCTGTGTAACATTACATCATGATTCGGTGACACACAGTTGCTTGAATACAAGACTAACATGGATCGGATGCCGAGCAGTACGCTGGAATTTGAAAGGGTGAGTATCCTGTCTTCTGGTTCTTGCTCTGCTTGATTTACTAACTCACCGTACCGCTGGGTCACGGTCCGCCATCGATTCCAGAACTTGCTGTCGGCCTCGGCAAACTGAACCTCGACTGTAGTGCTAGCTTATGACCGCGCAGGTGGCATAAATGGCTTAACCATGTATTTATTAATCTGTTATTGACGAGATCAGCTGTGGGAATGGGAAATTCGATTTCTCGTGAAGCCGTGTCAAATTTCAGCGCAACAGTCCACGACTGAGGCGTGGACTTTCGGTTTGTGGAGCCTTTGCCCTACTGACTTAATTAATTCTGTGTGCTTATATACGGAACATACATAAACGATGATAAAAGGACATGCCCAAAAAGACATATAGAGTGAATAGCAAAGGTAGCTGACTTCACGCGGTTGTGCAATCCGTATGAGGTAGCAGCCATATGAAACAAATATGCAGGCAGGGCATTTGGTTTAGTGGTTAAGGCATGCATCCAACTTTGGATCCTGATCGAGCTGCTTGGTTTGAACCCCCAATGGGTAGGCATTGTGTGGGATTTTTCCAAAGTCACATGCAGACTCCTTTACAGTGCCTTTGTACACGCACGCTCAGTATCCAGTGTGCATGATAACAGATCCCATTTCAAACAGGAGGGACCACAGAATGGCAGAAAGCAGTTAACCAGCATGCACAACCACACTGACATTCGTCCTCGGTACATGTATGTTGTATGTGAAGATGTACCTGTTAAAGTGTACCTGCTGCGTTTTGTTATTATCGTTATTACTATTATTATTACTATTATATTAATTTTATGAAGCTGTTATCACACAGATAGACACATGCACAGAGTAATTCTGTCCGGATAATGATGCAGTACATGTTAATACATGTATTCATTGTTATTTCAGATGTCTTTCATGGAGCAACGTGAGATAAAAAGAGACTTGATGACCAAACATTATGACGACTTCTGTCAGAGCATGACCCCTGCTTTTCTCCAGCGTTTTGGTTCGATCTTGCATCATGCAGATCTGGTGAGATTTTCCAACACACACTGACATGCTCTGGAACACCCTCCTGCCATTTTGTGTTCACCGTCTCTTGTTTGTTATTTGTTTTTATCATGTGTGCTCGTGAGTTCGATCCCGGCTGGGGCCAAATATTTGTGCTGGCTTTTTCATCGTTGCCTGTCTTTGATATCACCCTATGTGGTGGAAAAGGACGTTAAACCCCCAAACACCCACCCACCCTTATCATGTGTGCTAGGATAATGGGTAGTCATTATCTTCATTTCAGTAAATGTTTTCTTTCCTTTTTTGCTTGTGCAGTCAGACATAAATACCAAAATGCTACTAATGTGTGTGTCTGTGCACCTGATCTTTTATGATTTTACTCTTATAATCTCTTTGAAAGTAGGGCTCAGTGCCATTGTATGTCATTACCCCCAGTATTCTAAAAATGTTAGCAGTGTGGTGTTTGTTCTTTCTCAGTACATGTAGTGCAAAGCTGATTTAGCTTCTGGCAGAGTCAGTCAAAAGTCCTGATTCCTGCCGTCAAAAAGCCACAAATGTCACTCATGTTTTCTTTGTCCTGCTCCTTCAGGATGAGCTGCAGAAGAGAGCCCACAGTGAGGCTGATTCCTCTGTCATATCCCAGCTACTGCTGAAGCTCCACCCGAGTGGCAAACCATGGTGGAAAATTCTGGAGAAGATCACCTTGGATACAGAACAGTATACACTGTATCAGTACCTAAGTATGCTCCTGTTCAGAATTTTACAGAAATTTGATACAGTATCCGGATTGCACAGATTTTTATTTAATTTTTACAAAAATTTCCGGGGAAGCATGCCCCTGGATCCCCCTAACGTGCATCTTTGCCGCAACATGGTCATGGCTTTGCCGCTCCACTAACAAACATTTTCCTCTTTTTTCATCATTTCTACCCCTGACATTTATAATTACACACTTTTTGTTCATACTTCATGAAGCCAAGTAAAGTGCTAGGATATGTGTGTTTAGATTTATGTGGGCATATGAGAAATAAAATTTCCCATTCATCAAGCATGTTTAGATCTGAACACAGGGTCTCCTTGCATGTAAAGTTATACAGCCAGATTCAGGCAGATAAAACAGCTATCTTCATGTACAGCACTGATATTTGCAGAATTTTAGTTTTCCATGATATTTTTCACCCCATTCATGACATGTCAAGGTTGAGGCCTTTGCCAGTTGACATTCAGTGATGATGTCACGAAATGTTGCCTAAGACATCAGCTGTTCTAGAAAACATAATCCCGAAGCCCAAGTATCAATGCACAACTTTTTGTACCGGTATTTCAAAAGGTACAGAAGGCTGAAAACATGCATAAGAGACAATCAGACAAATTAATTTGCACCTGATTTCACGGTGCAGTTTTTGACATCTTCCACATTTTCATCTTGCCAGATCCGTGGGTGGAATTTGATCACCACCAGCCTGCTTCTGCAGGAGGGCCTCCACCCCCACCATCACATCGTCCTCCGCCTTCGCCTCCACACCATTCTCTTCTACCACAACGTCCTGCCCGGGGCAGCGGCCCTCGGCCACCGTACCCCAGCTCTACACCCCTTGGGGACACATGCGGGCTGGCTGACATGCTAAGGCCGCTTTGTGTGGATCAGAGATGGAGAAAGCTGGCAGATCTTCTTGGTGAGGAGAGTCAGGTTATCATGCAGCTTGTCAGGCTGGTTTCTTTTGAACAGGGACGAAACACACCAAACCATAATGGTTTTGAATTTTGGCACAGGAGAAGTCAGATCGTCGTCCTGCAAAACACTGTATTTTCAAAATGTGTTTTTACCACAGTTCCATGGCAGTGTCAGTTGAAAGATGTGCCATTGATGAAAGTAGTAAAGCTGCATTTTTTTCCAAAGCTTTCGCTTGACTTGTAGTATGTCACAAATAGGCTGCATTCACCAGTAAGCTGCAAGTGTTATCAGAGTACCTAAGGTACTGAGATAAATCTATAACTGTTCATCATAAAATTCAAACTAGCATACGCTTATTGTTGTTACTTTCAGACATTGTGCATCGGGAGCAGCGGCACATCAAAGCACAAGGTGCTGACATCCACATCCACCTGACTGACATGCTGGTGGAGAAGTTTGGTGATGCTGCTACAGTGGGAGTTCTCATACAGGCTCTGCAGGAACTTGGATTTGACGGTGAGGGCATCGTTGATGAAATGGAGGTGCAGGGGCTTATTCAGCCAGTGCCAAGGGAGGGAAGTGAAGCCTGCGAAGTTGTAGCACCTAGATGCGATAATCCATACGAAAGCGAGAACAGTGGAGGAACCAGCACAGTGACAAACCAACCTCCCCCACCATACCCTACTCCAAGAATGGCCAGTTTCATCCCTCAGGATTCAAACTTGGGTCCTTTTTCTGCCGGAGACGCACGACCAGCCAGACCTTCTGCAGATCCCATAAATTTTTCACGAAACATTGAAAAGATGTCAATGGATGAAGTCAGCAAAGGCATGCTTTTGGAGCAGTTGAGATGTGTAGGTGATGCAGGCCCTGATCATTTCAATCGCAGCAGCAGCGCCTGCTCTAGAGATGAGAACCGTTCATCAGATTCATTGACAGACAATGACTGTCAGAACCCTGGAGGTGGTCCAGGCGTATCCAGTTCAGATCCATTACTGACCACAGGATGCGTTGGGCAGGAACCCATACACAGGACAGATACGTCTCACACAATTTCTGACAGCCATGAGATGAACCCACAAGCAGCCACATCTCGGATGAACATTCTTTCGGATGAAGGTCGTGCAGATGGGAAGAGACAAAATGCACGGCTTCAGGCTGACTCGCCAAGTGATTCACTAAGTAGTCTTCACAGCCAGAGTCAGACAGAAGAACCCTTGGCTGCTGAGTCAGTGCAGAACCAGTCTTCAGACTCATCACCTGATCCAGCATTCTTGGGTTCATCTCCTCTTCCTCCTTCTCCCACAATGCAGGAGGAAAATGCGGGAACAAACACACAGCGGCCTTTTGCAGCTGTCAGGAGTGATTCCCAGCCTGGTCACACGACAGTCAACTATAATTATTACACTGTCACCAGCGAGAAAATCCAGGCACTCAATATTGGAGAGACAAATAAAGTGGCTTTCAAGAGAAAAGACGTGCGCTTTGAAACAGATCCATCACGTCACGCAGCTGACCAGCAGGCACATGATTCTGATGAAGAAACTATCGCAGAGTTTGATGCCCCGGAAGCAGTCTCCCCCACCCAGGCACCTGAATGTATGCCTGGACACTTGCAGCAGCAGCTTTTTCAGGGACCACCAGCGTCTGCAGAATCTCCAGAGCCAACTTCAGGTGGAGAGCCTGAAAGTCTTACCTCCTTTCGGCCTCATCCAGGAGACCCACAACATCAGACGTCACCCAAAGAAGTGTGGGCACCACAGCAGGAGGAGGAGGAGGAAGAGACCAGTGGGAGTCTAGTGGAGGAGTCTGGAGCTTCAGTGGCCAGTTTCCGGTTCTCCTCACCACAAGCCTGTCAGGAAGACTTGTCGGTGGTCGGCACTCAAGAGAACATCCCCACAGATCAAAGTCATGTGGAGGACATAGATATTCGGAAGGTTCAGGCACAGGAAAACATCCCAGCAGCAGAGGGCTTTGAGGGAAGATGTCAAATGACTGAGCAGCTAGAGAATAGGAGTGCAGAAGGAGAACAATCACAGACAATGGAGAATGTGGAAGGAGAACAGTCAGAGACGGTGGAGAATGTGGAAGGAGAACAGTCAGAGACGGTGGAGAATGTGGAAGGAGAACAATCACAGACAATGGAGAATGTGCAAGGAGAACAGTCAGAGACGGTGGAGAATGTGGAAGGAGAACAGTCAGAGACGGTGGAGAATGTGCAAGGAGAACAGTCAGAGACGGTGGAGAATGTGGAAGGAGAACAATCAGAGACAATGGAGAATGTGCAAGGAGAACAGTCAGAGACGGTGGAGAATGTGCAAGGAGAACAATCAGAGACAATGGAGAATGTGCAAGGAGAACAGTCAGAGACAGTGGAGAATGTGCAAGGAGAACAGTCAGAGACGGTGGAGAATGCAGAAGCAGAACAATCAGAGATGATGGAGACTGCGGAAACTAATGCACAACCCCAACAACAAGCACCTCCTGGACGTCCCAGTGTTTTGATGAGGTGTGTTGATTTTATCAGGGATGTGTATGACAATATGAATCTTGAATGAAGACTGTTTTGAACTTGCCTTGACCTTGACTGCATGTGAGTTTGTGTTATAAAGAGACAGTAGTTTGACAGTAACACTGTGGTGCGTCGGATTGACAGAGAAGGACTGTGCACAAAAGATAGGCAACTTTTGAACTTGATGTGTAGGCAGTGAGCTGTTACATAAGGTGGTTACGACATCAACATGCATGGCATAGACATAGCGTTGAATTTGCCTGAATTTTTTTTGTTGTTGTTTGTTTTGTTGTTTGCTGCCCCAGCTCTTTTGCCAGCTCCAGTGGTGTTCCTCCCTGGTCATGGGTGGAATCCACGGAGGGCTCGAAAGCTGGGGCAATTTTTAATATGCATGATGATGGAAATGAGGATGATGGTAAGATGATGCTTTGGAGGTCCATGTGGTTTGGGACTGCAGGACAGGGCCGCATTCGGCATTAACCAGGCCCAGGAACTATGGCAACTGTCCAGGTCATAAAATATGTCATACCAAGGGAAGCACCCCCAGAGTCGCACCCGTGAAGTGGGTGAATCTTGACCCTAGGGCAACAGCCTCACCATTGGGCCCATAGCACACCCGCTCTTGGCAGGAGCCAACCTAGGTAGGAAAAATTCCGCTTGCCTCAACTGGGACTCGAACCTGGGTCTCCCTGTCCACAGTCCAAAGTGCTAACCACTACACTATGGGGGCCAGTGAATTTGCCTGAATATTGCGATGCTAGAAAGATGTGTGGTGAGAATGATATAAGTATGTACACTTGACAATGTACGGCAGTTAATCAGTTTGTCTGATGCTGAAAAAGCCGTAGAGGTCATCCGGAATATTCCGTGTTCAGCACCACCAGGGTTGAGATCCTTTGATTTGTACATAGTTATGTCTTATTGTGTGACAGGCATAGTTAAGGCTTGAATCTTTTCATAATGAACGGTCATTTATTTATTATAAGTATTTATATCCACAACAACATGCAGGTAGTGAGACATGTGAGGAAACCCCCAGAACTGTACAGCACTATTTCAGCGGTGTCAGTAGTGATGTCATTGGTCAAGTCAAGTCAAGTTCATTGAGTGGCCAAAGGCCTACATCAAGGGGCTGAGCATAACCTGCAAAATGAAGTTGAAAACGATCATAACATGTCACAGACTCGATCACAAATACAGTGCCAAAATTAAATTAATTAAATGGAATTTCCCTCATGTGGAGGGCATGAAGTACAACTAGAGCCAGACTTCTCAACGTCCTAGAATTCCTGCTAGACATTAATAGTGTTACTTTAAATGCTGTAGGGTTGTTCCAATACTTTCTTGGAATAACATGACCGTAATTCATTATAAAAAGGACAAACCTGCGATGTCAGTGGTTAAACAGATCTATACATACTGGTAAGTGCTGAAGTGACTGCAAATTGAGACAGGAACAGCAGCAGCACCATCAAAATCTTTTACTCAAACACTGACTGAGCCATAGAGCAGCAAGCATGTATTTCAACACTGCTGAAATCTGTGAAAGCGCAAATAGTGCTCCAAACACTGCTGTGAAATCAGTTATTATTTTGTGCCATATGTTTACTGACTGAATATACCAGAGCTTTATATTCGCATTGGATGTTGGCCATAAACAAGTTTATGTTTGGAATGTGCAATTGCTTTCTTACCAAGGCAGACATAATGTCCTATCATTTCTGCACCACAGTGGACAGTGATGTCCTATACTGTTTTTGTCAGCTAGGACATTTGTCCCGTTTTAGTTCCCGCGGATATGAATCCCTGGAATACCAAGAGAAGTGCCATGCAGCAAATACAAAGTGCCAGCGTTTCAGATCTTGTTGAAAGAATGTTTTAATTCCTGTACATAAACGGAGACCATTTTGCTAGTCGGTGGCCATATTTAATTGCCTTATGGGGTAATGATGAACCTTGGTTTGTGCAATTGTTTTCCTGTTCATGAACAGTTCACTTGCCTAAAGCGGTACAAGACAAGATTATCCCAAAATGCTGTGCATCTCTTCATGGATTTGAATACACCAATCTCTTCTTGGCTTCTGTGTCAAGGTGGCTGAATGCACATCATTGTGCAGGTGTTTCTGCGCATTATGGGACATACTTTTTAAAATACTGATTGTGATATGTATCAGGTGATTTTTGTTTCTTTGATGTTGATGTTGTTTCATAAAAAAAGGAACCCTTGTATGTCCCGCACGAATGCGCAGAAAAACTGCTCATTGCAAAAACATTGTGCTGAATCAAAAGGAGAATGAATGTGTTCCATTCTGTTTTGATCAAGTTTAGCCCTTTGAACTTGAAGCATACTTTTTATGTACATGGTGCATCATGTACATGTCGATGTTGACAGTTTCAAACCGAGCACCAACACCCCTAAATCTACATGTATCTGTAATTCGCATCACACACATCACACCATTTTGATCTTGATAAAATTTGACACAAGTGGTTTGTGAGGGGGTACGTAGGATTGCCACCTCCTCCCCACTACCCCAGCCCCCTCATTGCCAGTCTAGAATTATGCTGACCATACTCGCAAGAGAGTGGCTTTCAGTGCTCGGGTCGTTAGTGCGAATCCCACGGGGGCCAAATATTAATTTTGTGCTGGCCTTTTTTCTTTTCTTTTTCTCTCGTTGCCTGGTCTGTGATATCACCCATACGGGTGGTAGAAAAGGCCGTTAAATTCCCAAACACCCACCCACTCCTCAAGAGAGTGTATAGACACTGAGGGCGTTTGTACCCCTGCCGTCCGGACATTTTCTCTTTCCGAGTGCTTGTGGTCTATTGATCTGTTGTATGCTGATGAAGAATAAAGATCGAACAAGCCACATTAAGCGCTGTCCGCCGGTGTGTGTGTGTGTGTGTGTGTGTGTGTGTGTGTGTGTGTGTGTGACGGAGAATGAGCGAACTGAAACGGTGAATTCTGAGAGCTCTGACGTTCAGTTACATTTGCCTAGGCAGTGTTGATGTTGGGGGAATTTCGAGAGGTTAGGACACATGGTGTGTTTGTGGTTTTTTTGTTTTGTGTGTGTGTGTGTGTGTGTTGTTGTTGTTTTGTTTTGTTTTTGTTTTTTTCTAAAAGGAACATAGGTGTTACGTGCTGAAGTGAAATGTGCGCATCCATAGCAATAAATCATAAGCCTAACTTCTGTGACGTAAATCGCCAATTATCTTCCTAAGCCCCGCCAGCTCTGGCCCCCTCCCTCCGCTGTGATCTATGCCGGCTGATCAGTGTCTGTCACTGTTTACTACAGGCAAGGGACTGTTCAGTACAGGGCTGACGGCATCCTCTTTTTGGAAAGGTATTCGGGGCTGTTGAAAACTGGAAAATACACGTGTATAATTATAGGCTTACATACATACACACGTAATCGTTTCAGCCTCCTTTTGATGCATGCTCAGGCCCTATTCTTTCCCGTATACAGATCTTCCCCGCCGACACAAACCAGTCTCGTCCTCGTTTCCCGCACTGACACCTTCCCTGACTAGCCCAAACCCAAATGAGATCTAATAAACTGTGATTTTCTTTTTCATTATATCTGTTGGTTTAAACGTTTCCGCCATTCAAAGCCATTCAGATCGCCGTCAAACAGTAACACAACTTACAGAGCGCAACAAGTCAAGCTCATACGAACCAAGTTGCATACATGACGGAGAAATTGTCGTAGGAAAAAGGGACAGGGGACAGGAAGAAGGGAAAAGAGAACATAATTATTAGCATGACTCAATAGCTATTGTATACGGTCAGCGGCGAAAACGCCTCCAGCGGGTGGTTGATCTGACTAGACTATGAAGTGACTGGCCGTCATTTCTTACCAGTAACGAATCAGCCTTGGGGATTTCTGGACTAAACTTTCCTGCTCGTGACGTGGGCCATAAGCCTAACCTGTGTACGTATAGGTATCTAAACCTTCTGAACACAGAGACACCACCCAGACACTGCGTCAGGCACATCAACGGAGCAAAGGCATTGTGTTTGGACTGTGACCGGTTGCCTTTGGCCACAACATAACTATCAGTTTAGTCTCGGTGATACTGACAACCCGACATGGTAATGGCTCAGGCTCCGCATGTAGAAGTCGAAGTTAGGGGTTTAGCCCTGGGTTAGAGTCTAACCTCGAACTAAACTAGCTCTAGGGTTAAATTTTCTTTTCTTTTCTTTTTTATTTTAATCAGGAAGCGGGTCCATTCCAGCAAGATGCCTAAGCCATTATAGAAGTTTGTCAATTTATCATTCATCTCTGTCGCGGTGTGTGTGTGAGAGAGACTGAGAGAGACAGAGAATCGCGGTTACAACAGAAACCTGGGAAAACACTGAGGGGAGCAAGATTCTCACTTCGTATGGTCCATTCTACAAACGGCTTTGCCCTAGTACGGGGGCAGTATACAGTGAACATGACAGCGGGGACCGGCGCGCACACAAACACACACACACACTTCCGTTCGCGCGCACGCACGCACACGCAAGCACGGACGGATACACACAGTCTAATTCAGTTTCAAATCGACTACACCCGACAACCTGCCTTGGCCAGTTTTGTCAGTACAGTGCCTAGGTTAGCAAGTAGCGACATTGTTGGGCTGGGAACTCCCCAGAGATCATACGAGTACGTGCATCAGAATGGGTTTTCCTGAGCACTCGGAGACACCATCCAAGCGTGAACGTTGCACCTCCATAATAAAGAAATCGTTACACGCAATGACGTGAAAAGAGCAGTATCTTCCTAGGCCCCGCCCATCTGTCGCTATTTACACAGAGGAAAGATTGTTCGGCCTAAGTGCTGGTGGAATTCAGTTGTTGTTGTTGTTTTTGTTTGTTTTTGGTTTTGGTTTGGGTTGTTTTTTTTTATTCAGGTCTACAAGGCCATTCAAAACAGGTAAACACACACACACACACACACACACACATGTATACATACACGGTTCAGTTATTTTGAAATCTCATGCATGGTCAGTCCCTGTTTTGTAATAAGAAAACTTTGGAAAAAAAATTGCCCGCCCCTTGACTCCCCCCTCCCCACCCTACCCCTTCCCCCATTTTCCCGAACGTCTCCCCCGATCCAAAACCCATATGAGATTTAAATACACACGGATTTTTTTTTTCCCATTATACGCAGTCAGCAGCAAAAAATGCTTCCAGCGCCAGCCGGGTTGACTAGATCGTAACGGGACCGATCTACCATCAACTGGAAAAAGGGCCTAGGCGTCTGGGATTTGATAGGTGTTTACGACCTTTATTTCCAAGTGATGGTGTCAGTCGATGCAGTGGCCGCGAAATGGTTGTCATTTCTTACCAAGATCGCGTCATGGGGCTTTTTGGGATGTACTTTACCTACACGTGACTTGGGTCATTAGCATAGTCTGTGTTCGCCATGCAATGCAAGACACGAACAGCGAGACTGACAAAACGGAGACAGGCGGGTTCAGTGCAGCTGGCGGCATATAGTGTACAAGTCTAGTAGTGAAAAAAGCTGAGTGGCTGAGTAACCTTGTTACGGTGAATATGAGTATGACAGTGGCTACACTACATCACACTGACCTTTCAGAGAGACTCGGAATTGCCGCTTAGGCTTTTTGCTGACTGATACATGTATCAAGAAAAGCCGACAACACACAGGTATCGATTGGGTCTGCGCTGTGTGTGTGTGTGTGTGTGTGTGTGTGTGTGTGTGTGTGTGTGTGTTTTCCAGTGTTGGAAGAAAACGCCATGCTATTCAGTTCCAGTACTTTTCAACTTATTATCCAATCAGTTCCGATTATATAGGTAGGGTTTAGGGGATGCCGTAAACTTCATGACTATCACATTCAAGAGAGAGAAAAGGAAAAGCGCGACAAGGATGTTTACATGTGCGTCACCCAGTGTGTGACACAGACCAAGCAGATCGAGGACACTGAATGATAACAATTACCAAAAACAAAACAAGCATTTTATCTTTTGACTTAGTGCATGTAGCTTAGCAACTGGCGTGTGTACTTTATGCGTATCTCGATCTTATCTGAAACTTGAAAATACATTGTAATAACGTTACGCTGGACTGATAAAGAAGACAAGGACAGAGGGAAAAAACTGATCGACAGTAATACGAGCTGTACTATGTAGTTATATGTTGTTTTTGTTGTTTATTTACTCTGTTGTTTATAAACAAAATGACACAATCTTTTTTCCCAACATAGTCACAACCTTTATTGACAAAGTCATGCCATTTCAAAGATGAGACTTAAAAATTGACTGAGATACACTCATTTGAATGGAAGCATGGGTTATGTTTTACCCACGGGGTATGGCGAAAGTTAATCCAATCAATCTTGCGGCCTTGTGCGTATCAGTCAAAGGTGTCGGTTGTGCTGAGACGAGAGAAACCGCTGTACTCTAGTGTGTTGTTTAACTAAATCCCTATCAAGTAAGTTTGGGGTTGCGCGGCACCAGTGGTCTCACCAAAAAAATCACAATTAATTTACGTCTGCGTGGATTTTAAATATAGCTCAGTGGGAGTGTTACATTTTGATTATACTCGTGTTTGCTGCAATAACCATCAAAGAACCATTAATCATGTCTTGCCTGATATCAGCATACAGGGCCAAACCCGACAAAGAGTCAAACACGTGGGATACTCGTGCGCGGTACAATTGAAATGTGTTAAATTTGTGTTTTGTAGTAAAATACTTTTCTATGCAGCTGGATACTCCCGTGATTCCAAAATGAAACGTACTTTCTTCAGACGATTCCGTTTATCTTGAATGAATAGGATTTACATCTTGGATTAGGTCATCATAGTTTGAAAGACTGGTACGCACGCCCTTGTAGTAAACGGGTATAGATAGAAATGACTATACTACCTTTGGCCTAGTTACGGATCATTCCAGAAAGGAAACGTCTACTCATTCCCTCGCTGTACTGTGAGTGTGCAAAGCAGGAACGGAATTTTAACGCACAGCGATTGTGTGGCTGTTTTCAGCGCGCGCTGTCGCCTCGCTCCCACGCTGTACGTGTTTCCACAATTAGACGGAGTCGTCAAGGCCAGTCGAACACTCTACGGAGAGCAGCGTTGTGTTGAAATTGTTGGACTGAGTGATATTCCGACTGCACGACTGATAAGTTTGCTTCTGCCTGAAGAAAAAATATTTCACTGCGCAATTATACGTACAGGCTTTGACAATGATGAAGGTGCGTAAACATTATTATTATCATTATTTGTATTTGTATTATTATTTGTATTATTAC
Source organism: Batillaria attramentaria (assembly GCA_018292915.2). Lineage (NCBI taxonomy): Eukaryota > Metazoa > Mollusca > Gastropoda > Batillariidae > Batillaria > Batillaria attramentaria. Next base: position 1,542,170 of record JACVVK020000079.1, read on the forward strand.
TATAATTATTGTTATTATTGCTTCGGTATGAGGTTAATTTGTGCAGAGACGTGTCTCTGAAGAGTACCAGCATTCTGAGTCTGGGCTTTAAGACAGTTGCTGCTGTCGAGGAAAATGGCAAATAGTAGTAGTAGTAGTAGTAGTAGTATTGCTTCGGTATGAGGTTAATTTGTGCAGAGACGTGTCTCTGAAGAGTACCAGCATTCTGAGTCTGGGCTTTAAGACAGTTGCTGCTGTCGAGGAAAATGGCAAATAGTAGTAGTAGTAGTAGTAGTAGTATTGCTTCGGTATGAGGTTAATTTGTGCAGAGACGTGTCTCTGAAGAGTACCA